>ML806372.1:171790-205378 GCA_009831015.1 Picea engelmannii | reverse complement strand
AAATTTCATACAAAAATTCAGATATGAGAAGTCTTCATCAAACCCAGGTCATAATCAAAGAAGAGATGTTTTAGAAATTTAGTTCTTTAGATGTGACAAATATGGGCACTATGCAAGAAATTGTCCAACTAGGAAGAAGGAAAGACAATATGCTTCTACCGTTGACATTGATCCAGATCCACCTCAAAATAATGAAGATAAGAGAGAGGATAAGTACTTCCTCTAAAAACAAACTCAGAACTAAACATGACTACAAACCCAGGTAAATCATTTGATCTCCAATTTTATAGTTGATTACATTCTTAATAAATAAAGGGTATTAACCCCAATATGGGAGACCTCAATACTTGGACCATTATCCCTGGTATAGGAGTCCAAACCATATTTGATTGATTATTATGCTATTCAAGAAGACATAAAATATCTAACAAGCAATAAAAGAAGATTCACTTCCTTTAGACTTCATAGAGAGTTACTTGACTCAAAGGGACTCAAAACAAAATAAAAAGAAGAAAGAGATAATACCTTCAACAATTCAGAGGAAGACATATAGTATTCCATCAAATTCAACTACTCTAGTTGATATGACCAGAGATATTACAGTAGGGAATAAAAGGCATTTTTAGGGTCAACAAAACTATGCTAGAAGGAAGAGAAACATACAAGTCCCTCAAGGGACACCTTGAGAAAGAAAACAAGTTTTTTTAAAGCTATCCTTTAGTCATGAGCCACTTCATTGATTCTAAACTTCCTTGTCTTGAAGAAGCAACAAGAGAATGGGTACGACAAGATGCCATAACAGAAGAATACCGATATATCTTACAGAATGATGTATAAGATATTGTTTAGAGACCAGAAGGGAAGTCTGTGGTAACTTCCAAGTGGATCTATAAGAGAAAGCATGTAGTTGATGAAAGTGTCAAGAAACACAAAGAAAGATCTATAGCCAGAGGATTCTAACAAACAGAGGGAGTTTTCTATGATGAGACACTTGATCTAGTAACCCTGATACACTTCCATATGTACTACCATCCATGAGTTGGAAAATATATCAGATAGATGGATTCTTGATGAGTTTGGGTTTCAACAAGAGTGTTGCTAATCCAAAACTATATTATTATAGTGTTGGTGACAAGAGCCTGATTTTGATGACTTATTCATAAATCCTTGTTGTTGGATACAATTAAGCCTTGAATTTTGATTTCGAGATGAAGGATCTGAGTATGATGCATTACTTCTTAGAATTATGACAAAGAACCAATGATATTTTCTTGAGTCAAGGAAAATATACAATGGTAATATTAAAGAAGTTCAGTATGAAAGAATGCAAAACCACCATGATGGATTTGAAGAAAATGAATGATGATGATTCATACGAGATTGATCCATAGCTGATTGGATCATTGATGTATCTATTTAACACCAGACCTAGTTCATGCTATGGAGTGAATATGCTTAGTCAATCCATGAGCCAACCAAGACTGACTCACTGGATAACGGTAAAGAATGTATTGAGATATACACGGGGCACAATTAGATATGGCCTAAGATATGCCTCCAAGTGTGAAATTGAGTTTGCATGGATATTCCTATACAGATTGAGAAGAGAGTACATTGGACCAGAAGACCACATCTGGTTGTTGTTTTACCGTGAAGTTTTCCATGGTTTCCTGATGCAGCAGGAAACAAAACTATGTGGACTTGAGTATCACATAAGCAAAGTATATAGCATCAAGTGTGCAAAACAATGTGGATTCACAAGATTTTAACATATTTACTTGATCATGAGAAGGATTATATGATGATAACTAGATTTGTGTGTAAATCTCTTTGAGAACCCATTGTTTCATGATAGATTGAAACACATTGAGATGAAATATCATTATATCAGAGACATGATGCAGAGGAAAATAGTACAAATACAATACCTTCCTACACATGAGCATATTGCAGACATATTCACCAAATTATCTTGGTGAAGGATACCTCCCTAGTTGAGAGGGAGTGTTGATAACTACAACCAAGACAAATTTCAAAGTACATCCGTGTAAGACTTGGCATGATGAATAATGCCTTCCTAGCTAAGAGGGAGTGTTGATGATTATAGTTGCGTGAGACATTCTCCAGGACATAGACTGATTGAGTCGACCTGAGAGAGAGCCCCTGAGATGGGTGTGTGGTTCTTATCTTAGACAAAGTTGTAATGTAGAGATGGTCTCTTGCTTACAGAGAATTGAGAATAACTCCAGATGATTCTCCCATGTAACGCAGTGAGAAAGGAGATTTGCAGAGTTGGGCATGCATGTGGATGACCACAAGGTGAAGGTGTGAATTTCCATAGAGTTGGATGCATCATCATGAGACAGAGATGAAGATGATGTATTAGCCTCCTCTGAGCAGAGAGTTGAGATGATGAACTCCATATGACTCTCCCGTGTAATGCAGTGGGAAAGAAGATCTGTTGAGTAGATGTTCCTATGGATGAGCATAGGTGAGCATGATCCTAGTGGTTGAGCACTAATGAGAATGATTCTCATGTGTAATGCAGTGAGATAGAGATATGGATATCCCTATGGATGTGCCCCTAGTGGCTGAGCACTAGTGGGTGTATGATATCCCTTGCTATATTTTTCAAGAGTCATACCTGCATGTAACCCTAATTGTAATGAAAGGATATAGGTCGGCCCCACTTTAATCTAATTGATAATTAATGTAAAACATAATTAATATGGTTATTATTAATTATATTGTGATATAGAGAGGTCAACCCTGTTGTGCCAATAGACACTTATGTTGACATGTCAAGTCTAATATAAATAAAGGTAGATTCCCCATTGAGGAATCATATCTTTTGTGTGAGTTTGGAAATTTCAATAAGTACATCTTCTTGGGAAAAGTGTGCAC
The DNA here is from genome assembly GCA_009831015.1 of Picea engelmannii. NCBI lineage: Eukaryota > Viridiplantae > Streptophyta > Pinopsida > Pinales > Pinaceae > Picea > Picea engelmannii. The sequence continues at coordinate 202,474 of ML806372.1, read as the reverse complement.
CTCTCTTGGGCGCTAGTCTTCTAGGGTTTGCAAGCACCCTCTTGTGTGCTAGGTTTTATTGGTGGTAAAGGTCTTTCTCTTGGTGGTGAAGATATTTCCCTTGTTGAGAAGGGTTTCCCAGGATACTTCTTGTGTTCTTGTGCATGATGTTTCGGCTTGTGATCTTGGTTGCTACAACATAATTGGTTTTGGTTTAAGTAAAATATTAAAATGGAATGAACTTCATGCTAAAACTTGTCTATTGAAAAATCAACAGGAAACAAGCATTATCTCTGTGTGTTTTTGAGTACCCATCACTGTTTAAATTAACCCTCGTCTCCTCTATGCAAAAAAGTGTTAGAGACATCTGTGTGTGTCTGGATTAATTATCTCAAATTGATTTATTCTCCACTCGGGAATTCACTTATGGTTCTGTCAAGAGCTTGGGGTTATAAGTTGAAGGACTATGTTTAAAAAAAAAAAAGAGCATGGCTCTCTGTTTTTTCTTTTTTAACATTATTTTGTGGCATGTGGTTGTTACTCGGTGTTAAATGTATATGAGAATATAAAATTCCATGAGATATATGTGTTTTTAAAATACAAGCAGGCTTCCCTCGCCTCTCTACATTTAAATTCCAAAAATCCCGACTTGGAGTCTGACTTAATTCTACCTTCCTCAGGCACCTTCTGGGGTTTGTCAAGTTTTGGGTTATCAGTTTAATGATTGTGGAATTTTTAAGGGCATGAGCTCTTTCGCTTCAATAACCACCTCTTGTTCAAATCTTTGTGTTCCTCTTTGTGATGAATTCATTTGAACAGAAAGGGAAGTATGGTTACCTACAATCGAGAGTTGTCCTTCTAATAAACTATGGTCTCTCTTACTGTCTTTAACCCCAACATGATCATGATTACATTTAAAGATAAGAATACACCATGTGAGTGATTGTTTCACCGAGCACAATCATGGTTCTGTCAAATTTTAACAGAGATTCCCGTGTGTCACTTTAGTTATGTTCTCTTCATACATCTTATGGGAATCACCATGCAGACTATGATTTCTTTAAAAAAGAAGTCTATACGTATTAATTCACATAGAGATCAAGCTTGGGGTTATATTTTTGGATTTGATTGTTGTTTTCAATTCAATATTGTGTCAATTATATGGTAGAGTCCTGTGTATGATTGGTTCACCGAGCATGCTCTTAAGTTTGTCGATGATTTTAAAAATAATCTGTGTGTGTTTAAATTGGGCCCAATTTTTATTAAAGATCAGTGATTGTTGTTTGTTTATCCTGGGTGTATTATTGTTTTGTTGCCAAGGATGAATGTTGGGCATAGATAACAAGGATCGATGTGCATGATTTGTTTATTTTAAAAGAATAAATCAACGTTAGCACATGCAATATTGTGGTTTGAATGGTTATATTGTTACTGTTGAATTGGAAATGTTGCATAAGTCATAATACACTGACTATTATAAATGAAATATTTTTGGGAAATTAAATTGTTTTATTGAGACAATAGGTAGTTTGTATGCAATTGAGGAACAATGAATGTTTGGGTCTTGGAAGTGGATTCCTTTTGGATTAAATTTGAAACAGAGTTATGATAGTTGATTGATTTAATTTATTTTATGAACAATATCCATCTAATTCCCTCTCATTTTCTCACTTTTTTTCGCTCATTATAAATCCCCTCACTATCCCAAATTCATTTTGCAGGCCCTGTTCACTAAAATTAAATCAAAACTCTCTATGACAATAATAAAAAATGACACAAAGATATATGGAAGCTGATATGTTTTGATATTGTTTCACTGTCAATAATTTAATGAATTGTCGAGCAATAATCATGTTCTTACTCCTTTTCATGATCTCACTTTTTTGTTCAATACAGTCCCCCCAGATATCCCATGAACCCTATTTCACCCCCTGCTCATTTGATAATTTTTATACATTTTATGGATTGGATTGCATGGGTCTGATGTTAATTGTTGAGCCAAAATTAATTTCATATTAAGAGAATGTCATGTATGGTATGTTTAAGAGCTAGTTAGTAATAATTGTTGCATACAGGATGAGCTTATTTAGCAAAGAAATTCATGGTCGAAACAATAGGGGTAGAGGAAACTGGAACAAAGGGCCTAGAAGGCCCAGATTATCAATACATTTCGATGTCGATCCTCAAGAATTAAACCAACTCTTTGAAGTTGGATTTTTCAATTGGATTGGACAAGGGATAGTCCAACCTAGGCCAAAGAATCCTCCCTTCTAGCCCCAACATGTTCCTGGTATCCCTGTGTGATCCAAAAAGATATTTTAAACAATAATGGTTGAGTTATTTTACATGAGTTAAATTACCATTTAGGAAACTGATGAAAGGGGAAGAATTAATGAAGAAATATGGAATCCATATAGACATATACATATATTAAAGAAATCATAATGAAACAACAAACCATAAACACCAATGTGATAACGGAGTTTGGAAATCTCACCTACATCTCCAGGCCTTTGTCTCAGTGGCTGAGGCTTTATTATTTGTGTTTGAAGATTTAAAAGTACATCATAACAATTTCCAAAAGGTTACAAAATGATATGGTATTGTTCTAAAATATCTCAAGAACCCAACAAAGCTGATGGCACTGAAATTAGATGAATGAATCTCCCATAAATGGCTCGCAAAGGTGCTCTCCTCAATAGATTCCCTCCATAAAAATGGCTTTGGCTTAATAATTCTTCAGCATAAAACTATTCTGAACCTCCCTGCATGGCTCTAAGAACCTCTGGTTTATATAGGATTGAAGTGGGTAACAACCTCCCAACTTCTCTCCAAGTTTTGGCCTCGTTTTGGGGTCAAATCCCCCTCCAAATGGCCAAGAAATCTCCAAAAATGCCCAATCTGGACCAAAACTATAGCAAAAAATCCACTTTGATACAAAAAATCAGAACACGCCCCCAAAGGTAAGGTGTTTGCACAATTTCTAGGTCATATGGGTTCATATGGCCAAGCGCCATCCCATTAGAGTGTTACGCATTGGCCCCTCCTCTGCTAGCTCCTAGTCTGAGGGCGCATGCAATGGAACTAGGGTCCGATCGGACGGGAGACACCCCTTGTCGATCGACCCTCTATGTGGTAACCACTCTAGATCATATGGTGGGAAGGTGCTAACTCTAGTGGAACCCCGTGCCTTAACCCTGTCGTATGGTGTATATCGTCGAGCCCTTGTGTGGTGTGTGTATGGCCAGGTAACAAAACCGCGGGCTGGGGCTAGACCCCATCCCTTTTCGCCTCTGAAATAAACCATGGTTCAATTCAAATATTAATTTTACACACATATTAATAAGAACCATAGTAGGCGGGCTGGTAGACCTGCCTTGCCAAAGTGTCACCTGGACTGGAGGTCACGGGTTCGACCCTAGTGGAATCCAACAAATTTTTCCCATATTCTATCCAATGCAGGGGTACCATGTGGCAGACCAAGACTGGGCCATGTGGAACCACATTATTCTCCCAAAAAAAGGACATATGTCAATCAACCATTGGTCCACCTGTCTACCAAGGTGTTAGCCCAATCATATGCCACTATACCTACCACATCAGTGCCACGTATCGTACATACTATACAGACTGACCACATCAGCCGTACTGATGTGCCACGTGTCACCCTTGTAGTGGTGACACGTTTCACTCTCTGACTCATCCACCTGTACTTTCCCAGAATAACATGTCCACTTCAACATGGAAATGCACCCTGCCACGTTATCTATATGGTCGTACGGCCTGTACAGTCAGCTTCCATGTGGCACTATACAGACTATACAGATTGTACATTCAACATCTTTTTTTTCGCATGTTTGACGAAATGAACATACCATGATATATTGAGAATACAATGTCTGTTTGAGCCCGTTCAAGTTGCATTGGGTTCGTATCGACGAGGCCTATGCACAAGTCCATTTTGAAGCCATTCTGGAAACTTTTAGTTTTAGGCCTTCCTAGACCCAATTTGGTCCCAAGATCCAATTTTGGATCACACCTCCCCACTAAAGACCTTTTGGTCCTCCAAAAGGTTACTGACCAGTCATTAAGTGCAAGATAGGCCACCTGAATTGTTCTCTGTCTTTGAACTTTGTCCTGTGCACGGGTCTCATCAAGATCAACTGTAAAACAATCATGATAACTGACAACATATTGTTAACCACTTGTACTCTGTCACATCTTACTGAAGACACTATCATCCATGTTGAAAAAATTACTAATGATAGCATCAAAAATATGACTGCAAATGAGCTAATATGTTTGTAATATTTTCATGAAATTAGCTTATCTTGAAGCAAAGTGTGATTGATCCTCCATTCTACAATCATCTCTTGTTCTTGCTTAAGATTGATTACTTGATTTAAAACAATTATAGGTGTGTTTCTTGCATGAGATGTCTTTCTTAATTGTTCAATTGTTTGAATATATTTATTTGCCTTTAAATGATGAGCATGAACAACATATTCTTGACCTTTTTTGGTGAATTGATATTGATTCCTTTCCATGTAGAATATTTTTTTACGATCATACAAGTAAGGATTGCCTAAGACCATTCCACATCCTTTTGTCCTCTTTCCTTGAAGACGATTCCCATAATACACCAACCCATGTTTTCTCTGCCTCAATGTATGTAGCTTGAACATAAACCTCATCAATATTAGTAGGTCCAAACATAAATATAGTGTTTCAAATATGTGTAGTTAAATGTCCTATATACTTCATAAGAGTTTCTTGGGTATGTAAAGGAATATCTAACATCAATGCCATCTTACGAAAACCATCTGTGTATTCTTTCATTGTTTTTCCTTTTCTTAGTTTAATATCGTGTCATTCAATTAAAGCTTTATATTTATAACCCAAAGGATAGAATCACTTTCTAAGTGCAGAAATAAAACTTTTCCATGATGAAAATACATTACCCACTTGTTGCATGCCATTTTGCAACTTGCTTTTCCACCAGATGAGTGTTGTGCATGCAAGTCTAAGTGATCCCAACTTGATATAAGTTTCCTCATCCTTGATTTGTTGCACACTACAATAAACCTCCATATGTCTGATCCAATTATCAAGTCTCTCTGCATTGACTTCACCATCATACATAGGTAATTCAAATTTCACATCAAGTTTTAGTAAAGGCATTTCATGTTTATGTTTATGGACATTTTTTCTTGCGGTGCTTTTACAACTTGAACTTGAAGAAGAAGGAGAGGAAGGAGAAGGAGGTGAAAAATGAATTTGAGGAGGATCCTCTCCTTCTTCACTTTTGACCTTTGAAGATTCACCTAGATTCAGTCTCTTCCATTCCAAGTAATCTTCATACAAAACCTTCATCATCTCCGACATGGCGAAGAAAGTTTTTCAAAACTCTTTCTCATCATTAGAAAGTCCCTCTTCCGATGCCATATTATCGCTTTTAGAAGTTATCTTTATCAATCCAATCAATGTATTCTCTTCAACAAGATCTCCTTCACCATGATTCATATTTTCCCTGGTAATCATGCAAACTCAAAAACCAACCATCAACTAGCTCTGATAGCACTTGATCCGAAAAGATCTTTTAAACGACAATGGTTGAGTTATTTTACATGAGTTAAATTATCATTTAAGAAACTGATGAAAGAGGAAGAATTAATGAAGAAATATGGCAGCCATATAAATAGATACATATCTGAAATTAATCATAATGAAACAACAAACCATAAACACCAATGTGATAATGGAGTTCGATAATCTCGCCTACATCTCCGGGCCTTTGTCTCAGTGGGTGAGTATTTATTATTTATGTTCGAAGATTTAAACATACATCATAATAGTGCCCAAAATGTTACAAAATGATATGGTCTTGTTCTGCAATATCTCAAGAACCCAACAAAACTAACGTCACTGAAATCGGATGAACGGAGCTCCCAGAAATGGCCCGCAAAGGTGCTCTCCTCAATAGCTTACCTGCATAAAAATGTCTTTGGCTTAATAATTCTTTAGCATAAACCTATTTTGAACCTCCCTCCATGGCTCCAAGAACCTATGGTTTATATAGGATTGAATTGGGTAACAACCTCCCAACATCTCCCTAATATCTAGCCTCTTTTTGGGATCAAATCCCCCTCCAAATGGCCAAGAAATCTCCAAAAATGCCCAATCTGAGCTAAAAATAAAGAAAAAAATCCACTTTGTTACAAAAAATCAGAACAATCACCCAAAGGTAAGGCACACACCCCTTTTCTAGGTCATATGGTTCCATATGGTCTAGCACTAGCCCACTAGGGTGTTGTGTGTTGGACCCTCCTCCGCCAGTTCCTGGTTTGAGGGTGCATGCAATGGAACCAAGGTCCGACTAGATGAGATAAGCCCCCCACCGGTTGGCCCTCTCTGTGGTCACTGCTCTAGATCATATGGTGGGTAGGTGCTAAATCTAGTGGACCCTTGCGCCTTAACCCTGTCGCATAGTGTATAGCACTGATCCCTTGTGTGGTGGGTGTATGGCCAGGTGTAATGTCCCCCACCTCTTGAAGAAGAGGTTTGGAAGACGTAGTGGTCTAGGTGTCCCCACTAGGCCATAGTCTCACACTAAGGGGAAAGTTCAACTAGACTAAAGTTATATTTTTTTTAAGGACTTGAGAAAGAAGTAGGTTAAAAGGAGTAAAAGATAACTCAACAGAAGAATAGAAGTTAACCCTGGAGGTTAACCTAACTCAATAGAGAATTAGAAGGAAAATTATAAGTAAGAGGTTGGGGAGCACCTATCACTCATCCTGATTTTGGTATATTTCTTGTTAGTTCTCTTGAGCATTCAATTTGGGGGTTTGTTGTACAAACCCTTATGAGAAACTTAGTGGTGAAATACCCACTCACCTTGATCCATAGCTTGGTCTCGGGGATGACATATTCCTCCACACCATTATATTCTCAACATATCTCCTTTTAGAGCTTCAAAAGACAACATGGCTGTACTGTTGGGGAATTTCCAACAAGGGCGCACCATACCATTGAAGAGGGTTCGATTTAGCTATTCAGGAGGGCGCAACTCTCTTAGAAGATTTCACAGTTGTAGAGGTTTTCCTTGGACGTTGGGCTTGAAACTTCAGGAGGAGGATCCCACTGCCCTGATCTATTACTTAAACGAGTTTGGGCTCATTTGGAGCATTCTTCCATCAGGGCCGAATTATTGAGGGCTTCAGTATCCACTTGGAGCGTAGCACTCTCTAGTTGGAGGGTTTGACATTCAGATCTGCTTGATACTGGTATTCATTACTTATCCAACCTTTAGAGGCTTCTTTTGTATTGACGTGAGCATTTTGTATCATCTCATATCTATTGTTTGTTTGACCATCTGAGGTTTATGCCAAATCGACCATCTATTGTATTGATCCTACGTTGCTTATAATAAAAGGGTCATATCTTTGCTTGTGCTTCTATATCTTGAATGTATGATGATCTTCATGTGTTGAATGAATCTTGTATGCACTTAATAACTTAATAAACACCTGCACATTGACAAACCAGTGGTAGTTAGTGATTCCAAGCTAGAATTTGGCTTGGGATCATTACAGTGGTATCAGAGCTTCGATCCCCCCAAACCTGTGGAAGGATCAACACATACAGAGGTACAATGGTGCTCTCATGGGTAGAAGGATGAAACCAAGCAGTGAAACAGAGGTCGAAATGGAAGGGTCAGGGGATGACCATGAGTCTCTAGGCTTGGCTCGCATAGCAACATAATTTGACAAGTTCCAACAATCCGTCAACCGTACGGAAAGCACATTGGTCCGACACTTGGATGAGTACCATGAAACCAACAGAAGTGGACATGTTGAACTCTCTGAAACTTTGAAGAGGGTTGACAAAAACCTGCAGATAATGAACAAGAATCAATCCAAGGTAAATGAACTTCTAACGCAAGTGACTCATCAAGGGAGGAACTTGGATACATATGGGAACAAGGAGGTTGGTGGATCCGGGGAAATCCATGAGGAGATCAGATATAATCCGTAGAAAGTAGTTAGATCCGAAGGAAGTCTGGATGGAGACACGGCCCAAGGTTAGATGGGTAGCAGGGTCAATCAGAGATGATACATACCTATGTTCACAGATGATCAGCTTGGTTGACATTCAGGTACCAAAGCTAACCCTAGACCTTATATGCCCACATTCACAAATGAGCAAGGGAAATAGGAACAGGTAGAAGAATTTGTGGAACAAATGGCAAGGAGTACCAAATAATACTACAGTTTGGATATGAAGGTCCAAAGACAGATGTCCCTAGATCAGTATTTCCAACTCAGGTTCAAAAATCAACCTAGGACAAACCACAGGGGTAGTTTTGAGTTTGAACGTAGAGCAGGGAAGATAGAAATTCCATACTTTGATGGTACGACCAAGATGACGGCACAATATTGGGTACAAAAGCTGGATACCTATTTACAGCTCAACCCCATGAAGGAGATAGAGGCCATCAAGTTTGCCACTATGTATTTGGATGGAAAGGCTCACGATTGGTGGTATCACAGACTCACCACACTCGACCACAATCAAATAATGTCCTATACATAATTCACTCATAGGCTCATTGATAGATTTGATCAAGTAGATCCTCAGCTGCATTTCCGAGAGCTCACCCAACTCAAGCAAACAAGTACAACTGAAGTATATATTGATGAATTCCATAGGCTTGCAGTTATGGTACAAGATATGTCCCCAACTAGGCTCATGATTATTTTCACAGAAGGATTGACGAAACCCTTGAAGGGTTGGGTAAAGGCATTCAAAACCAACAACCTATAGGAGGCCATTTGGAAGACGAGGGATTTGGGTCTAGCTGCTAGAACTAAATTCCCACCCATACCACCCCTTAATAGTGGAGGAAGAGATCAAAGGCTGCCAATGAATCAAGGAGGACGGGACCCTAAAGGTTTTGACAGGGGTCGTGGTAGGACAGATGAAAACACCAGGAGGGAACTGAGGAGGAAGAAACTATGCTTCACTTGCAAGGAACCGTGGAACCCATCACATAAGTGTATGGGACGTGGCCAGGTACACTATATAGAGGTTACCTTGGACAATGAAGAGGAGGAATACTATGGACAGGTATAGAAAATTGAGGCCGAAACTTCAGATACAATAGAAGAGGAGGTTCCAAAACTATATAGTGCGACTGGAGAGAAGGCCACCTTGGCATCTATCAGTGGGGTACCCAAATTCAACACCTTCAGGATGAGAGGGGTATTGCAGGGACAGAGAGTTTTGGTTCTGATTGATGGAGGATCTTCCCACAATTTCGTTGATGCAACATTACTGCAGAGGAGGCACATACCTACAGTAGAGTTTGAAGGATTCAAAGTGGAGGTAGTAGGTGGTAGCACTATGCCCTGTGACAGATACATCCCAGGTATGAAGCTCACCTTGGGAAGGCATGAGCTAGTTCATGATGCTTATGTGATGGATCTTCCTGACACCAACATCATCCTAGGGGTGCAGTGGCTCTGCACTTTAGGGCCTATCACCACCAATTACAAGACCATGGAAATGTCCTTTATAGAGGAAGGAGGATGAAAGGTTGTGCTTAGAGGCATGATAGGTAACTCTGCCCAAGTGGTCAATAACAAGAGGATGGAAGCCATCTTCAGAAGGGAATAAATTGTATACGCAGCAGAATGTAAAATCTCAACCCGGGTGGATGAGAAGGGGAAGGTGCACTACACCCCCGATATAAAAAAGATCCTAGACATGCACCATAAGGTGTTTGGGCCGATTCCTCTAGGTGTGCCACCAAACAGGGGGTTTGAGCACATCATTGAACTGGAAGAAGGGGCTAAACTAGTTATCACCACACCCTATAGGCATCCCAAGAAGTATAAAGATGAGATAGAAAAGGCCATCAAAGAGATTCTAGACATGGGACACATCAGGCCAAGTTCAAGCCCATTTTCTTCTTCAGTAGTCTTGGTCAAGAAGAAGGATGGAACAATGAGAATGTGCATTGACTTCTGGGCTTTGAATAAAAATATGATAAAAAACAGGTACCCTATACCCAGGATTGATGAATTACTAGATGAGCTGCATGGAGCTATCTATTTCACAAAAATTGACCTTCATTCAGGCTACCATCAAATCAAGATGAGGGAGGAGGACATCTCGAAAACAACCTTCAGGTGTTACTACGACCATTACAAGTTTTTGGTGATGCCCTTTGGGCTAAACAATGCCCCAACTACATTTCAGTCTTGCATGAACCATGTGTTCAACAAACAACTGAGGAAACACTTGTTAGTATTCTTTGATGATTTTCTCATTTATAGCAAGACATGGGAGGAACACCTTCGACATGTGGACCAAATCCTGTCAATCATGGAAGAACAGTCACTATACACCAAGGAATCCAAGTGTGAGTTTGGGATGAAAGAGGTGCTCTAATTGGGACACATCATAGGGGAAAAAGGGGTACAAGTACACCAGGAGAAGATAACAGCCATTAGGGAATGGCCAACTACGAAGGCACTCATAGAATTAAGGAGATTTCTGGGCCTATGCACATACTACAGGAAGTTTATCAAAGGGTTTTCTCAACTGTGCGCACCCTTGACTGACCTGACCAAAAATGGGTCCTTTAAATGGAATGAAGAGGCCCAAGCCACGATGGAAAGGATGAAAGAGGTCATGAGCACCTGCCCAATTCTAGCTCTCCCAGATTTCGGCGTACCCTTCACCTTGGAGTGTGATGCCTTAGGGGAAGGTATAGGGGTTGTGTTGATGCAGAATAGGCACCCCCTTGCCTATGAAAGTCGAAAACTCAGGGGTCCTGAACTACTTTACAAAATTTACGACAAAGAAATGTTGGCTATCATGCATGCACTAGCCAAATTCAGGCAATATTTGGTAGGCACAAGGTTTGTGGTCAAATCAGACCATAATAGTCTTAAATATCTATTGGAGCAAAAGGATTTGAATGAACGAAAGTAAAAATGGGTAAGAAAAATACAAGCCTATGACTTTGACATTGAATTCGTCCAAGGGAAGAACAACGCAGTAGTAGATGAATTATCTAGGAGGCCATCCATTTTTGCCATGTCTGGTATGTCGGTTGACTGGAAGGATCACTTGATAGTGGAATATGAAAAGGATCACTTCGCTTGTCAACTTTTGGATGGGAAAATACAGGATGAAAACTTCAGAGTCATAAAGGACCTCATTTATTACAAAGGTCGAATTTTCTTAGTTCCTGGATCATCTCTCAAAGACAAGATATTGCATGCCTGTCATAACTCACCAATAGCAGGACATCAGGGCATAAGTAAGATGTATAGGCAGGTGAGAGAGAGGCTTGCATGGAAGGGCCTAAAGGAAGATGTGATTAAACATGTCAAAGAATGCACTACATGCCAAGAAAACAAGGATGAGCACACAAACCCTGCAGGACTGTTGCAACCTCTATCTATTCCAGAGCACAAATGGGAAAGTATATCCATGGATTTCATCATCGGGTTGCCCAGGGCATAGGGGAAAGATTGCATTTTCATAGTAGTAGACAGATTGACGAAATTTGCACACTTCTTCTCCATAGCCACTGACTTCAGCGCCGCACAGGTAGATGAATTATTTTTCAGAGAGGTGTTCAGATTACACGACCTACCCAAGACCATTATCAGTGACAGGGATAGCAGATTCATGAGCACATTTTGATAGGAGTTGTTCATATTAGTGGGTATGACATTGACTCCTAGTACCAGCTATCACCCTCAGATGGATGGCTAGACGGAAATAGTCAACAAATGGGTGGAAGGATACCTCATAAATTACATAGCCGGACAACAGAAAGCATGGATCAGATGGTTGCACTTGGGAGAATATTGTTACAACACCACCCATCATGTATCCATAGGTATGACACCATTCAGGGATTTATATAGCTATGATCCCCTTTCCTTTGCAGAGATTGCCTTTGGGGACAACAGGGCACCAATGGTACATGATTGGGTACCACAGAGCCAAGACATTCTCCGGGAGTTAAATGATCATTTATAGAGAGCCCAGAACCAACAGAAGGTCTAGGTGGACAAACACAGAGTGGAGCGCACTTTTGAAGTGGGTGATTTGGTTTATTTAAGGCTCCAACCTTACCGGCAGGCTTCAATTAAAAGAAGTGGAGCAGAAAAATACAACCATGTTTCTTTGGGCCTTACAGAATCAACAGAAAGATAGGGGTCGTGGCTTATGAGTTAGAACTCCCACCAGGCAGTCGAATACACAACGTCTTCCATGTATCCTTCTTGAAGAGGGATATCGACCAACATGTCCACCCCATTGAGGTACTACCTCCCATAGACGAAGAAGGTTAGTTAGTGCTGGTTCCAAAAGAGATATTGGAAGTTCGAGAAAATAGGCTCCGAAAGAGAAGCATTAAGGAGTATCTGATCAGGTGGAAAGACTTGCCCATTGAGGATGCCACATGGGAGAATGAACAGATGGTACGAGAAGTAGGTTTGGAATTGCTTGAGGACAAGCAATTTCAAACAGGGGAGACTGTAATGTCCCCCACCTCTTGAAGAATAGGTTTGGAAGACGTAGTGGTCTAGGTGTCCCCACTAGGCCATAGTCTCACACTGAGGGGAAAGGTCAACTAGACTAAAGTTATATTTTTTTTAAGGACTTGAGAAAGAAGTAGATTAAAAGGAGTAAAAGATAACTCAACAGAAGAATAGAAGTTAACCCTGGAGGTTAACCTAACTCAACAGAGAATTAGAAGAAAAAGTATAAGTAAGAGGTTGGGGAGCACCTATCACTCATTCTGATTTTGGTATATTTCTTGTTAGTTCTCTTGAGCATTCATTTTGGGGGTTTGTTGTACAAACCCTTGTGAGAAACTCAGTGGTGAAATACCCACTCACCTTGTTCCACAGCTTGGTCTCGGGGATGAAATATTCCTCCACACCATTCTATTCTCAACATATCTCCTTCTAGATCTTCAGAAGACAGCAGGGCTGTAGTGTTGGGGAATTTCCAGCAAGGGCGCACCATACCATTGAGGAGGGTTCAATTTAGCTATTCAGGAGGGCACAACTCTCTTAGAAGATTTCGTAGTTGGAGAGGTTTTCCTTGGATGTTGGGCTTGAAACTTTAGGAGGAGGATCCCACTACCCTGATCTATTACTTGACCGAGTTTGAGCTCATTTGGAGCATTCTTCCATCAGGGCCGAATTATTGAGGGCTTCAGTCTCCACTTGGAGTGTGGCACTCTCTAGTTGGAGGGTTTGACATTCAGATCTGCTTGATACTGTTATTCATTACTTATCCAGCCTTTAGAGGCTTCTTTTGTATTGATGGGAGCATTTTGTAGCAGCTCATATCTATTATTTGTATGACCATCTAAGGTTTATGCCAAATCGGCCATCTATTGTATTGATCCTACGTTGCTTATAATAAAAGGGTTAGATCTTTGCTTGTGCTTCTATATCTTGAATGTATGATGATCTTCATGTGTTGAATGAATATTGCATGCACTTAATAACTCAATAAACACCTGCACATCGACAAACCAGTGGTAGTTAGTGATTCCAATCCAAAATTTGGCTTGGGATCATTACACCAGGTAACAAAACCGCGAGCTGGGGCTAGACCCTAGCCCTTTCTACCTCCAAAATAAACCATGGTTCAATTCAAATATTAATTTTACACATATATTAATAAGAACCATAGTAGGTAGGCTGGTATCCCTGACTTGACAAAGCGCCACCCAGACCGAAGGTCACGGGTTCGACCCCAGTGGACTCCAACAAATTTTTCCCATATGTTATCCAATGCAGGGGTGCCACGTGGTAGCCCAGGACTGGGCCACGTGGCACCACATTATTCGCTCAAAAAAAGGACACATGTCAATCAACCATTGGTCCACCTATCTGTCGAGATGTTAACCCATTCATATTCCACTCTACCTACCACGTCAGTGCCATGTGTCGTACAGACTGTACAAACCTACCACATCAGTCGTACGCACGTGTCACGTGTCACCCTTGCAGTGGTGAGATGTTTCACTCTCTGACTCATCCACCTATACTTTCCTAGTCAACAACCTATCCATGTCAACATGCCAACACACCCTTCCACGTTAGTTGTATGGTTGTATGACCTGTACAGTCAGCTACCATGTGGGACTGTACGGACTGTATAGTCAACATTTGTTTTTTCCTATTTGAGGAAATGATCATACCACGATATCTTGAGAATACGACGTCCGTTTGATCCTGTTCAAGTTGCGTTGGGTTTATATTGATGAGGCCTACTCAAACATCCATTTCGAAGCCATTCTGATCACTTCTATTTTTAGGCCTTCCTGGACCCAATTTGGTCCCGAGATCCAATTCTAGATCACCGTGCCCCCTCATGTATATTTGCAACCTGAAGTTCCTGAGAATGATGGATAGTAGGATATTGTTCACCCAACAGTCTCCCACCATCATGTCTAGCCAAACTGTCTTTACCTCCTCCTCCTCCACCTGCTAACCCAAATTTTTAGATTTCCCCTACACACTCATCTATACAGTCCTCCCACACAAGAAAAAGACTCAAAATTGAAGCCCTCCATATGCATGAAAAAGGAAATGCCGATGCTTCCCCCTCCTCTCCTTCCAGTGACTCAGCCAAGTCAGAATTATCCCGTATGCACTTGAGAGATGATTGTTCCCATGTCATCAGTGAGATCAATCCTCAAGGTTCTACCCAACCTAAGGCTAATTCAGGGAAGTCAAAAGGGGATAGAAGCAAAAAATGAAAAATTGCCTCTCAAAGTGGAAACTATGGTTTTTTATTATGTTTTATTATTGATTTATTAAGGACAGTGGACTGATGAAATTTTTGGACAACAAAGTATTTTTGGATATTGTGGATATTTACATGTTTTGATATAATTTGAAATATCTCTGATATTTAAATTTCAAGTCATGGAAATGATTATGGGAGACACAAGGAGGGATGTGTTTGATTGATTGTCTAATTATGTTTATTTTTGTTAAGAAATTAAAGGGATTCACAAGGGGTCCCACCTACTAGTTATTATTTAATAAAAGACCCTTTATTATTATTATTATTATTGATTCTTCCCCTAAACTAAAAGTTAGTTTAGTTTTAGTTAACTTAACTAAAAGAGGTAGTTGAATTAATTCAACTAATTTGGAATGCATAAAATCCAAATGAGAAGGGAAAACAAGGGGAGAATAGAAGGAGAAAACATACTAAGGTTTTCTCTTGAGTTTTATTGAGATAGTTCAGTTGTCATTCATTCTTCAATTCATTAAAAGCCTAATTCTATTTTATGACAGCAGGGTCCTATTGTAGACGGCAAGGTTCAAAGTTGAACCATATCATTCATATGCTTGTTTCATAGGTGTTGATCTATCTTTGATACTCTGTGTAGACTTGTCTGTTTATGAATTAAATTTCATGCTTGATAAAGGATATTGTACAGAGTCAAGTGGGAAACAGTCCATGGCAAGTTGATCCAGATTTTAAAGTTCAGTTTTTACTTCTTGTTAGAGTCCTTTTGTATGGTTTTCATTGGGGATATCTAAGTTTGACCTTGGGCCATGCCCCCATAGGGATTTTTTAAAAGAGAACGATTTTTTTGATTTCTTGGAATGAAATAAAGCGATTGTTTTTCTGTCTCATCTGTGTTGATATGTGACTTGGAATTTTTGCTTTTGATCTCCACATTTACTTTTTGCAATCTGATATATTCAAAAAAATATATGAAAATGTTATATTTTTCAACAATCTTTTATTTTTTAAAATTGGCCTAAGCCCTTGTAAATAATACTTGTGGATTGGGAAACACTTTTTGAGACTATAAACATAGGGTAACATTCTCATCTATCTTTCCTTAGCCAAGCAAGATTCGAAAATGCTTGAGTAAGATAAATTCATATATTTTCCTCAACATTTATTTGGTGACCATACTGGGGAGATATTCAATATATCTCTGGTTGATTGTATGCTTGATTTTCATTGAATATATTTATATTTCTAATATTGATTCTTTGAATGTTTCTTTTCTTCATGAATGTACCTGTTGCAAGGCAGCCCAATATTGAACCCGGTCTTAAAGATCATACCAACATTGATTTAACCTTGTTTAATACCATCTTAGAGACCACTAATACCTGAGTTGATCTCGAACTCTCATGAGCAGCGATTGAACAAGACATAAGTGTCCAAGAATGTTGGGAAGCTAGGAATCAACTATAGATTTATTTTTCCTACCGTTTTGATCTTATTTTCATGTCCTTAAACCCTCACATATCTACGAGAAGAAGAGGTTTATCACCTGAGATTAATCCTATTGCTGAAATAGGAAGAAGAAATGTTGTTTTGTCAGTCCAACAAAGTACTCTAAGGAGAACTTTGTCTGATTCAACCAGTTCATCTTTTTCTCCCTTACCTATTGTTCACAAGATGGCGTCTAGTGGTGGCTCTAGTGGCACTAAATGTTCTTCTTAATATCAACCTTCATCCTTGTCAGTGATTGGTAGCTTGTATAGTCATCAAGTCCCTGTCCAATCTACCAAAAACCCCACCAAAGTCATTAAAAAGTATGGGCTTTTTCAGTTTGAAAAATATGCTACAACTACTATTTGGCATGTTTCCTCCCCTCTTAACCTAGCACCTGCTACTCATCCACTTCCTAAATTCAAAGAGCATCTCCCTAGGTTTTCAGGTAATAACACAGTCACTACGAATGAACACTTGATGGAATTTTCTAATGCCTGTCACAACATATGATCCAATGACAATGACACTTGTATGTGTTTATTTGTTAATTCCCTTGAAGGGAAGGCTACGGTCAATTTCTTTGACCTTCCTCCTAAGATTCTTTCCACTTGGGAGGATTTAGTGTATTGGTTCAAGTCTACCTATGGGCAGTCTAAAATCCCAGCCGAGAAGTTGCGGGAATACAATAACATTTCTTATAAGGATGGTGAAACTATCAAGTCTTTTAACTTGCGTTTCACCAAATTATATAACCAAATTCCTAAACTCATTTTTCCTCAAAACCAAGCCACTTTTATGCATTATTATAATGATTTAACTTCCCCCTATCATCATAGGATAGAGGAAAAGGCCATTGATAACATTGGGTCCGCTATGCATACTTGTTTAGAGTATGAAGAACAACTCAAAAGAACAAGTCTTCCTAAGGGAGACTCAGTGAAACATACAGATATGTCAGCCCTCTTACAACTTGTACAAGACATGAATAATTGAATGATAATGTATGAGCGGAAAGGAAATGTCCCCTCTCTTACCCCTGGGGTCTCATCTTCTTCTTCACCACCCTTTAAGAATCTAAATGAAAATAAATTTCAACCTAAATCCATCATGCCTTGTAGTTGGTGTAACTTTTGCGAGGAACACCATGAGGAAAGTACGTGTGAGGTAAAGAAGAGTGTTAGAGATAAAATATTTGGTAGAAGACCTGAAACTACTATTGTTTTCCTAGAATTTGTAGAGCCAGAGGATGTTATGATGATAAATACTAGGAATAAATCCTATTCTCCAAAAGGTAAATATAATCCTCCTCACACTTCTTCAAGCCCAATCTCATCTTTACCAACTTCTATTGTTCAAGTTTCTAAGGATCCTAACAATCAAGGAACTATCTCCCCTCTTCCTTCTTCCAAATACAACATTCTCAATCAATTGGCCAACATTAAAGTTGATGCTACCCTCCTGGACATGGTTGTCATCCCTAAGCAATAAAAGTATATGAAAATTTTCATGGAAGGAAAATATTCCACTGTAGACAAACTCTCTGAAGAGGTAGATGAAGAGGATTCAACTGTAAATAAAGTAGGTGTACATAACTTTAGGCACCCTGTAAAAAACCCCCCGTTTTTTATTTCTGTAAAGATTATGGACAAAATATCCCATTGTTGTCTCATTGACGATGGTCCATGCCCAAGTGTAATGTTGAATATTAATATGAAAGAGAGAGGATTGTTGTTAGGACCCAGAAATGTCACTTTTTCACTATAATTTTTTCTCATTCAACCTTATAATTTCTATGCTAAAATGCCTAATATAACGTTTGCTAAGACCTTTTTCCCAAGGAAAATCATTGATCTTGATTTTATATTCTTATTTACTTAACATGTTTGATTGGTAGTGTTTCTCATATTTTACCCATGAATGTTCAACTAATGACCAAAATGTGTGGATTAAAGAAAAACAACCAAGTCTTGAAGAAAGATCATTGTTGTTACACCAACTGTTACAGTTGTGCACTAGTTTTGCATGCTCTTACATGACTACAACAATTGTGCACCTTTCGTGGAAGCTGTTACACCTGCTGCAACAGATTCCCACTGGTCCTGGAAGTTGGTATATCATTCAAATATGTATCCTGAAGGTTGTTACATGTTTGGCTCGAGCTGGTGATCAAGATCATTTTCCATATTTTGTGATGATGAAAGATATTTTCTATCATACGAACAGCTTGAGAATCTTCGATTCTCAAGGTTGTTCTGATTATGTTTCAATTGAATGTATCTGTCTTTAAATAATAGAGCTTTGTAACCATTTAGGAGGGGGATATTAGCTGTGGAATAGAGAGTGAAGTGAATAATTTTGTATCTGAACATTTTGGCAATTTAATAAAAAAATGATTTGAGTTTCTCCAACCTACTGTAGTCTTTTTGACTGGATTCAGTGAGAAGGAAAGGGCCCACCTTCCTCACAGACTCCTCTTTTTTGTGAGTTTTAGATTAATTGCTTTGATTCTTTATAGTTGTGTTATTTATCTATTTATGCATTGCTAGAATACATTTGTTGTTACAATTCAATCCCTTTCTGTTAATGCGCATCAATGTGTCTCATGAGAGTTAGAATCAATTGTTGTATATTGTTGGATAATTGCTTTGAAAGTTAATTCCTTTTTCTACATTAGATTAAATATTTGTTTCCAAGCAAAAGTAAATAGAAGTGTGAATTCCCTTTCTACAATTAAGTAGACTTCCTTTCACCAATTAGCACAAAACTTCCTTTTGTAAGAATAATATAGAAAATTAGAATAGATTAGATAATCTAGGATTCTTATAAACTCATCAAATTGTGCTCTTGGAAATTAGATTTCAATTATGCAAGTGTGACTTCAATTCTGCAACAATAGATTATAACTCCAGTTGTGTCAACAACTTGTATTAGTGTTCATATTTTCAATTCTGTTTCTTTTAGTGTTAGTTTACCTTACTGCAACTTGATTAGTGTTTGCTTTCATAATCTAGCATAGACTGTGCATAATTATCTTACAATAACAAAACTTCCCTGGGTTTGACAATTCATATTGAACACCTTAATTATCTATTTATTTAGACAATTAAAGTGCACAACATTTTGGCATTGTTGTCGGGGAAGATAATTATAGATTCTTGTAAGCACATTAGTTTTCTTTTCTTAGGAATGAGTAGTCTGCATGAATCGAGGAACAAGAGGATGTATCCCCAGAACTACTAACCCTACAGTTGTCATAGGACGTGGAGGAAGGATTCCTACACTAGGAAGGCCAACCTTTGTTGATTAGATTATAGCTAGAGCAGATCCTTCTTTGGGATCTATCTTCCGCCCTTCAAATCCTCCAAGAAGACACATTCCTCAGTGATCAGAACCACCCCATTTTGAAACATCATTTTCATCACGGGCTGAAGATGAATATTTGTCACCAACAAGTTAGCACCCAACACTGGAGAATATTGAATATCAAGCAAGTGTAGCTCAGAACAAGGAAAATACAAAAGAAGTTGTTTATTAGATCAACAGATAGATAGTCAAAAAGAGGAGTGGGACACTTTCCGCATTGATTGGAGAGAAAGAGAAGGTATGGAAAATCAAGGAGATAATGAAAAAGAGCTCCACCATGAGGATCTAGTGAACAATGAAGATTAGGTAAATGATGAAAATACTATATTTACCCCGGTATTTCCTATTACTAATATTCCCACACGGGGGATAGCTCCTATGAATAACATACCTCTCTCAGCCCTTCCAAATTTCCATGGATTATCTACTAAGGATCCAGATGAGTTTCTGTTTGAATTTGATATTCTGTGTAGAAGCTATGAATACACTACCACTGTGCAAAAGATTAAATTATTTCCAGCTACATTGAAGGGTAACACGTTAAGATGGCTCATGAGCCTTGGAGGAGAGAATATTTCAACATGGGGACAAATGAGGCAGCTTTTCCTGAACAAGTACCAAGACTACTACCAAACAAGGGAACAACGAGAGGAATTGTTCAAGATGTCTCACAAGGAGGACGATACCATTGAAGATTCTGTGGAGTGACTCCAGTATAATCTACAAAGGTCTAGACATCCGGATGTGAGTAAGGACATTCTGAAAACTATTTTGCTAAAAGGAGTTAGAGATGATTGTTTGCATATGTTGAATATTCTTGGAAAGGGAGATATATCTAAGGAATCCTATGAAGACATTTTAAATATTTGTAAGAGATGCTCTCGAGTATCTACAAGGAATAAGTCATCTACCAGGGATACCACTTTTTCACTGGCACAGAAATCAACCAATGGAGGGGAAACAAGAGAAGAAATAGGTAATCTGTTAGAATATTTCAAAAAAGAAATGATTAACTCTTTTTCTTCACAAATGGACACTTTGCAGGTCAAACAGAAACAAGCAGAATCATATTTGGCATTGTCCATTTTCTGTCTGAAATGCAGAGACAAACATCCACTGTGGGAGTGCCCACTGAATAGTGTCCAGGTATGTCTTATTTGTGAATTAGATCATGCTACTGACCAATGTCCCTCCCTACCAGGTGTAAAATCATTAATGTAGGTGACTAATGAGGAAGCGAAGGCTATCTATCTAAAAACACAGAGAAGACAATGGAAGTCACAATGTCAAGGTACAAACCCTCAATTCTCTCTTGCAACACTTAATCATTGGAATAATGTGAACAATCAGCTTCAATATGGCCAGATGAATGCCCCCCCTCCAAATCATATGCCACCTCCTTATCAGAATCCCAATGCATGGGTACCTATGCCTCAACAACGGAATCATCTTGGGAAATGGAACCCATATTGGAGAGGCCCTCAACAACAACTTACTTATCAAAACCCTCACCAACAGAACCCCTTTCAACAACAGTTCCAACCCCAGTACCAACAACAACTAGAGTTACCTCCCATTACCCCACATAACAATCCTCCCTTATAGCCTGATATGACTGTGCAACCTAACCCAAATCCAAATAATAAGGCCATTTAGAATATTGATATACACAATGTGCCAGCTTTGTCTATTGCCCCTATGCCTTGTGATGAGATAAAATTAAGATCAAGGAGAATAGTCAAGCTAATAATTGAAGATGCTCCATCTTCAGAATCAGACAAGGAATCGGTGGAAAAACCATCTGTTGATACAGAGGATACTGACGAACCTATCATAGAATTAGTAGAACCCCCATTCCCTGAAAGATTGGAAATTACCAAAACCGTGGAATTACTATCCTTCAATCTCTTAAGAGAGTTGAAAAACCTGCATGTTAAAAGTCCACTATTGCAAGAGATTAGGGATTTCCCTATTTATGCGAAGACTGTGAGAGACCTCTGTAAAAAAAATACTGGAAGAAAACCTAGGGACCCCCTCACAATGCACATAGTGGGCGAATTTTCTGAACTGATGTTAGGAAAAACCCCACCTATTAAATATGGCAACCTAGGAAACTCTACAGTCACTGTCAAAATTGGACAGACATTTGTTCCCGATGTGTTAGTTGATTTAGGGGAAACAATTAACATTATGCCAATAGAGATGGCACAATTTCTACAACTCAGAACGCAAGTCCGACCTACTCCTATTTTTTTAGAATTAGCTGATCATTCTACTATCAAACTAGGAGGAGTAATCGATGATCTAGTTATTTCAGTTGATTAATGAGAGTATCCTGCTGATTTTTTCATATTGCAACCCAAAACCCATCTGGGGGGCCACCCTCTAATTATAGGAAGACCATGGTTAGCTACAACTGATGCTTTCATTGGTCGTATATCTGGTTTAATGACCATCTCTGATGGTTATGATACCAAGAAACTTACTCTTTATCCTCATGATACACCTAGTGTGGAACCTGAAAATTCTTTATGGATGGACCTTGAGGATGAAAGCGCTCTGCCTCTGCTAACCATAGGAAAATCCCTGAGTTTCAAAGATGAGATGGAGGAAGAGCTAAAAAATATATTTCTCAGTGACCCCTCAGTTGTTACACAAAACACATACCATTGATTGAGTAAGATCTTTGACCCTACTGCCCAGGAAGGAGTGATCCCGGAGATGTTCTCTGAAAATGTTGTAAATCAAGTTAATTCAGCTATAACAGCAGATACTGAAACAACTGAATTATTTCCTAAAGTTAGTTCTAAGAACATCGTTGTAGAAATCAAACCTGGAAAAACCCTGAACATCAATCCTGATTTATCTTCTGCTGAAACTAGACGTTTGATGAAGTTATTGATTAAAAATCAAGAGGCATTTGCCTGGGATTACATGGATATGACAGGAATTTACTCCGAACTATGCACCCACCATATATACATTAAGGAATATTTCTGACCCATTTGCCAACCCCGAAGGAGGATGAACCCTAATATTAAAGAGATTGTTAAGGGAGAACTCCAAAAAATTCTTAATGCATGCTTCATCTACCCTATATCAGACAGCGAGTGGGTTTCACCATTGGTTATTATGCCTAAAAAGAATAATGGAGAATGTGTGTGGACTATAGATCCCTGAACAAGGCCACGTAGAAGGATTATTTCTCTTTTCCATTTATTGATCAGGTTCTAGACAACCTATCTAGGAAAAAGTTTTTCTCTTTCCTAGATGGATTTAGTGGCTATAACCAGATAACCATTGCTCCACAGGACCAATATAAGACCACCTTTACTAGCCCTTGGGGTAAATTTGCCTACAAGTTTCTCCCACTTGGATTGTGTAATGCACCAACCACTTTCCATAGAGTTGTAATTGGTATTTTCTCTGATATGGTGAATGACTGTATGGAAATATTCATGGATGAATTTACACCTTATGGTACTGATTTCAATGAATCTTTAGCTAATCTTGAAAAAGTAGTCAAAAGATGCATACAGTATCATCTTTCCCTAAGTACAGAAAAGTGTCATATGATGATGATCGAAGGTGTGGTGTTGGGACACTTCATTTCTTATGCAGGAATTCAGGTAGATCCAACCAAAATCCAGGTAATGTTGGACATTCCAACTCCATCAACTCAGAAAGAGGTAAGAAGCTTTTTAGGGCATGATGGATATTACAGGAGGTTCATTAAAAAAAAATCCAAGCTTGCCTCTCCCTTATTTTTTCTATTAACAAAAGATGTTGACTTTAGTTGGACTGACAATTGCGAATTGTCTTTTGAATATATGAAACATAAATTGTCCACAACTCCCATTTTGAGAGGGCCCAATTGGGCTCTGCCATTTCACATTTCTTCAGATGCCTTAGATACTGCAATTGGTGCAATTCTAGGGAAACATGAGGACAAATATTCCTATGTTATATACTATATCAACAAGAACATGGCTCCTGTTGAGTTAAATTATACAGTTACAGAAAAAGAATTATTGGCAGTAGTTTATGCTATCAATAAATTCAAGCATTATCTCACTGGTTATTCTACTTTTATTCATACTGATCATTCAACAATTAAATATTTGATTAATAAACCTATTACTAACGATCGAGTAACAAGATGGTTGTTATTACTACAAGAATTTGACATCACTATAGTAGACAGACCAGGAAAAGAAAATGTGCTTGTTGATTTTCTCTCAAGATTGAATATAAATGATGATAATTCACTTGTATATGATTCCTTTCCAGATGAACCTTTGTTTGCAGTATCTTCTCACTCACCTTGGTATGCAAGCATTGCTAATTATTTTGTTGTAGGGAAGGTACCTCCACATCTATCTCCCCGAGAAAGAAGGAAGATTATTCAGAAGAGTGATTGGTATAGCTGGATAGGGGGGTATCTTTTCTAAACAGGCCTGGATCAATAAATCAAGGGATGTGTGAGGGATGATGAATTTTATTATCTGCTTAAAGATTTCCATGATGGCCCTTGTGGGGGTCATTTTGCTGATAAAAGGACTGGGCATAAAATTTTGAGGATGGGTTATTTTTGGCCCACAATATTTCAAGATGTAAGGAAGTATGTCCAAGCCTGTGACAGTTGCCAACGAATGGGTTAGCCAAATCATAGGGATGAGATGCCTCTCTAGCCTCAAGTGGTGTTAGATCATTTTGAGAGATGGTCCATAGATTTTGTAGGGCCCATTAACCCACCTTCTAATCAGAAAGTCTATATATTGGTCTGAACAAATTACATGACCAAGTGGGTAGAGGAAAAAACACTCATCCGGGCCTCAGAAGAAGTTGTCCTAGCATTTTTTTTTGAATATATATTTGTTAGGTTTGGAGTTCATAGAGAGTTAGTAATTGATTGGGGACCACCTTTCACATCACATAAGTTTGAAGCTCTACTCAGTAAATATCATGTTTTGCATAAAACAACTTCTCCATACCATCCCCAAGGTAATGGGCAAGTGGAAAGTACAAACAAAGTCATAAAATCTATTCTTACTAAGACAGTGAGGGAACATCGTAGGGATTGGTCTAACAGATTGCATGAAGCTCTATGGGCTTATTGAGCCACTTGGAGGAAGACAACTGGTTTTTCTCCTTATGAACTGGTATATGGGAAGAGCCATGTTTTTCCCATTGAGTTCGAGATAAAAACCCTAAGAACTGCATCAATAGTCAATCTAGACTTGACTATGGCACAAAAGACCAGACTGCAGCAGCTAAATGAGTTGTACGAGAAGCTTTTGGACTCTATTAATCAAACCATAATGATTCAACAACAAAGAACCAAGTGGCATGACTGAGTCATTAAGAAGAAGTTATTCAAAAAGGGAGATTGGGCTCTGTTGTATGATTCACACTTTAAATAATTTCAGGGTAAGTTGCATACAAGATTGTTGGGACCTTACGAGGTAGACACTATTTTTCCCAATGGGACAATCAGGTTGATCACTGTTGATGGATCCAATACACAATTACTTGCAAATGGTCATTGCTTGCGCCTGTATTAGTGTCCACTTTCCAAGGCATAATTTAAACCCAGATGTATAGCTGATACAAATTATCATTTTTTAAAGGGAAAAGAGCTTGCTCCTTCCCCTTCTAAACCTTAGAACTATTTTCTTTTCAATAAAACCTTGTATATAAATACACTCTGCGAATTTGAATTTTTTTTTTTTGCTTAAAATTTTTATGTTTCTTTTCTATTCTAATAAATTCAGGCTAGAAGGGTATCATGCAGTTACTTATGTGTAGATGGATTGATGAACAACAAGGTAGATTACAGTGAAAGGAGTCGAAGGATTAGTTTTTGGAATTTTGAAAAACTTCCTAAAAACTAAGGGATTCTGTGTTCAGCTGGGTTACATGTTGTTACACCTCTTTCCAACAAAATGGTCACTTTACATGCTGTTACACCTTTTTCCCGACTATTTTGTCTTACATGTTGTTACACCTCTTTCCAGCAAAATGGTCACTTTACATGTTGTTACACCATTATCCCGAATATTTTTTCTTACATGTTGTTACACTCTTTTCCGACAATTTCTCCTATTTACATTCCACCATTCCGGTCAATTTACATGTTGATACACCTACCATTGTTATTCCTTTTCACTATTTTACATACCGCTTCACCCATTTTTCCCATTTCTTCCATTTTCCCATGCTGATACTCCATTAATATTTCCCTCTTTGCTATCTTTCCATGCTGAAACACTATTGTTTTGTCATTTCCACTGTTTTTGTGAAGATTTCCACCATTTTCCAAATTACTTCATGCTCTCTCTGATAGACAATTTCACTTCATCATTACTTGACTCCACATCTGCAGATTTCTAGCTGGTCAACCAAAGAAAGGACTCCACCTATGCTCCACTTGGAATATAATCATTTCTCACATTCTAGAGCCATCTCTCATCATTACAACTATTCCACGTAGATCATATGGCGGTTGGATAGTGCGTTTATTCTGACAAATCGGTTCATGTGGTAAGCTATGAGGTATGTTACTAATCCTACGTGTCAAAGTGATGTAGATATGGAAGCAAGATTTAATTCTTACCTGTCGGTTGTCCTAAATTCTTTGCACCATGGGCTAATCAGATTAGTTGGGGGGGGGGGGAAGAAAATCTACCCCATCAAAAGCCCATTTTATATTCACCTCTGCCACCTTTCGACCACACTTATTTCTTCGTTGAGACACTATGTTCTTTATGCAATCTACATTCGAATTTGTTGTGTCTCTGGTTTAGGTGTTGGTTTCTCCTCCTTTGTGATTGTTTAGACTCTAAAACGACGTCATGGGAGGATCATCTATGAGGTATGAACCGGAAAATCTGGATGCATTGTTGCTACACCCAAATGTTTACCAAAAATTTATGTAGGCTGTATGGATTTCTTATTTTGAGAATCTATAGGGGTTTAATGAATCAAAGGTGTTGGAATTCAGTCAAAATCTCACAGAAGGGTATTCAATGGTACACGGGGTGAGGATTCCAGTGACAGAGGAAATCGTGGCTGTTGTGACAAGGTTTTTGACCATAGGAGAAATGTGGTTTAGCAGAAAAGAACATCTTCCGAAGCTCAAAAGGGTTTTCTCATGGATTATGAGCAAGTTCAGACCAAGGGTCAAGCTATAGATGTAATTTGTTTACCCATACCATGGGGGAAAGTATCGGAATTTATAAAAAGGTACATTACATGCGAGGGAAGATATCAAGTAGTTTATTTTTCTGATTTTATCCTACTGTCACATTTAAGACATCAGAAGATAATAAACATCCATTATTACCTTCTTCATTCCTTTCATAATATGGCTCACTTTTTCAAGAGATTAAATCATCCCAAGAATTGTCTTTCCAATCACAGACTGATAGGATTGTTGATTCATGGAGGAATGAGAATTCCTAATGACCCATTACCTGAAGTGGAAGAACAACCAAATTTTGTGCCTGTTGTTATGGCCGAACCAGAATAGGTAAACCCTATGCCTGTAGTTGTGATTGAGCCAACAGTTGAAAACCCAATCCCTAGACCAAGTCATGAGCCTCAACCCTCGGCTGCAATAGCAGTTGAAAACCAAATCCTTGGACCAAGTCATGAGCCTCAACCCTCGACTACAATAGCAGTTGAAAACCCAATCCTTGGACCAAGTCATGAGCCTCAACCCTCGACTACAATAGTAGTTAAAGCCCCCACTGTAACTTCCAGTAAGTTGACTCAGAGAAGAAAACGCAAAACCAGAAGCAACTCTAACACCACTCCGAGATGCATCGACAGAGTTGAACCTGAAGAAATTCAAAACTCTCATGTTGCTACGACAGAGTGTCCTGATTTTTCTTATGCTCAGACCCTGCTAGATTTTGACATTAATGATACAAGCCCGAGTGAGTGGATAATTGATTTTATGGAGATACATATCCTGGGTTTTACCTTGTGCAAGGAATTTCAAGAAACCATTTTATCACTACAGGTCGAACGTAAATGAATTGCAGCAGAATCATCAGCTTTGCTTCATGATTTTGTGCATCACTTGTCGAGTGACGAAGTACAGATTATACAAAACCCCAACATTGCAGATTTTCCTCCTTGTCTAGTTGTTGAAGAACAACCTCCTTCTCCTAAATTAAAGAAAAGGAAAGCCTTTGCTTTTGTCTCTACATTACCTAGGAGGAGAACTAGGTCAACGAGGTCTACTGGAGTAGTTTGATGGAATCATATGGAACAGGAAATACCCATTCTTCATCCATTATCCTTCGTTGTTAAAGAAGTGACTATTACACAAGAACCAATCCATTCCAACAACATGACTGTGACACAAGAACCAACCTCTTCCCAGAACTTAGCTGTTACACAAGAACCAGCTACCCAGGAAGAAAATGTCCCACAAGAACCAGTCATGCCAGAATTAGTTGTTACACAAGAACCAACTGCCTAGGAAGAGACTGTCCCACAAGAACCAGTCATGCCAGCATTAGTTGTTACACAAGAACAAGTTACACAAAATAGAGAGGATAATGATGATGTGCCACTTGCTCAGTTGTTTTCTCAAATTGAGAAGAAGATACAGGGTACAAAAAATTCCAGGATTATTGAACTGATGAAGGAAAATGACCATCTCAAAGCAGAGTTGGATTCCCTAAAGAAGGAATTGCAGGTTTCTCAACAGAGAAACCCAGAGGATTCAACTTTGGATATATTAGCATAGACAACAACTGTTATGAATGAAAATAGTGAGCACATGTGCTATGAATGTAGTAATATTTACTTTCAGGAAGGGTATAACATAGTGAAAGTACCAGTCACTGGTCATGCTGAAGAACCAACGAATCTCTCAATCAAGACAAAATATGACCTTACTGCTCCACAAGAACCAGTAAGGCAGAACAGATCTCAAGGTAATAGAGTAGTTGTTGGTTTACCAACAACGTTTACACAAGAACCTATGTTACACTTAAAAGTTGTAACTCAAGCAACTCAAACTGATTTTGTTCTTGAAGACAAAGAAACTCAGACATATTTTTGAAACATCAGATGTTGGGGGTACACACGGGTGATTTGATTTCTTTTTCCCATACTAGTACTTAGCGATTTGTCTTAGAAATTTGCACTGGAGGAGTCACTTCTTTGAATCAGATTCAAAGTAAGGCTTGAATGTGGATTGCATGAGGACATGCAATGTCTTCAGTTGGGGGGCATGTTAGGACCCAAAAATATCCCCTTTTCACTATATCTTTTGATCATTCAACCTTATCATTTCTATGCTAAAATGCTTAATATAACGTTTGTTAAGACCTTTTTCCCAAGGTATGAATCATTGATCTTGATTTTATATTCTTATTTACTTAACATGTTTAATTGGTAGCATTTCTCATATTTTACCCATGAATTTTTAACTAATGACCAAAACGTGTGGATTAAAGAAAAACAACCAAGTCTTGAAGAAAGATCGTTGTTGTTACACCAACTGTTACAGTTGTGCACCAGTTCTGCATGTTGTTACATGACTACAACAATTGCGCACCTTTCATGGAAGTTGTTACACCTACTGCAATAGATTCCCACCGATCTTGGAAGCTGGTATATCATTCAAATTTGTATCCTGAAGGTTGTTACACATTTGGCTCGCGCTAGTGATCAAGATCATTTTCTAGATTTTGTGATGATGACAAATATTTTCTATCATACAAACAGCTTGAGAATCTTCAATTCTCAAGGTTGTTCTGAGTCCGTTTCAACTGAATGTCTGTGTCTTTAAATAACTGAGCTTTGTAACCATTTGGGAGGGGGATATTAGTTGTGGAATAGAGAGTGAAGTGAAGCATTTTGTATATGAACATTTTGGTGATTTAATAAAGAAGTGATTTGAGTTTATCCAACCTATTGTAGTCTTTTTGAGTGGATTCAGTGAGAAGGAAAGGGCCCACCTTCCTCACAGACTCCCCTCTGTTGTGATTTTTAGATTAACTACTTTGATTATTTACAGTTGTGTTATTTATCTGTTTATGCATTGCTAGAATACATTTGTTGTTACATTTCAATCCCTTTTTGTCAATGCGCATCAGTGTGTCTCGTCAGAGTTAGAATAAATTGTTGTATACTGTTGGAGAATTGCTTTGAAAGTTAATTCCTTTTTCTATATTAGATTAAATCTTTGTTTCCAAGCAAAAGTAAATAGAAGTGTGAATTCCCTTTCTGCAATTAAGTAGACTTCCTTTCAACAATTATCACAAAGCTTCCTTCTGCAAGAGTAATATAGAAAATTAGAATAGATTAAATAATCCAGGATTCTTATACACTCATCAAATTCTACTCCTGGAAATTAGATTTCAATTATGCAAGTGTGATTTCAATTATGCAAGTGTGACTTCAATTTTGCAACAATATATTAGAACTCCAACTGTGTCAACAACTTGTGTTAGTGTTCATCTTTTTAATTCTATTTCTTTTAGTGTTATTTTACCTTACTGCAACTTGATTAGTGTTTTCTTTCATAATCTAGCATATACTGTGCAGAATTATCTTACAATAGCAAAACTTCCCTGGGTTTGACAATTCATATTGAACACCTTAATTATCTATTTATTTAGACAAATGAAGTGCACAATACTTGTCTTGTACAAATGAAAACACGAGAATCATTCTCTCTTATAATAGTTTACAACAAACGACCATAGGTGAAATCAAGGACGTGACCTTGGTTTTGTGTGTGCATCCTGAAATAAGGACAACCCTTAATATTCAGGTAATTGATATGCTAGTGAGTAATTAATCGATCATATTAGGAAGATATTGGCAAGATTTGATGGGTGGATACCTCTCATTCAACGAGACACACTTATATGTTCCTCGGAATGGTAAAAACATCATAGTCTTAAGTGAGGGGAGGATTTCACCTTACATAGAAAGAATCCCACAACCTAATGTGAATTCTATCGAGGAGGCCTAGGAGTGTACTCCATATTTGCAGATGAGTACAACACTACCTTAGAA
>ML806372.1:147826-169025 GCA_009831015.1 Picea engelmannii | reverse complement strand
ATGTATTTATCATAAAATTTAATATTAATAACATTAACCTATTTTTAGCCTATTTTTAACCCTAGAGTGCTAGTAACGCTTAGTTAATTTAATATTAACAATATTAACATCCTCAAACCTAGGGCTTCACGTAGCCGACCACTAATATAACATTAATAAAATTAATGCTACCTAACTAAATTAACCTTAATTTAACCTTGATTAACACAAAATTAATATTAAAATTATTTTTAATAATAGGGTCAACCCTAAAATTTAGCCTATTCTTAACATAGAATTTAATTAACACCGTCGGGTTATCATTTTAATTCATTAATTAAATACCTAATTTGAAAAACCACCCCAAACCTAGGGTTCACTTTTCACTATTTATTAAAGGCTCCTCTCTTATTTTTCCTCAGGCTTTTGTGTCCTGAAGATGGATCCTGTTGTGGATCCGAAATGTCGACGACAAGCTATCAATAGCATTGTGGTTATTTCGACATCTTGATCTTGTGGACCCATCTGCACCTGAAAATATTCTTTTCTAGTGGATGTGGAACCAAATTCCAAGTCTGGTTCTATAGGAGTGAGTCATACTCCTTCTGCATGGCTTCTTTCCATAATGGATTTCCCACAACCCTATTGTAGTTATGTGGATCGCTAGATTGAACCATATAGAAATTCATGGGCATCGCAGGTTATGATGTTGAAAGTACATGAGAAGGATCCTCATGCTGAGATTGAGTCATCCTCGAATCCAATGGATTCCCTGCAAGGTTGCCCGCTGCCTGAAGTGTGGTCTGTGCCTTCTTGGGCATCTGTTGAAGCTTCGACGATGGCTTCTTATTTGGATGTACTACCTGCTTATTTCCATGTACAGAATCTGAGTGTAGGGAATCATCCTTGATGTCTGAAACTGATGGAAGAACAAGAGTATATGCATGTTGCACTGGAGTTGCATGCAAAGTACTCTCCTTATGTGAAAGTAGAATAGAGGAGTCATCGTCAGAAAATTTAGTGAATTTATACAACCTTGACTTGTGATCCACCTCACCAATTGCAATGATGGAATTGTCATGCATGTCAATTACTGAAAATGAATCTAATGTAAATTCAACCTTTTTACCTTTCTAAGCTATTTGAGAAACTAAGAGAAGATGCATAGAAAGATTTGGAACATGTAAAACATTCTCAAAACTGCCATTGTGGAGTTCCACTCTCCCTTATCCTGCTACTGCTACTGAACTATCATCCCCCATGAGAATAGGGGATCTTGAGCATGGACTTAAGGAAGAGAAAACTTCCTCTTTCACTGCCATATGATGGGATGCACCAGAATCTATAATCCATGAATCAGATGAGGAGTTAATTGCAACCAGAGCATGATGATTACCTTTCTTAGCCACATGGTCTTCTTCCTTCTACTTCTTGACTCCCTCTGGAATAAAGTTTCCAAGGTTGTTCTGCTGAAGTTTTTGTGCCATAAGATCTATATGTTTCTTCATGCATGTAGATTCTTCATGATTCAGTTTATTACAGTAAGTGAATTTCTTCCCCTTCTTCTTCTTCTTGGAATCTGAAGAGTCTTTGGAACCTGAAGAATTATTAAAGGGTTTGGAATATCCATCCTTCCTATTATGTTTGAATGACCCTTTTCCATCATGCATGATGAGTGCATGTGATTTGGGATCTTTCATGAGGCCCATCTGTATGGGTTTTTTCTGCTCTTGTGTAAGAGACTCAATGAACTGAGCCAACGTAGGCATTTTCCAATTTGTTCCAAAAAGACATCTACCAGAATGGAAATTGGAGACATATACAACGTATTCTGGTCCTAGCTTGGACAAGATTGTTAGAATAAGTTGTTTCTCTTGTGTAAACTTATCAATACCACATTCACCCAAGATTAATATCAAAGATTTAAATTTAGTAAAAAAATCTTGTATATTATCAAAAAATTTAGGGTCTAAGGTATTCAACTCTACCTCAAGCATATGACCTCACATCTCATCCTGCTTTCCAAAGAGCCCTTCCAAGGTGGTATAGATCTCGTTTGGACTCTTGCATGTGGCAACATGAAACCAAAAATCAATGGAGATTAAATCAAGAAGTAGTCTCGTGGCCTCGTCCTTATGGTTCACCATATCATCTTCTCAATCGTTGATCTAGGTTCTATTTCGGTCGCCATCGTCAAATTATATAGTGCTTTTTTTTTAGTTGGAATGTTGCCTTTGGATTCCAATCAAAATAATTGTATGGTGTGAGGATTACCACCAAGTTGTATAATAGTTGTCTTATCCATCTCTCCCATTTTTTCTAAGAACCCCTAAAAATTTACTCTCAATCTGCAAGTGAAAAAT
Organism: Picea engelmannii; assembly: GCA_009831015.1. NCBI lineage: Eukaryota > Viridiplantae > Streptophyta > Pinopsida > Pinales > Pinaceae > Picea > Picea engelmannii. Next base: position 166,683 of record ML806372.1, on the reverse strand, counting down.
TAAGAAATCGCGGCAGAAATGACACTTTAAGTGAAAATTTGTATCAGTTTCAAGAGATGATATTGCGACTTACTTTTTGAGAAAACAGTGAGGAATCTCGCCAAACAATTGAAAACCTACTTCCAAAATGGGCCAATTTATGTTCCATGCAAGTTGTTTCCTCCAAAACGTAATATTTTGGGAGCAATGAATGTAGAAAGGTACGACCATGGATTCATATCAATTTCAGGAGGCTATCTTGTAGCTTAATGTTCGAGAAAACGGTGAGGAATGTCGCCAAACGGTTGAAAACCCACTTCCAAAATGGGTCGATTTACTTTCTAGGTGGGTCATTTCCTCCAAAAAATAATATTTTGGATAAATGTTGAAAGGTACGACCACGGATTCGGCTCGCCGAAACCTCGATTTTCCTTATTCTTTGGCTTGTCTGGCTTGCTCCAAGAAACATAGCTATGATACCATGTCAGTGTTTCATGGAAACCTGCACAGGAGATCTAGCTAAAGCAAGTACAAACAAAGCTTATCAAGAAAGGAAGAGACATTCAATATGGAAGAATGAGAAAATATATTCACACTACTCTAATGAGCTAATGATTGATACATAGATAATGATCAATATGATACAATGAATGAGTGGAATACACTCATATATAGGGCAAATAATTCCATAATTAAGAAAAACAATCAAGAAGTTATCTTTCCTTAGGAATGCATGCATGCATAATAGTGATGGTAAAAATAGAAAGTCTAAAATAGAACTAGTCAGTTAACTCCCACTGAACTAGTGTGTCGAAAATAGAAATTTCTCCAAAAACATACGCACTTTGATGGTTCATTATCCAATGAAGGAAACCGAGTTGGTATTATCTTGTACTCTCCTGTGGGTAAAATTCATAACTTTTCATATAGGTTAGACTTTTCTTTCACAAACAATGTCACTGAACTTGAAGCATTACTGCTAGGCATTGAAAATTCCTATAATCTAGGTTGTGGTCACCTTATAGTTTTTGGGGATTCCGAACTTGTTGTAAACCTTGTATGTAAGATAAATTCTCCTAGCAACAAGTTAATGAAACTTTATACCCAAAATATTTGGGCACTTATCTCGAACTTGATATCTTTCAACATCACTCATGTTAAAAGGGAATTGAATTCAATGGTTGGCAGGTCATCCAAGTGGATATCGGTGGCCACCCACCTTTTCCAACTAGCTCAAAACAATTTTCTATTCAATAAGGAAATAAGATGAAACTGTAAAATGCAGTGGAAACAAGCTTGCTGGAATGGTGGCGGCTTAACTTTGAGAAGAGAAGTGATGAATGCACTCATTCACCAAAAGATCATTACAATGAGGCTCTGAAGGCCTTTTTACAATAAACAAGAATGCCACCAATATCCATCTAGATCAATAGGCTAGTTGTTTTTGTAGCCTCCCTTACTCGACAACTTTTGCCACAAAGACCTGATTGCACCTTTCAATGTGTGTATTGTCTGCATATGCCTGACAATGTAGAGTCATGGCAGGTCTTCCCTAGTGATGAGATAATATGTGATTTCATACAAAATTAACCTTATAGGCCTAAGAAAATTATATCAATGGAAGATAACAAAATTCCTAAGGGCTTGACTCCTCTAGAAAGTTCGTTTTCATTGAGTGATGTAGGAAAAAAAGAAAAACATAAATAAGAGGAGTCGAAAAGGAAAGTGGGTGAAATCATTTCCTTGAACATTGGAACACCCGAGTGTCCAAAGAATGTTAAAATAGGTTCCCAATGTTCTGATGAAGAAAAATTGAAGTTCACTAAGTTGCTTGGTGAATTTCAAGATTTTTTTTCTTGGTCTTATGAGAATCTTCGTGGTTTTGATCCTACTATTATACAACAAGCCATTACTATCAAGGAAGGCATAAAACCAATTAGGAAAAAACAAAGACCCATTAACCCTGCACTGGAAGCAACTATTCGAAAGGAGTTAGAAAAACTCTTGAAGGCTGGGATAATTTTCCCGTATTTTGAGTGGGTTTCTAATTTCATTCCTGTTCGGAAAGCAACAGGTCAGATTACACTATGCGTTGATTTTCGCGCATTAAATAGGGACAGTGTTAAAGACCATTTTCCTCTCCCTAATATGGAAATGATTTTGCAATAACTTGCAGGGTCACATATGATGTCCTTACTTGACGATTTTTCTAGTTACAATCAAATCAAGGTGAAAATGACAGATAAATATAAAACCACTTTTATTACTTGTTGGGGAACTTTCGCTTATGAACGTATGCCATTTGGCTTATCTAATACAGGTGCCACTTTTCAAAGAGATATGCAAATAGCTTTTGACGATTTGATTGGTAAAAATATTCAGATTTATCTGGATGACTTAACTGTGTATTCTAAAAACCGATCAAATCATTTTGGTCATCTTAGAAAGATTCTCATGTGATGTAGGAAATTTGGCATTTCTTTAAATCCTTTTAAGTCTATTTTCAAAGTTACCAAGGGAAATCTCCTGGGACACATTGTCTCTGATTCAAGAATATGCATATATCCCAAAAGGATTGTTGTTATCCTAAATATTCCTGCTCCTACTTCCAAGAAGGAGGTTCAAGCCTTTATGGGTGTTATTAACTTTGTCCGTAGGTTTTTTCCTGATTTTGTTGTAATGGTCAAGATAATTCACAATCTTCTTAAGAAAGATCATTCCTTTTCTTGGACAGATGTTGTCGAAAATGTTTTTTTAGGGATCAATAAGGTAATCAGTTCCGCACTGGTTTTGGCGAAGCCAAATTTTGAGAAAGAATTTGTGATATATACTAATGCCATAGAGGAAGTAGTTTCTTCTATCCTCCTGCAATGTGATGACCAAGGTAATAAAAAACCAGTGTCTTACATGAGTCAAATCTTGTCAGATGATGAGTTTAAATATTTTTTTATTGAAAAGCATACTTTTGTTCTTATTAAAGTTGTTGAATATTTTTTCCACTTCATCTTAGGTAAGCATACGCTGGTAAAAGTCCCTTTACCTGCTATCAAGTTTTTACTCTCACAGACTTATCATTTAGGTAAGCTTTCACATTGGCTTGCCAAGATTTAGGAGCACGATATAACCATCATGATTTCTAAAACTATCAAGGGACATGACTTATCCCTTCACTTAGCTCAACATGCTTAAATGAGTGAAGAAATTGATGAACAAGATAGCTCTCTATCAACACTATTTTACATTGAAAATCAAACCCTTCCTGTGTCTGAACATCCTTGGTATAAAGATTTGGTGTACTACTTGCAAAATCAAAGATGTCCAGATAAATTAGACACTCATCAAAGAAGGCTCCACCTTGAATCTGCTAAATATGTCATTATAGGCGACTTCTTGTTTAGAAGATATGTCGATGGTATGTTACTTCATTGAGTGAACAATGAGGAAGCATAGAAATTGTTGCAAGAGACTCACGGATCTTCAAATTCTGTTATTCGTGTAGGAGGTCACTTTTATGATAAAACCATTGCTTTTAAGATTATCAAGAAAGGGTACTATTGGCCTTCAATCTTTCGTGATTCTTATAATTTCTCAAGATCTTGTGACAAGTGCCATAAGTTTGTTGGGAAATAACATATTTCTGCTATGCCTTTACAACCTGTCCTCCCTGACTTTCCTTTTTCAAAATGAGGTTTAGACTTTATTGGTCTTATTAATCCTCCATCTTCAACAGGGAAGTTTTTATCTTCACAACCACAAACTATTTTACGAAATGGATTGAAGTTGTCCCGCTTGAGCATTCGCAGTATGAACAGGTGATTTCTTTTCTTGAAACGAATATTTTTTCCAGATTTGGTCTTCCTTTGGAAATTATTATAGACAATGTTCCTACCTTTATTTCTGCTAAGCTGACCCATTTTTATATAAATTTGGGGTTAAACATTTTACCTCATCATCTTACTATCCCCAAGGTAATGGGTAGGCTGAGTCTACCAACATGAATCTGGTAAGAATTATCAAGAGGCTCATTGAAGATAGGTCTCGTCAATGTCACACTCTCTTCATTCACACCCTTTGGGAAGATCACACTACAACCAAGGTGAGCACTAGTTGCACCCGTTTCCAGATTGTTTATGGTCAAGAATACATTCTTCCTACCGAGCTGGAACTTTCCTCCGTAAGGCTAATGCTACAGGTCAAATAATTAAATTCTTCATATGTTTCTCAAAGAATGAATGCACTTTTTGATTTAGAGGAGCAAAGGATGGTTTCCTTGGATAATATAAAGAGAAGACAATAGATTGTTAAAAGATATTACAACAAAAGTGTCAAGGATGTCAAATTTAAGGTTAATGAGAAGGTATTGTTGTGGGATTCAACTCATGCTGATAGAGGAAGGCATTCAAAGTTCCAAAAATTATGGTTGGGTCCTTTTAAGATTGCTTTTGTATTGGGAGAAAATTCTTACATCCTAATGGACTTACAAGAGAGATTGTTTTCCTATAGCACTAACAGTTCCCACTTAAAACACTACGTGGAACCAACTTAAAAGTTTCAACACTGTATGGAATGTTTTATGTATTATAGTTTGTTTTATTTGCTTCGATTTTACATTTCTGTTATTTCATTTCTGCTTATTTCATTTCTGCTTATTTCAATTCTATTGTTTAATTTATGTTATGTCATTTCTTGCTATTTTGTTTCTTTTGACTTCATTTCTTGTCAAAATAAAATGTTGGATCATTTTTTCCACAATGACGCTATTCTGCAAAGTATTGTTAATCAATAACAATCAAGTTACATAGCTTTCATGATGTTTCCCTTGAAGGCATCCTCTTCTACTTTCTTTTTCTTCCATCCACTCCAAGATTCAAAAGAGCATATTAGAAAGTTTTTCTCCTTGAAGTCAAGAACACTTTACTATGATTAATCGAATGATTATACTTACAGGGATAAAACCCCTCATACTTAACACTTTCCATGAGTTATTCCCAAATTCTCAGTCATTTTTCCCTTAAATTCGCTCACTTCCCCCTATTGCATAATCATGTTGATGTATATCTTCTTGATCTGATGTTACATGGTCTGCAAAATTAGATATTCTGAGTTCTTAATCTGTTGGAAACATATTTCCCCGTGGAGTCGTCAGTTTGTTGACGATTAAAATCGCAATGATGAATTCTGACCGCAAAGGATTGCTAAAGCGCTATTATTTAATTATGATAATAATATAATACTAGTAGGTGGGACCCCCTTGTAGACTAGAGGAGAAAAGATAGACATGTTATGCTCATATGTTGTTGTTGTTACGATGTTTCCTACATCGTCCTATACTTTTGATGATGCAACCTTGGTTTCATTTGTTATGATGATGGGTGGTTGATGCATTGTTGCTATATGTTGTTGATAATTACTTGCAATACATAAAAGTTCTGTGAGTATGAGGATCATGTTGTTTACAAGTGCTATGTTATGTTATGTTATAACCTTGATTACTAATCGATATACAATCTATGCAAAAATCAATAAAACGGGAGCTTGATCAAAACAAAAGGAAAAACTATGGAAAAGTTCTAAAGTTATGGCAAAAAGATTATGTATAAACCTTTGTGAAATGGTGGACCTAGCTATTATACTATGTGTTTTGGTTTAAGGATTATGCAATTTTTATTAAAGAGTTGAATGGAGGCACATATAATAACATTGATATGTGATTATTGTATGGAGTTATGGCAAGAGGTTAACATATAGATATGATATATCTCGGGTGGCGCACTATGCAATTGATATGATATCAAATTTATATAAAATAAATGGCATTGAATTTTTGGGTTGGATATGGTTTGATGTTAATGGTGGATGTTATGTTAGTGGGATGGCTCATACATGGAATTGAATAGGGCTAGGTTATGAAGCGAAGTGCATTTACTGCACGTCACTCCAAACCTCCCCTGAGCCCGTCACCCTAGCATAGTTGTAGTGTTTCTCTGTTGGTTGTGGAAGCTCCGCATTTTCAGGATTGGCAGGGGAAAACTCGACCATTTTTTCATTGAAGTGATTTCCTCACAAGTATGGCTCTTATATTTCCATCGATGATGGAATCTGTATTATGAATCAAATGGTGGCTTAGGAATGCATGGATTATGTGTTTTCTTGAGTTTTCGACTCAGTGTAAATATTCTATGATGGGTTCTTTGTGATTACTGTGAAATGTTGGTATGTGTAAGCAAAGTATGGGTGTTATTGATTGTAGAGTTTGTACATTGGTTATTGACTTGGACAGCTTGGTTTTTTATGATTATTCTCTATGGAAAATGGTAATAATAGTGCAATGGGTTCTGAGTTTTATTGTCGAAGGGTTTTAACCACTAGTTTGTATTTCAGTGTCTATCAACTCGTTTTACCTCTCAGTCGTTGTCGTAATGCTTATCCAAGTTGCAAAGAAACTATTGACAGTTGGTTTGTTTTTTTTGTCTAATCCCTGAGTTGTTGTTGATGGTCATTCTTTACAGTCATTTCACTGGAACCTTTCCACATCCCAATCTTGTTTGGCCCAGAATGTTTGATAGAAGCCTGTGCATGTATCAAATTGATACGAGTTGCATTCTGGCCTTATTTTCATGAATATTTTCCACACCTTCTCCTCTCATCTCTGCTATAATGATGATTGTATGTTGTGAGGCCTTAATGCCAATTACTGTCAAAATTTATCGACCTCCTGGGTGTTGGAAAGAGGCAATATCTCTCTGTGTTTTCGAGTACCCATCACTGTTTAAATTAACCCTCGTCTCCTCTCTGCAAAAAAGTGATAGAGACATCTGTGTGTGTCTGGATTAATTAGCACGAATTACTTTATTCTCCACTCAGACATTCACTTATGGTTCTGTCAAGAGCTTGGAGTTATAAGTTGAAGGACTGTGTTTTTTTTTTTAAAAGAGAATGGCTCTCTGCTTTTTATTTTTCAACATTATTTTGTGGCCTGTGGGTGTTACTCGGTGGTAAATGGATATGAGGATATAAAATACCATGAGATATTTGTTTTTTTAAAATACAAGCAGGCTTTCATTGCCTCTCTGCATATAAATTCCAAAAATCCTGACTTGGGGTCTAACTTACTTCTACCTTCCTCAGGCACCTTTTGGGGTTTGTCAAGTTTTGGGTTAACAATTTAATGAGTGTGAAAGTTTTAAGGGCACGAGCTCTTTTTCTTCAAGAACCACCTCTTGGTTGGATCTTTCTATTCCTCTCTCTGATGAGTTTGTTTGAACAGAAAGGGAAGTATGGTTACCTGTAACCGAGAGCTCTCCTTCTAATAAATAATTGTCTCTCTTACTGTGTTTAATCCCATCATGATCGTGATTGCATTTAAAGATAAGAATACACCATGTGAGTGATTGTTTCACCAAGCACGATCATGGTTATGTCAAAGTTTAACAGATATTCTTGTGTGTCAATTTAGTTATGCTATCTTCATACATATTATGGGAATCACCGTGCAGACTATGATTGTTTTAAAAATTAATTCGATACATATTAATTCACACAGAGATCAAGCTCGGGATTTTATTTTTGGAGTTGACTGTTGTTGTCAATTCAAGATTGTGTCAATTATATTGTAGAGGCTTGTGTATGATTGGTTCACCGAGCATGCTCTTAAGTCTGTCCATGATTTTAAAAAGAATTTGTGCGTGTTTAAATCGGGCCTGATTTTTATTAAAGATCAGTGATTGTTGATTGTTTATCCTAGGTGTATTATTGTTTTTTTTCCAAGGATGAATGTTTTCCATAGATAACAAGGATCATTATGCATGTTTTGTTTATTTTAAAAGAAGAAATTAGCGTTAGCACATGCAATATTGTGGTTCGAATGGTTATATTATTATGAATTGGAAATGTTGCATAAGTCATAATACACATACTGTCATAAATGGAAGATTTATGGGAAACAAAATTGTTTTATTGAGACAATAAGCAGTTTGTATACAATTGAGGAAAAATGAATGTTTGGGTCTTGGAAGTAGATGCTTTTTGGATTAAATTTGAAACATAGTTATGATAGTTGATTTCTTTAATTTATTTTATGAACAATATCCATCTAATTCCCTCTCATTTTATCACTTTTTCGCTCATTATAAATCCCCTCACGATCCCAAATTCATTTTTCATGCCTTGTTCACTAAAATTAAATTAAAATTTTGTATGACAACAATAAAAAATTACACAGAGATAGATGACACCTGATATGTTTTGATATTGTTGCACAGTCAGTGATTTAATGAATTATCGAGCAATAATCATGTTCTTACTCCTTGTCATGATCTCACTTTTTTCACTCAATACAATCCCCCCAGATATCCCATGAACCCTATTTCACCTCCTTCTCATTTGAGAATTATTAAATACATTTTATGGATTGGATTGCATGGGTCTAATGTTAATTGCTAAGCCAAAAAAAATTTCATATTAAGAGAATGTCATGTATGGTCTATTTAAGAGCTAGTTGCTAATAATTGTTACATACAAGATGAACTTCTTAATCATAGGAATTCATGGTCGAAACAATAGGGGCAGAGGAAACCGAAATAGAGGGCCTTGAAGGCCCAAATTCTCAATACATTTCAATGTCGATCCTCAAGAATTAAACCAGCTCTTTCAAGCTGGATTTTTCAATTGGATTAGACAAGGGATATTATATCCTAGGCCAGAGAGGCCTCCCTTCCAGCCCCAACATGTTCCTGGTATTGTTGTTGGGAAAAATACCCTACAGACTAGCAAACTAGGGTCAGACTTGCATGCAGATTTTGACCGTAAAGAAATTACTTTTTAACCTACCACCCAAAACTTAAACCCCTCTTTCACAATACATGCATGGAAAAGAACTACTAACCTTTTTACTGATGTTTGGTGTAGATCCTCCACTGCTCTTTGCCCGCTTGCTTGTGCTGCTCCTTCCAACGATAATCCTGCAATCAAGACAAACCATAGATAAATTAAGCATAAATTAAACAAATCATAGATAACTCATACATTGGGATAGGAAAAGTATTCTTTTATTATTTTCAAAATGAATCAACTTACAATCAAAGTCGAGACCGACCACTGCTCCTTGATCTTGATCCTGGGCTCCTCCTCTTTTTTTGTCCTCCAACTGCTTTGCATTAATTCTCCTTAAGCTTGAGGAAAGGCTAAAGGGTTGGGACAATGGATTCGGCAAATGGGTAGAGTTTCTTTGCTATAATTTTCCTCTTCCAAATGATACCCCTACCCCTTCTTTTATAGGCTAGAAGGAGCTGGGGTTTTGGATGAACTCTCGGCCATGCATGGATGGGAGTTTCAGTTAACTGACCCATAGATTTTTGTCCCGTCGGAAAATTTCCTATTTTTGTGTTTTGTTAGGTAAACGCGGGCTGTAGTAGGCATTCCAGCGTTCACACACGTGCAGTAGTGGGTTAGGGCGCGTGTGTCTTGATCCAAGAGGATTTTCAAGAGTTTGTTCAGCATAGTTTTTGGCAAGGAAGGGATATGAGTTGGCCTGATGCCAGGTAAGCATGTGTGGTGCAATTTAGGTTTATAACAGATGCCCCCTAATGTCTGAGGTCAGAAGAGCATCTGATGGCCGAAATACATTACCAATATTTTACCAATCTGTACTGATATACTGAATGAGTGAACCTAAGAATCAGGAACCAGGAGGTTCCATCTGCAAAATAACAAATGTCTCACTGAGGCGGGCATACCCATGCTCTGGATAAAATAGAACCATGGCTACCAATCAAATACACTATAGATCCATGTCAAATAACTATAAAGAGTAGCCGCGAATAATACACAACGAAGCTACATCTCAAAATCAGAAAGATATACATATAGAGTATCCATCTCCCAGAAGTTGATTCAGCTTGATGGCTATACTTCAGAGCTCGAGAAACAACTTCAAAATATTCTAAACCCGAGTAGGAGTGTAATATGAGTGTACGACTGCACTACCCAGAGGTCTTCGACGGCTCGTCGGTTATGGACTTGATAATCTTGATGATCGGACTAAAGGCTTCAGTGATTTCAAACAAAGACTTGATTGGATGTTCAAGATGGTCGAGTATACAGACAAGAGACATATTGCAGAGGGGCCAACTTAGGCTCAGTGACAAACTTCCCTTGGATAATAGCACGATAAGTGATAAGACTCAGGCAACATATATGTTAATCATAAGTATACGAAGCAGGAGGCAACGCAAACTCTCCATATGTCTGGAAGAGTAACCAAACGGTGGAGTACACAACTCTATATAGTGAGAAAAATATTCCTAAGGTCGTACTACATCCCATAGTCTGATGATCAAATGGACAGATGTGCTTCATCCAATGGCGACTCATTATGCTGCCAACAAAAAAAATACTTTTCCCATCCTCTTTTTGGGGTATATTCGATTTTTTTGTTCTTTTTGATCATTTTTTAAAAAGAATAAAGGAATATTACGTTACAACAGAGGAACGAGTACTACAAACATATAAGCTTAAGGCACAAGGACAAGACTGATGTTCTGGTAAGATGATACTCGGGAAAAATTCCTCCGGCGGCCAAAGGTGTTAAGACGCAGAAGAAAATTGTCACAAGGTTGATGGATAAGGTATGTAAATGCGGTTGATAGAACACACAATGGTAATTTCCTTCGATGTAAGTTTAACGAGCCCAGAGAAGGTAAGCTCGGTGGTTTTTCATGTTTAGAGAGTCTGAAAAAGCATAAAAGGAGACTCCGTTGCGGTACCTTTTTTGACAATATTCTAGTCGGTTTGAAAAAGGGATAAACTAGCACCGATTAGACGTCAATTCAAAACCATTTTAACGAGTGTGACAAGGACAAGATCACTCGGCTATTTTTTCACTTTTAAGGAGTCTGAAAAAAGCTTAACTATGGACTCCGTCAGGAATATTCTTCTGGACCAATTTAACGACTATGAAAGAATAAGGTCACTCGACGATATTTTCAATTTTAGGGAGTCTGAAAAGAGCTTAACTATGGACTCCGTGGGGGTTTCTTTTTCGTAAATTTAGTCCCTCAGGCCCGAAAAAGTAATAAAATTATACCTGAGGGTACTCTTCTAAAGAACGAAAGTTCTATAGAGTATACCTTTGTTCGTACAGTTGACCATCCATACCGAAAAAGGGGTAAACTACCGTCGGACAGACGTGACTTCCAATTTCAGTTTAACTAGCATGAAAGGCCACAAGATCGCTCGGCAATCTTTTCATGTTTAAAGGGTCTAAAAAGGGCTTAAAAGAAGACCCGTTGAAGGAACGTTATTCTGGACCAATTTAACGAGTGTGAAGAAACAAGGTCACTCGGCAATCTTTTCATCTTTAAGGAGTCTGAAAAGGGATTAAAGAAGACTCCATAATGGTTACTTTTCTCAGTTAATACAAACGAGACCGAAAAGCATAAATGCAGTCTCACCGGATGTTGTTTTTGGATCTCAAAGCGAGCTTGAAAAACAACAAAGTTAGCTCATGATAGACTCTTTCTAGGTCGATGCCTGACATCTCCTCAGGGGAGTTGTATGCTCCGACGAAAACATTTTCTATGACGCCAGGGGTTCTGGAGATATTGATAGGTATTGTTTCAGAAATGGTTTCCATATTACCCTCAACATAGATCTTGTTTGTAGCTAAGGGATTAGTATGACAAGACCTATCTCCAGTCATAGTCATGGTGAATTCTCCTGCTTTGATTCGGCTTAACTTTGGGAGGAAATATGATATGTGATGAATATCTTCCTGAGGTTTTTCTGGACTAGTCATTTCTTCGATTACTGCTTTGTCAAAAGGCAAGACTAAGTCTAACGAATCGACGTTAGCGAGAGAACCTTGAGCCCAAATAGGCTCTAGAAGTGGATCTAACTCTTGTGCAGGAGTCGGATCAGAGTTAGATGAATCTTTCTAGACTAAAGAGTACGCTACCTCAGCGGCAGACAAGGGCATGGACATGCCGGGGTGCCCTGTCTCATCCATCATGGCTGATGGGGAAGGAAGAATCCAAGGTTCCTAAAAGTAAGTTGTGCAGAACGACGAAACTTGAAAATTTTCAACCTTATGGTGATTAGATATAAATTTGACATCGTCATGAGGAGGTGGGTAATTGAAGGTACCCATCAAGGATGGGCACAAACCAAATCCTACGTTAACGACACCTGGTTGAGGATTATCAATCATGGGGACCGTGGATGCCCCCAAAGCTGGGTCAGGTCTGGAGAAAGACAGTTGATCGATGGTCACTATCCGGCCCTCGTGTGGAAACAACAAGACTCGGAAAACTGTAGAAACCACAACTTGCATAGCATAAGTCCAACTCTGTCCTAACAAGAGATTATAGTCGAGGGGAGCATCGACTACCTCTACTTCGACACAAACGATTTTCCCTCCTAACTGCACAGGGAAAGAAGGAATGATGCCATGTGGTCGGAATGAATGATTGTCGAAAGCAGTGAGGAGAGTAGGTGATGGAGACAAAATGGGCTGGCCAATGGCCTTCCAGCATGCTAATGACATAACACATGTCAAGGCGCCCTTGTTGACCACCATGCGGAAGATATTCCATGTAAAAAATTTCGTGGGATGAGCCACTACTATCTGAAACACGACGTGGTAAGGAAGACAAGGTTTTAAGTCGGTTGTATCTAACATGATGGTACCCGGGTTACAAGTCTCAGTAGAGCCTAAAGTAGTTAACAAGGCTTTCCTCTGAGCAAGGAAGCTTTGGAGGACCTCCAAAGCGGACATCGCACAAGGGGTTTGTGATAAATCTTCCACCACAGAGTAATTATGGGCAGCCCTTGCATTTTGGTTGTGAGAATCTTTCTTAAATGCACCCTTTGGAATGCATGTCATTGTTTCTCCCAACGTCTTCTCGATATGTAGAGGAAAAGATGGGAGTTTGGCTTCTTTACCCTTCTCATAGGCACTTGGTTTACTATAGTCGTGTTCTCTAGTCATTATGAAAGCATCACCCCTAACCATATATACATTCGCGGATGAGGAATTGTTTGGAGGAGGGCAGGTTTCTTGGCTGCCCCCTTCGACACTTGTAGATGCTTGAGTTAAATTTTTCCCATGCTGAAAGGGATTAGTAAACACGGCTTGTTGTTGCTATGTGACAAACTTTTGGGCCTCTGCAAGTCGTGGACAAAGATGGGTTGGGTGGTCTTCCACACACAAGTTGCATGGATACCTCACCTTCTATTTTTCTATGGTGCCCTCGCCAGCATTATCAGTGGGTTTTTTCTCCCCCTTACCCTTCTTTCGTTGTTTTTTCTTCCCTTCAGGCTGCTGGGTGGCCTTCGGGTTAGTCGTCTGCACGAAGTGTACTTCTGACATTTGGGTAGGAGGATCAGCCAAAGCAGTAGTCTGGCTGGCCGCTGAGTGTTGTATAGATAACTATTGCAATTGCTTTGTTAATTGCTCAGCGGGCTTGGTTTGTGTTGAACCAACAATACCATCGGCATGTGGTCCAGCTCTCTATCTAGTTTTATCCAGTATCGATCGTGGGGCATCTGGCAGGATGTTTTATAATAAACCAGACTGAGAATAGATAAGCTCAAACTGTTGAGCCCTCATGATGGCATCTTCTTCAGAGAAAACCCCAAAAGTTGTGACTTCTTTGGATAATTGTGGGACCAAAGACTTAAGGAACCACTCAAGAAAGAATTCTAGTGGGACTGGTACTTTGATTAGACTCTTCTAGCATCTCCACTCTCGGATATGATCAGAGATATGGTCCACTGTTGTCTGTTCGAAATTGTCAAGCAACTATGTGCCAACGTCGTATCACACAGGTAACTGGAAATGGTTAAGGAAGGCCATCGCCAGTTCGCCAAAAGAAGAGTATCGTGAGTGATCGAGCTCGATGTACCATTTCGCGGCACTCCCGATAAGAGTGCGTTGAAACAATCACAATTGGACGGAGTCATCTTTCAATGAGTTAGATGAACACCAAAGATGGAAGGTAGTCACGTGATCACCTGGATCTTCGTTAGGCTTGGCCTCGAACTTTGGAATGTCTGAAGGCAACTTCGTTGGCATAGGAGGCCAACGTGGATCGTGACAAATAGGATCATTTAACAACCTTGTCAAATCTGGAAAGTGTAACGTCGCCAGGAATGGTAGTTTGGGTTGCTACTGATAGCCTGGGAAAAAGGGTCCTGGAGTTTGATTGGCACCAGGTTGCTAGGAAAAGTTTGGCTGTTGGCCCGGATTCTGGTAGAAACCATGGCCCTGACCAGCATAAGGATTTTTCATCTATGGAGACATCATTGGTTGATTCCCCATAAAGGACATAGGATGTTGGGCATGCATCGTGTTTGAAGGACTTTGGGAAGGATTACCCCATGCCGGTCCTGATGGGAGAGGCATAGAAGTCTATCCAAGGTTCCATTGACTGTGGAAAGAAATACCCCAGAATGGAATTCTAGAGGAGGGAACGGATCCTTGTCCTGAGTTCCAAGGTCATGTTATATGTTCCCCCGGCGCAGGAATAGTACCCTGCGCCGGAGTAGACTGTCCAAAAATGGGAGTGCCCCCAGACGGGAAAACAGTGGATGCGAAAGTGTTGTTACCAAACATCCTGTTCCAAACAAATGGTGACAAACCTACCAGCATAGTGTGCACAAGTGTTCCTTGACTCCCGGCTCCAAATGAACTAGTGTGTGCAGGCTTCCCGGTGGACTGTTGATGAAGCCCACCAAGTGAAGGGGACAAAGGACATATATGACCTCCAGTGTAAGGAAAAGAATTGAAAGGGACAAGAATTCCCCCAAGTTGACCTTGCAGAGGAGTGTTAGACCTCCCTGCCCCCAGACCCAAAGTCTGTAAAGTGGAGTGAGTGAGTGCAGGACTTGTACCCGAACTAGGCATACCGTATGAAAACGAAGATCTTGTCGCACTGGGTGTGAAGGGAGTTGTGGCCGCCGCAATAGATGGGATAGGTCCACTGTGCGACGTAGTTGCGGTCGAGACCATGGTGGCTTAGACCGACAACGGCAAGTTAGGAGATGCTTCTCCTGTGGTAGCAACGGTGGTGGGAATGGAATAATTCCCAGAGGAAGTAACAACGTTTGTTTCCATAGCTGTGTGAGGCACTGAAAGGCGTTCGTAAAATTGGATCGGTACAATGACCGATGGCCAAGTATCAGTGGTTGGGGTTTCAACCGAGCCAAGATTAGCGGTTGATTCCTCCAGGAGTTGTTCAGGCACAATGGTTTGTAACCCGGTTTCTTCGAAAGACCCTTGTTGGTCTAGCTTCTGCCTCAATGGTGGCAGGGGTGGCTCCAGTATAATCGGAGGCAGGCCCATAAGCCTTCATGACCGGCAGATCTCGGGATCCTCCACTATGTGAGAAGATCGAAGACACGCTAAGGTAATCTACACGTTCAAACAGTAACACACACTAAAAAGAAGCTCCTAAGAGATAAGACAATCAATCACTAACTATTTTGAAGAATAGTTACAACAACCAACACTAGAGAAACTTACCGGTGCAAGTGCAACTTGAATACGGAAGCACCCTCTGGGTATACTCTACAAAGTGTGGCCCGATGTCTGTCCTAGGTACCGTGGTATACCCATGCAGTCACGTGTGTATGTCCCTAAAAATATTGGCAACTAGGTTGCTAGCACACGAACAGTCACCAGGCGGGTACAGTCAAAAGTCGGGTAGACCACAATGAGCAGGGTATCAAGCCCGAAACCTATCAAGGGTATCGAGAGCAAATGGTCCAGAAGACAACTGAGGATCTCGAACGGATTCGAGACCCACGAAGCCCCGTGGCAAATGAAAACGACAGAATCCCAAAACAAGCCCTCGATATGTATTCTCCACTACGCTTGGTCAGGCTTTAGAGGGGTTATCTTCACTACCTTTCCGCACACGACCTCGTGTTTAACCCCTGTGTTAGAGGGGAGTCCCGAATAAATTCCACAAAACTGGACTTCTACACTCCCTATCACAAACTCCAATGTTTGGTTTTGACTGGCCTTGGAGAGTTTCCTCTCCAACCTAATCCAAGGCCCTAGTCCTGAACTAATGTATGAACCCTACAAACAAAAAGTCTAATAGATTTTAAATTAGAGTTACTTTTATGGGCTTTCTTACGTCACGGGGTGTGAAGGTGAAATTGATGATGTGTAAAGACTCAAAGAAAAAACGAATGAAAAAAGCTGGAAACAAAAGACTTTTACTAAATGCAAAAATCAACAACTTTTCACAAAGAAAGACTTCTTTTTATTTTCAATTTTTCTAAGATTTCATGCAGCAAATGTAAAGGAATTTCACTCGACTACAAGCTACTTATGCTCTAAATGCACTGCAAAAAAAACAAAAAGACTTCTCCCTAGCTATTGATGCAGAAACACAATCTTCAAACAAAGAAGAAAATGAAAAGTTTTTATTTTTTATTTTTTATTTATTTACATGCTAATCAAACAACAAAGGGAAAATACCGACAAGCCTAAAACCAAGGAAAAACAAAATTCTGGCTTAAAGTGCAGATCACAAAGAATTAGAGCAAAGACACACAATGGCAATCAAGAAAGCACGGACTCTTATGCTTGTCTAAAAACCATAAAACAAAATTTCTCTTTTTTATCTTTTCTATCAACTATCAACTAAGAAAAAGCAGGCTAAGGGTAAGAGGCCCTAACCTACTGACTGTTCAACCCTAGACTCAAACACCTAAGAGAAATACTTCTCACCAAAAGAGGGGATGACTGCCCCACCTTGATTAAAAAGTAGCCTGCCAAGCATGCGACTGTCACTGAAACAACACGCGTGCGAATGCGTGTAGAGCCGAAACATGACATGTGTACACGCGGTCTGACCTTGTACAGGCCATGTGTATGTATAACTTCTAAGACATAAAATAAAAACAGGCATCCCAAACCCAAAAGAGGCCTCTGGTATTGACAACCAGGGTCCCTTGAAGGCTTGGATGCTTCTTCTAACAGAAAAGAAAAAATATTTGCAAAGAATAACAAAAAACAACAAGACAAAATGAGACAAGACTGTGAACCAGCAAGACTCAGACAGGATCCAGAAAACTCCCTGAGAATGTATAATTCTGACAAGGAAGAGGAGGACTGCCTCTCAAGCTCTCTGAAATCCTACACGCTACCGAAACCTCTACAGCTAGCGTTCACACACGGGCTGTAAGAGATTAGGGTGCGGGTACATGCGTGCAGGCCTTCTGCAGGACGCGTGTACCTCTGTGTGTCCCAAAAATTGTTGTCAAGCAACAGTCAGGAAAAACTGGTATAAAGAACCAGGCTCCCTGCTAGCTCAGGCCTTACAGAAAAAGACAGGCAAAGAAACAGAAAATCTAATCTCTTAAACTACCCAAAAACTTAACTAAATCCGGAAACCCTAAAGAGTATCTTCCCCAGTATGGTCACCAACTCTGTTGTTGGGAAAAATACCCTACGGACTAGCAAACTAGGGTCAGACTTGCATGTAGATTTTGACCGTAAAGAAATTACTTTTTAACCTACCACCCAAAACTTAAACCCCTCTTTCACAATACATGCATGGAAAATAACTACTAACCTTTTTACTGATGTTTGGTGTAGATCCTTCATTGAGCTTTTCCCGCTTGCTTGCGCTGCTCCTTCCAACGATAATCCTACAATCAAGACAAACCACTATGCATGCATGCTACTTTTCTACTTGAGGGTTAGAAATTAATCATAAATTAAACAAATCATAGATAACTCATACATTGGGACAGGAAAAGTATTCTTTTATTATTTTCAAAATGAATCAACTTACAATCAAAGTCGAGACCGGCCACTACTCCTTGATCCTGATCCTGGGCTCCTCCTCTTCTTTTGTCCTCCAACTGCTTTGCGTTAATTCTCCTTAGGCTTGAGGAAAGGTTAAAGGGTTGGGAAAATGGATTCGAAAAATGGGCAGAGTTTCTTCGCTATAATTTTCCTCTTCCAAATGGTACCCCTACCCCTTCTTTTATAGGCTAGAAGGAGCTAGGGTTTTGGACGAACTCTCGGCCATGCATGGCCGGGAGTTTCAGTTAATTGACCCATAGATTTTTGTCTCGTCGAAAAATTTCCTATTTTTGTGTTTTGTTAGGTAAACGCGGGCTATAGTAGGCCTTCCAGCGTTCACACACATGAAGTAGTGGGTTAGGGCGCCTATATCTTGACCCAAGAGGATTTTCAAGAGTTTGTTCAGCATAGTTTTTGGCAAGGAAGGGATATGAGTTGGCCTGATGCCAGGTAAGCATGTGTAGTGAAATTTAGGGTTATAACAAGTATCCATGTTCCCCCTCATGTATCTTTGCAAATTGAAGTTCCCGAGAATGATGGATGGCAAGATATTGTTCACGTAGAAGTCTCCCACCATCGTGGGTGACCAAATTTGTCTTTACCTCCTCCTCCTCCACCTGCTAACCCAAATGCTTAGATTTCCCTTGCACACTCACCTATACAGTACTCCTGTTGGGTATCTGTTATATTATTTTCACGAATAGTAGTGTTTGAGCGCCTGCGTCGGGCACGCAGGGGGGTTAGAGGGGGGTGAAGCCCCCCGCGCGGGGGTTCGGGGGCAGCATCCCCGATTTTTTTTTTTTCGGGCCGACATATTTTCGCCGGGCCGAGCCGAGATATTTTCGCCAGGCTGACATATTTTCGTCGGGCCGACATATTTTCGGGACGACATATTACCGGGACGACATATTTCCGGGACCACATGATATTAGGTGGTTTTTCGGCACATGGTTTTGTGCCGATGGTTTTCTATTTCTGGTTAAGGAATTAGGGTTTTGGACTAATCCAGGTCATTGGGTTAGGGTTTTGGATGCCGCTAGCTCCTATATGTATATTG
>ML806372.1:125643-142911 GCA_009831015.1 Picea engelmannii | reverse complement strand
CAAGGTTCAAAGCTGAACCATATCATTCAAATGCTTATTTCATAGGCGTTGATCTATCTTTGATAGTCTATGTAGACTTGTCTATTTATGAATTAAATTTCACGACAGATAAAGGATATTGTGCAGAGTCAAGTGGGCATCAGTCTGTGGCAAGTTGATCCAGATTTTAAAGTTCAATTTTTACTTCTTGTCAGAGTCCTTTTGTATGGTTTTCATTGGGGATATCTAAGTTTGACCTTGGTCCATGCCCCCATAGGGATTTTTGTAAAGAGAACGATTCTTTTGATTTCTTGGAATGAAATAAAGTGATTGTTTTTCTGTCTCATCTATTTTGATATGTGAATTGGTATTTTTTTTTTTGATCTCCACATTTACTTTTTGCAATCTGATATATTCAAAAATTTATATAAAAATGTTATATTTTGCAACAATCTTTTATTTTTAAAAATCAGCCCAAGCCCTTGTAAATAATACTTGTGGATTGGGAAACACTTTTTGAGGCTATAAACATAGGGTAACATTCCCAGCTATCTTTCCTTAGCCAAGCAAGATTCGAAAATGCTTGAGTAAGATAAATTCATATATTTTCCTCAACAGGGGTCTCATAACAAGCCATCCTATTAGGTCCATGGGCATGTAGAGGTATGACACTACCATTCAGTTGATCACCAATCCAGGGTAGTGGCTCTTGGTGTCATATCCAAGATAAAAGGGGTCTCATCACGATCCAACCTTCTCATCTCCGTGAAATGCTTGTGGGTAAAAATGTCACCACTGGTCACCATGCCAAGACAGTGTCCCCCAACTATTCTCTTGAAAAACAAATCATTAAGATAAAAATGTAAAAAATTCATTGAATGGGATTGGAAACACTTGCATCCATGACAAGGTGCATCTCACCCTCTTCATAGGCACCCACAGGTAAGCCATACATTTTTCTGTCATCACTGCACCCATTTCCCTAACATCCCCATACCACCTCATCCATTTACATGACCTAGATTGGTCTTTACCTGGAAACATCCCATATCTAAGGATAATTAGCCCAATAGGACGTCTCGAGATCCTCTCCAAACTTGGCTTGTAGAATAGAATAATATGTTTGAGCACTTGTCTGGGAAAGGGGGGTTTTATGCACATGTTTAGATAACTTGATTATTATATGTGATTGACATTGCTATGATCCATGTGACTTGTGAGCCCATGGAGGGCATACTTTTTGTTGTTGCAGGACCATGCCCGACAAAAAGGTACACATGGGGAGATGATTAGCTCGGATTTCCATAGGGATAAAATCCCACCAAATGGATGTTGAAATCATAGCAAGGGGAAAACATATACTAGAGGCTTGCACTAGAGAGAGAGGAGGACATTCCAACAGAGACAACCTAGAAGGCCTAGACCCAAGTGGGTCTTCCTTCCCACATGATATTGGCCCCTGAAGACCCTTGACATCATCATTCAGAGCCTTGACATCACCTAGTTGAGGTGTCCACAGGGATGATTTTAGGGGCTAAATTTCGCTCATGGGCTAATTTTCCATGGTATTTCCAAAAACGAGATTCACTATTTTAAAAATGATTCACCCAAATTCTATAGCATAAAAATATTTTACCTTAAAAATCGCCAAAATTTTATAAAAACTATATAAAATCCTTGGAAATTTGAATATTTTTACAAAAATATCGCCAAACATTTATAGTTGGCATATGAAGGATTAGTAAGATTCACCAAGATTTCTACATTTTAAAATAAATTTCCATCCTTAAAATCATCCCTGGTGTCCAACTTGAGGACAGTTTGGGTTGGCACATGTGGCAGCTCCTGAGGGGTTTTGAGCCCCAATGTTTCACTTGTAGGGCTAGATTTCTAGGACTAACATCACTCTAGGAGGGGCATGGCATCGCCCTAAAAATATAAAATTAGGGTTTTATTTGTCAAATTTATGTAAAAATAATTTTTCTCATGTAAATTGGCCATGTTGGCTTTTTTGACCTAAATTTGTAATTAAAGGTCATTTTCACTATATAAATAGGGGATTTCCCCTTGTATTTTTTCATGATTCATTCAATCACAACTGAGGTCTGAAATTTGTGCCCTACTTAAGGGTTATTGGCTGAAATTTTAGGCGCACTTCTTGGAGGAGGCTAAATTTGGTGTTTCTTGGCATTTTTCTTGGTGGAAAGTCTTCAACTAGGATAATTGATAGATTATTCTTGGTGAATGTAAGTGAATTTATGCAATACTTCTTTGCTTTGAATGGTTATGGTACATTTACTTTTCATTTTTTCCAATATTATGAAATTGCTAGTTTAAAACCCTAGGAGAACAAGCACATGTTATTGTCCTTGTCTTAACAACTTTTCACCTACTAGATTATGCTAGAAACCCTACCTTTGAAGCAGTGTACTAGAGCCCTACCATTGCAACACTCTAGCATCATTTGCTTCATCAAGCCATTGTTTGCTTCATTCTTGAGCTAAAGAATAAGAAAAACCACTAGGGCCTAGGGTTACCTACTTCCTAGTAGTTGTTTTCAATCTAAGGCTTGTTGATTGAGGCCTTGGGTTATCAACACCTCAATCATCATCCTTCTTTGTCCTTAGCTCTTACATTATTAATTTTTTCCTTCAATATTTCTTCTGCAAAGTGACTCCATTAGCCCTAAAAGGTACTAATTTAGACCTTGAATTTGATTGATTGATGAAACCAACCCTTAAATATTTTATCTCAAGCAACCTATTAACCTTTCTTAACCATATATTAGACTAATTCACTAACCTTCTTGTTGTTGTTACAAAATTAATCTACAACCATTTATTACAGCAGTAAAAGCACTTAAAAGAAATTGCAAAAGTTGATTTTTACATTGCCTAATTAGCCTTCGACAAGTGCTAGTATATTGTTATTATTGGGTTATTATTTTTGGTCATTGTGAAGCTATTTTAAGGAATTTATTGTGAATATATCATCTTGTATACATTGTTTTTATAAAATTCTATTTTCTTCTTCTTGCATAAACTTATTTATTTTATTGACAAGTCCAAGGTTTTATGAAGCACTAACATCAAACTGTACTTGCAAAAGATATTGTTTTCTTGTTGCTTTGTTCTGGGCAGGTACATCTAAGCATATCATTGCTTCATTGATTAAAACTTCAATACTTTCTGATCGGTGTGACTTGTGAGAGGGGGTATCTTTTATTGACACTTTAACCTTTTCTTTCTCAAACCCCCAGGTCACCGGGGATGTCTCCCCTGGGATATCATCCCTAAATAAAAAAATGTGTCTTATTAAGGTGACAATGATAGGACAACCTCACGTTACACCAATTTTCCTTCCTTTAGCCTTTCCCTTTGGGACAAGTACAAATTGTGCGATAATAGGGCCCAGAACGTTAAGAAAAGAAGTTATTGTAGAGTTCAAAGTTGAATAAGATGTATAATATACAAAAGGAGATGAAGAAAAGCCACATGAAGGACAAAATAAAAAATTTAAGGAGGTCATTGACTCAAAGGCACAATGTGTTCCATATTTGAATAAAAAAGAACCAATTCTTGTAGTTGGTGTATATCCTCATCCACATCATATCGAGAAACAACATTCATCAAGGAAAGGGTGTGAGCATCAACACACTTATGCACGAGCAAGGAACCAGAAAGGAAACCAATAAAGAGGTGCATGGAGGCATACCAACACTACAGAAAGACATTAGGATAGAGAACCAATCCCATGACAACATTGACACGATGCAGAGAAAGATCAGGGTGGCAAGGAAGTAGTTGGACATCATGTTTGTCTTCTATTAGGATGGATGGATGGTCGTTCTTGGTACCAGTTGGCTATAATTCTTATTTGGTCATATTGTATGGTCTCTTCTCATGTTTTGAGGATGAAACATGCTTAAGGGGGGTGGAATGTAGTATACCTAGGGAGGTAATATGGGAGGTACCCAATGGTAATGAGGTTATGTATTATTAGTGGAGGCCATTCAATGTAATGTGGACTAGGTACATTATATTATTAAATAAGTCCCATTGTGGTAGTTAGATATAATAAATAGCCTTTGTAGAAGATTCCTTCTCTAGAATGTTCCTGGAAGATAAAAGAATGTTATATAAAGAAGTGTAAGAAATGTATTGGAGTATGGTGAAGAATATTGATATTGTAACAAACAAGTATTTCTTGTGGAGTCCATTCCTTCCATAAGGAATAATATATGGTGTTACCCTACCTCAATGGTTTTGTCTACATTCTTGTGTTCATTATTGGTGAATGGTTTTGGTTTTTTCTTGGTTATTTCTAAAGTATATATATGTAGTATACCTAGGAATTTACCCAATGGGAACATAGTTATGTATTATTAGTGGAGGCCATTCAATGTAAGATGTATTGGATCCTCTATATTATTAAATAATGCCCACTATGGTAGTTAGATATAATAAATAGGATTTCTAGAAGATTCATTCAATAGAATGTTCATAGAAGCTAGAAGAATGTTATATAAAGAAGTGTAAGCAATGTATAAAGAAGGGTTTTGTCTACATTCGTTTGTTCATTATTGGTGAATGGTTTAGTTTATTCTTGGTTATTTCTAAAGTATATTTGCAGATCTATTTAGGTATATAACATAAGAAAGTAATTAATTCCATGGTGTGTGAAACACTCAAGCAACATTGAAATGCTCAATCCATAAGCTACAAAAAAATATTTGGGCATTTCTATTAATACAATGCCTCCAAACTTTTATTTAATTAATACACCAACAATGAACAAGTGGATCACCCCAACAATAAGAGGATATAATGCTCTGGAATTAACATTGAGTAAGACATCAAAAAAACAATAAGTGACAACATTATCCAATAATGATATATGAATAAATATACACAAAACATTACCCAATAATGTTATATGAATAAATATACGCAGATGAGGCCAAGAATTACCACATCATTCTTTTCCTTTAAAATCAACAATTTAGAAATGAATGACCATGTATTTGTTCAATGGAAATGATTTACTCTGTAGTTTATTATTTATAAAACATGACAACATATAAGATGACTCTTGTTTGCTTTGTATTTTATTTTCCAAAAATGTTAATACAAACCATTTAATCCAACATTCTTTACCAAAACTCCCCAACAAGAAAGACATAAATTTCTACATATATAAATAGAGGAAAATATTTTTTAACTTTATCTCGAGATTGGAACATGTGGAGATTCAAATATAGACTAACATCTTTAAACATGATTGATAAAGGATTAGAAAACTCAAGTATTCTCAAGTGGTAATTCCAAGGCTTCATTGGGAAACTCATAATCTAAATCGTTTTTCCCCTTCATATAAGACAAACCATAAAATATCAATTTTTTAAATAACAAAAGAATGGATTTCTAACTCCTAATTAGCTCAACACTTTGGTTGCTAGTTGTGGGCTCTAACTCATAGGAAATGTTGAGGGATTAACTGTGACTGGAATGGAGTGATTTGACCAGAGCGTACGACCCAATTTACAAATAAACTCTCCCAAGATAGTGTTTTCAAGGGTCGATTGGAAACATGGATGAACCAATTCAATTGTTGGACATGAAGGAAACACTAAAGGGAAGGCGTGCGACCATGCTAAGTTTCCATCAATCCCCAGAAGAAGTAATGGGTTTCTAATTACAAACTATTGATAATAGAAACCAACTGAAAAAATGCAATGACCATACTATTGTCTCCATTGATCTTGTAGACTCCTTTAAATGGATGGTTTGGGCTATTCTTTTGTTTTGATTAGAATTTTTTTTGAAAAAAAGGGGTAAAATCAATTCCAAATAGAATGGAATATCACAAAAATATTAATTTTATCATCACAATTCATTTAACACAACTGATAATAACTATACCATACAAAAACCATTACACACAATCACATGACAAATTCATGAAGCAATGAACACAATATTTACCTTGCAAACCCAAACAGGAAAACCAACTTCGAATGGTTGCTTAGTCTTTATTACGACAATTTCAAAGTTACAATGTAGCTCATTTCTCTCTAGGTCATTCAACAATTTACATAGCCAATCCACGTGTACAACCTCTCCTCTCAACCAAAAATACCCTTTGTGATTCTATCTCCAAGAAGATATAGGTGAACATGGGGTAAAGGGAAGGCCAAACATCTTTGTCTCTTCAATTTTTCCTCATTCAATTATTTTTTTCTTCTTATTTTATTTCATTTACTTTCATAAATCTTATATTGTGTTTTCTTTTTCTTTATCCCCAATTTTTGTCAAATTCTTATGTGTACTAAGTCTTACAACAATTCATTTTTTGCGTATCTATTTCAAATCACACCTCCTCATTGAGAGGTTTGTGGTCTCCAAAAAATTATAGGAAACCAATATCTAGATCAATGTGCCTCTTATATTCTTCTCAAGAACATAGTTCTCAACTCTAGCTCTGGATCTAGCTCACGACCCTATCCTTTGGCTTTGGTTTCTAGCTTCACTTGTTTATGTAGTGTAGAAGTTTGCACATTAATTGTCTTTGTGCATCATACTCAACAATATAAACAACTGGTTGTGTTCTTCAATTAGAATCCATTCCCATATTCAATGTACAAGTCTCTTTCACTCTTAGACTTGGAGCTACTCTATCTTGGTAGACAATGGAAACCAAGTTGAATTTAGGTCTTGTAACACCCCATTTTTTATCCCCAATGCAACATTATATATTTGTAAATATTATGAATGGTTGCGGGCCAAGCAATGTAACGTATAAACATTGTACATTGAAAATAATAAAACGAAATACACCATCCGTTGTAGACAAATAACGACTAGAGTAATGGGGGGTTATGATTCCAAAAGACAAGGGGGATTTATGGGGGTTTTGAGGAGTTTTCATATGCCTTGAGTCTTAAGCCATCACCATTTATTAGTTTATCATTTAGACATTTATTCCTTTCACCTATTAAGTACTCAAATAATTGAATTCATGTAATATGTTGTAACATCCACGCTATAATCCCCAGTTTAATTAATGTTGAATGTAGATATAATATGTGGCTACGACCAAGCGATGTAATATGTGAATTGTATTTATTGATTTTAATACTAAAATGAAATTCCAACTGCTAAGGGGACATGGACATAGATAGGGGATGAATTAATCCACACGAGAGGGGAGGGTCTAAGAGAATGTATAAGAGGGGTCCAAGGGGGAATTATCCATGTCTATTAATTCCACCCACATTCCTGAATTTTTTATTATGACTATATATTAAACTCTATTTTTTTATTGTGTGTCCCCAAAGCCAATCATTGAATGCATGTAAGAAGGTGGGTATGAGAAGTCACAACCCATAGTTATTGGGAGAATAGGGTCTTATTAAAATCAACTTGGGGAAGTGTGTGATTCAATCAAGTAATACAAAGAGAGGAAATTTGTATGGGAAGTTACAACAGTCTTGGAAAGTCAAGTTTTTGGGCATGAACAACAAGTAAAGAGAAGAAAAAGAGAGCTTGGAGCTAGATTAACCATGGAGGGATAATTCTGGAGCATGCTAGAGCGTTTTTGGAGCTGAAGACTGTAGAGTCAAGTTTTCAGGCATGAAGAGTGAACTCCTGTGTGAGTTGCACTGTAACAACAAGTGTTTTCTATTGTTTTTTTCGGTAGTTTTCCTAGTAGTGAGTTCCCTTAAGTTCCTAGCAAAGAGATTCTTGGTTACCTATGCTAGAGAGACCTCGATAAATGAATGGAATGCTTGAGGGTCTGAGATCAATGAAGGGGTACATTACTTGGGTTGGGTAGGTCGAGAGGAAGAGAGCCAGTGGAAAATCAAGATAGTTCTAGGAGAATACGAGTGGGTTGTGTATTTTTTGAGCTGTGAGTGGACAACGAGAGACCACCCTCTTTTGTGGATTTCTAGTCCCATCTTGGGGGTGACTTGTTGTTGATATTCAGAATAACAAGTCTATGGTTGGGTGAAACTTCCATCCCAAGAAATTGTTTGCAAAATAGAATTAAAAGATAAGTGCTTTATTTGTTTATGTGTTGTATTTATGAGTTAAATTGTTGTGCATGAAATCTGTGCATTCGAGAATGATTTATATGTTGTTGTGTTGAACTATTAAACTGCATTCATGTGTGATTTTAGCATGTTGTATATGCATCTAATTAATGTTCTCAGACAATAGTTTAAATCTAGTTGTAGCTCGTAGATGATAAGCTACATGGAATTAGTTAGCAGTAAGTTTAAAATTTTATGAGTATTTCACACATAATGGACCTCAACTGGATTGGGGGATGTTATAGAATGATATCAGAGCCTCTGGTTCAAACATCGGGCTTGTATGGGCCAAGACAGGTGAAAATTAGGAAATTTGTTGTTTCATATTTCCGTTTGTGCGAATTGGGGAAAAAGGTGAAAAATAAGAGTGAAATCCCCAAATTTATGAGAAAATTCAGAACGAATTTGTCTTACAGCCATCTAAGAAAGATTTAATGGCATTGATATATAGAACTCTAGATCTAAATTTGACCTAGAAGGTCGTAAATTCATGTTTTAATGGTTGTTGTAGAATTTGGGTAGAGTTGATGAATCAATAATTGAGATCGCATTTGATCTCGAGATCAATGGCCCGGATTCATTTTGATAAATTTAAAAATTAATAAGGTTTCAGTTGTTTAGAAGGTTGATCAGATCAACGGTTGAGATTCATTTTCGACAGTTAGGAAAATGAGACAGATCGAATGTCTTGATTCATTTTTGGTCGATGGGAGGTTGGATCATATCAATGGCCAATATTAGTTTGAATGATATATTGACAACCTAGATTCATCAAGGATTTGGTTAAAAATTTCTAAGTGTTGGAAATTTGCCAAGAGAAATCGTGGACAGTCTATGGTCGGATCAACGAGTCTAGCAAAGAGTTTAAATTGACCAAAATAATATTTGATGGTTGATGGTCAATGATCGATCGTCGACAGAGTTGGACGAATTTTTATAGATCAATGACTGAGATCATTTTTTAATGAGAGATTGATGGTCTAGATTCATCCGAGTTTTAGTTGAAAATTTATAATTGTTGGAGTTGGCCCAGAGAAATCATTGAAGGTCAATGGTTAGGTGTCAGACGAATTGGTGAAGTATTTTAGTCGCCAACAAAAATCGTCGATGGTCGGGTGTCGGCCGATTCAACAAGGTGTTCGGGTTGTCCAAGAGAAATGGTCAATGATCAATGAAGAAAAGAAGGTGATGATGTGTCATGTCACGTCAGCATCCACATGTCATGCCATGTTATCCAAAGTTCCATATCAAATTATACGTTTCATGCCATGTCATCATCCACGTGTCATGCCACATCAATCAAGAAATGGTCAATGGTCGATGGTTGGGTGGCCGAAGTGATAGAGTGTTTCCACCAATGAAAATTGTCATTGGATGATGGTCGACGATCGGGTAGATCGAGTCAGAGATTGGTTGCAAAGTTTTTTCCAAGGAAATTCTCCGATGGCCAATGATCAGACATCAGGGAGATTCACAAGCAATTTTTGTTTCCCAAAGAGAATCATCAATCGAACGATCATCGATGGAGCTCAGATCAACGGTCCAGATTTTTATAAGTTCTTGATCAATGGCGGAGATTGATTCATGGGGTTTGGAAAGGATTATCATATCAATGGATCGTATTTAACTTAATTTAAGACTGACAACTCAGATTTAAAGGGTTGTCATAATAGTAAAATAGTCAATTTTTTTATGAAATTTTTACAGTTTTTGAAGGTCATTCACTTGCGGGGCGATTTTGAGGCCATAAACAACATTTTTTAAGAAATCAAAACCTATAAAAATGGAGTGTCTCTGCAACTCAAATAAAATAACTTGAAGAGATATATCCAATGAGCTACTCCAAGCACAAAATAAAGCTTGTATGAGAAAGTTACAACTGAAATAGTTAAGGTAAAATTTTGGCACCAGTTTACTTCCAGATCGCATAAGCCCCTACTCAAAAGTTTGTTTGGAGCTCAGGAGAAATATATGGAAATTTGATGAACCATGGAAGACATCCATGGATACATATTTAGAATATGGGTATGTAAAAATGTGCAGGAAGAGAAAGAAGACACTTGTAGCATACATGGATAAAATGGAAAAAACAGTTAAAACTTCTCTCGACCATAACTTTCAGCGCGAAGCTCGGATTTGAGAAAATTAATAGTTGTTGGAAAGGTATTGAGGAGGAGAATACATTTGTACACCAATAATTTTGAATTGGGCGTTAAAATTTTATCAAGAAGTAATAAATATATTTCTATAGAAATAAGTGAGTGGAAATTGCAACTTGCAAATGTTGTAATTTTGTTCTTAGAACTCATAATGAGGCATGAGTATAGTCGTTGGAGAGTTATTTCGGAGTGGAATGTGTCTAAGGAATCATATTTTTTACTTAGTGCATTGCTTTCTTCATAAATTGAGATGAATAATTACCTGTATTCTAATTAATGAAATGTTTTATAGTATACATTTGCTAACAATGATTATTACATGCACATTTCTTGCAGAATTATAGGTACAAGGAAACAAATTTGGTTCTTATATGAAGATTTGAGTTATGGAATATGCTCGGGGATATTACATCCATCAGGAAGAGATCATAGGTCTGCATGTTCATGACTCACAAAATTTCCATCATTTGACATCATATTTCCCTTCCTTTTAACCCTTTATCATTTACATATAACCCTGTCTTATCCATTTTAATGCCCATATGTGGGATTTAGGCTCAAGGTGATTTTCTAATTGCATTTCTTAATATTTAATTTGATTTATGATTAACATTAGGGGAAGTAGCATGTTTTGTATTTACTTTTGAAGTGACAATTCACGTGTGAACAAGTTGTTACAAGGTTTTGCTTTAAAGGTCTATATATTCTTCAAATCAGGGTCATTGCACATCCATTACCACAAATTTAAATTCATTTGTAGTCGATACAAGTGCAGGGTTCTCATGTGTTCAAATATGCTATATAATTAGACCTGTAGCAGCTTGCTACATAATTAGACTTATGGCAGTCTTCTACGGAATCGAGCATGTAGCAGCCTACTACGAAATCAGACCTGTAGCAGCTTAAGAACCGCCTAAATATATGTGTGATTTTTAGTAATCTGACCATATTTATAAAGTGCAAGTATTCCAGGCATATGAAGAATTTCAAGTGCATGAGAGTATTTCAAGAAGATATATCAGAAATAAGGGAAATGAGTATACCTTCAGCAAGGTTTCAACGATCAACATAAAGATAAATCATAAATAAAGAAATTAATTTAAATACCTTCTGCAAGGTTCTATTACTTAGCATAAAGATATATCAAAAAAAGGGAATTAATGCAAACACCTTCAGCATATGCCTATGAGCCACAAATTTCCAACACTCAACATGTGATAATTCCCAAGATAGGATACATGCACATTTTCACACAACATTCCAACCGATTCAACCATCAGTTGTGAGAAACCCATGGAATCTGGGAATTAGTTAACATTTCATTGGCTAATGTATAACATCATGAGGATGAGAAAATCAGTGAGCAATAGAATATTAAGTTTGTTTAACTTATTTGAAACATATTAGGGGTTGGTCGCTCCATATTTGGAGCAACTAGATTCCCTCACATTGTATATATATGAGTGTGCTAGCATCCAAGAGGATGGTAGAAGATAGTGTGTGTGAGAGTGGTTGTGGATAGACTATGTGAGAGACGAGAGCTCTATTATCAGACTTTGTCAATTTCTGATTTAATAAAAGACTATTGTTAATGTGTGGAATGCCAATCTGATTTCATACTGGTAATCTAGGAGTTGTGAGCACATGCCTACCAGTGAGGCAAGGCCCACTTACAGGTATGGTATCGTGCTCTTTCACTTGTTTGCATATATATATATATATATATATATATATATATATATATATATATATATAGTCGTTAAATACTAGTTTAGGTAGTTGTTAGTTATTTGAATTCTTTCTAAGATACATATATGTTGTAGAATGGTCATAGGATGCATAATGGCCACCTACAATTGCTGAAGAATGATGAATAGAATGTGTTAGAACTCATACTTTTGTAGATTATTGATTTCCCTCTTGTCCTTTACTTATATTGACATCATCTACTAAATCTGGGTCTGCATTCTTTAGTTGTAGCAATGTTTTGATTATCAATAATAAAATTATCATTTGGGGATGATGTAATCTGTTGCTATAGTTCCAACATAATTATTAAACGACAACTTTGCTTCTAAAATTCTAGTATGTAAATTAGAACAGATTAGATAGCTTCCTTTTTTTTGATGGTGTGTGCTACAAAATCATTGTACTTGTGACCCCACTAGGTGAATACGTGAGGGTATAGGGTTATGAGAGATTAGAGACCTTATCCTCAGAGGTACCACCAACTGGGATAGGGATTATAGCACTGTGACTTTACCCTTTTATTATTTTCTTTGACTTATGCATAGTTTAGTTTAGTTGGTATTTTCCGATAGTTTGGTGAAAGTTATCTTATGTGTATACCGCACCGGGTGCCTTGCAAGTATAAACTGAACCCCAGGTTGACAAATTAAGTGACAGAGTGTAGAGTGAAACCAAATAATTTGGAATCATATTTACACCCCATCACATGTCAACATGGGAAATGTTGAGATGAAATCAAATGGAAGAAGAGGAAGACAATAGCCTGTAACTATGAGAAGTTTGCACATAAAAGTGTAGAGCTATAGAGAAGATAATGAAAGGATTATGAAGGCCCTAGAAGAGATACTTTAGATCCTAAATATGTTTCATAATAAATTTAACAAAGACTTTGGCACGAAGCAAGAAGCTAGTGCTAGAAAAGTGACAGCGTCCAAATCCCATAGAAAAAGGGATAATCATGGGAATGATAGGAATTCAAGAATCATGAGTAGGAACCACCATTCTCCAAGGAAATCCACTAGAAGAACTCATGCAAGTTGAGGGATAGGGAGTAACCCAAGTGTTTCTCATGTCCGGAGGTAGAGAAGAAGGCCCGAGGCAAACATCTTGGAAGGTGAAATTTGGAAAATAAAGCCGCCAACTTTCAATGGTGAGCATATGAAAGGGGAATAGTTCGAGGCTTGACTGTTGGAAATGAAGAAATATTTACAACTGCATGGCTACCCATCATGGTAGAAGCTAAAATTTCAGCCTACCCCTTGCAAGGAAAAACAACCATGTGGTGGGATCAACTTAATCAAACCAACCACCTTGTTGAGAAGAGGATATCATGGAGGAAGTTCAAAGGATATTTCCAAGATAAATATTTGTCCGAGCATTATTATGAAAGGAATATGGAAGTGTTCTTTGAACTCAAGTTGGGAATTGTTATCGCACAATTTATAGGATGGGAAAATCTTGACCGAATCCATGATATGGCGATAACTATGGGATATTATACCCACTCTCATCTTAGATAAACCCTCCCATGGATTTAATGAAGTATAAATCCAACACAAGGGGGGGATCTCAGGTGACCCTAGGGGGAAATGAGATGGAAAGTGAGGTTATGGAAGTGAATCCCCTATAGGTAAAGTTGTGGAGAGATGGAAGGCTTGGGATGAAATCTCGTGTATGAGGGAAGGTTTTCAAGAAGTAGTACACATGCAGAAGATAGTTGTACCTGCCCGAGACACAAGAAAAAACAAGGATACAAGCCTAAATATAAAGTGGACAAGCAAGTTAAGATTTTTTCCCTAAACTACTACAGTAAACAAGAATATATATCAACAATAAATAAATCTAATTACTGCATATTTAACCACTCAAAGCATCAAAGATGTATTGAGAAATGAAGCATAAAATAAGTAGATTAGTTCCCAATACTTTAGCACAAACTTCAGTGGTATTAGAAGGATGTTGTATGATGTTATTACAGAGATATTATAACAGCCTTATGGCTGTAGAAAATATTTTTTACAAAACATATTTCCAACCACCAAAAATTACAAGTAAACCACACAAAAGATGCAAAATGTCAAGTAGATTATTATGGCAGCTTTCTAGCAAATTTTGACGGTTGAAAAGAGAGCAAAAGTAAAATTTGAGAGAAATTTATTGAAACCCTAATGGTCGTATATTTAATTTTATGACAATAGTAGATATCCTTAGCCATTCAAGACCCCCTATGGACCTTATGAATCTTAAATCACATAAAAAAGATTCCAACTAAGACAATTTCAATATCTCATATTTTCACATATACCAATGCAATGATTTTATTTCTCCAATTCAATAGATTAGTGTCTAAAACTATTGGGTTATGGAGACTTTAAGAGACTGAGCTAGATTTTCCACTTCCTTAGGGGTGTAAACCATTTTACTCCCAAAGTAAATCGAGGCTAGCAAGGAACTACTAGGAGGGTGTAAGCCCTTTTACTTCTCCTAGTAATCCTTGGTACAACAGTTTATTCAAGCCAATTATTATAGGATTAGTGGGGTTGTATTCCCTTATACTCCCAAAGATATTAACAAATTAACCTTGTAACTAAGAAAGAATTAATAAAAAAACAAAGATTCCTTACCTAGTCCAAGCATTAACAAGATAAACTCCCTTTAACCAAGAAATTTCAACCACAATGCAAGAATAAGCCTCCTCAAGAGATAATGCATCACTTCTCCATCAAATGTCCAATACAAACCATCACAAGAGAAATTAGCAAAGAGAGATATGTAAATTTTCCCATTAAGGGCACAAATTTCATCCAATTATCTTCTCCAAGATGAGAGAGCTATGATGAAAATGAAATGAAATGATTCTTATTTATACAAATGCTCCTAAAAGTGTTTGTCCACTTAACTTTAGGGTCAACCAAAAATTAAGGGGTCAAAAACCCATACTTTTCCCCTTTATAATTTAAATTTTCTTTTTTCACATAAGAAAACCCTAGAAGAAGCATGGCATCACCCCTTTAAGGCATTGTTTTGGAACCTTTAGCAAATCGTTGACCTTGGAGATGAAAATTTGGGCCTTCAAAGGCCTCCCTCTCAAGCGCTAGGGCCTCCTCCATCAAGCCAAGGCCTACCTCCTTCCAAAAAGTGCCAAGTTTCAAGTCAACCAGACCGTCACACCAAACCCTAGCCCTAGGGTGACATCAATCCCTCTCTAAGTGACATTTTTGCCTCCAAAGGAAAAACATTGGGCTTGTAGGGGCTAGGTGAGGTCATCCAAAGTGTCTCTCAAGCGTCCAAAGGCTATCATCATCATATAGTGTGTGGGTCATGGTATCCATCATGTGGGCTTCACGCCCCAAGGAAGCCCAAGCTAGGATTGTTCTTCCAAAAATGTCCACCAATAAGGGTCCTGCAAAGACAATGAATACGCCCTTCAAGGATATCAATTCAAACATATCATGATAAGTAAATAAAATCAATAAAATATTCATCTAAGCATGTGCATCAAAAACCACCTCATCAAATTAAACAAGTGCTCAAAGACCCTATGCAACTTTCCATGTTTAGGTATGAGAGAGTTAACAAAGTGACCTATTGGGTGAATCATCCCCTAAGTCAAGGAGTGTTTCCCAGGTGGATCCCCCTCTAATCCATGTGTAAAATATGAAGTGGATGGGGGAAATCATTTTGGGCATGAGGTTCATGGCATACAAGGGATTGTAGTGTCTCATTTATGGGTGCCTTTGTATAGGGTGTGTTGCACCTTAATTTTCAATACATCCTTTTTCCAAGCCCATTTATTTCCTTTTCTTCTTTTAAGATGTTTCCAGGTTGAATCCAAGGTATGGATTCTACCTAAGCATGAAAAAAAATGTCCACCTTGGCTCTACCCTAGTCACATTATGCTTCCCCAAGTTGAAGACAATGTGTGGGACTTCTATCTAAGCATGAAAAACATTGCCCACACATGCTCTATCTTGGTTGGCATTTTTGTACTTGTTATTTTTTATGGGTCCCATCAATGTTTTGTGAGAGACATTTCATTATCATCGAGATCCCTAGGTGAGCATCTAGAAGGTTCATGATTGGATTTTATATTTTTCTAGCTACAAGCCTCTGTTTCTTCAACCCCTTCTTCCCATGAAATAAGGGACAATCCCTTCTTGGGTTAGTACACCCAAAAATCCCAAAAGATAAGGAGATGAGGGGATGAAGTGTGGAAAGTGGTAAGTATGATTGAGAATGGAACGATGACTTGTCAAGGGGACCTCCCAGTAGAAAACCTATCCCTAAGGGTCACCACTTACTAGGGAGCAATGTCAACCACCAAGGTGAAACGTGGCATAGAGAATAAATTCTAAGAAGATGTTACATAATCAAAAGTAGATTTTAAATGCAAAAAACTCAAATGCCTCAAATATTGAAATGACACTTACCATAATACTTGGCTTTTACCTCATGGAGAAAGACCCAATGTCTTCTGAAAGTAATCTGGTGTGGTGGATACCATCGTGATGAATCTGAGACTTGTGGTGGTAAGGCAGGCCTATGCCTTTGCAAGTGGAGGCTCTCAGCCATATGTCTCTTGTTACTCCATGTCTACAACCTAAGGGCCTCGAGACATCATCTCCTTAGTTATCCCTAGTAAATGGGGATAACGTGAACCATTGAAATGGATGAATATGAGAAGAGGTTATTTGAATTGTTCAAGTATGTTGACTTCATAAAGGATGAGAAAGTGAAAATCCATAGGTTTATAAATGGGTTACCCTCCTTCTATAATGACAAGATACAATATGATAACCCCGAGACTTTGTAGGATGCCATAAAGAGAGAAAAGCATCTTTATGAGCAGAGCACATGAAGGTCAGTTTTCCAAAAATATTGAAATGAAAATATGAAGGGTAATAAGGATCAAAAGTAAAAAGGTTTTAAGACACCATTTTTCAAGAACAACTCCCAAGAAAATCAGTAAGGTGAATCAACCCAAAATGAACACCAGACTGTAGATTCATTTGGGAAAAGGCCAAGGCAACAACCTATACAATGTTTGGGATGTGAGGGAAACTACTTATATAGGGAATGCCCTCACAAAGGATACATAATGAGGAATTTCCATGAAATTTAGGAGGCTGAAACAATGGAAGACATGGGAGGAAACATGCCAAGTATTTATGCAGCCTTGGACAACAAGCAAGAAAAATATCAATCCCCCATGATTGAAGTGGAAGGTAAGATTGATAACCAACCCATAACAATTTTAATTGATTTTGTAGCTAGCCATAGTTGCATAAA
>ML806372.1:56940-67005 GCA_009831015.1 Picea engelmannii | reverse complement strand
ATATATATTAATATAACGTGTCCCCCGTGTCCTGATTTCGAGGGTCGTCGTGTCTGTATCGGATACTCGTATTTCCGTGTCCTCCGTGTCCCGTGTCTTCGTGTCAGGTGACTTAGGTTGGAACTATTATCACAGGATTTGTACCTGTGCAAAGCCCTCCACAAGATTCCCAAATCTTGTGTAACTATGGAAGAATCTACCAATGTCACCTCAGTAGAGACTTCCCTCGTTTTAGTGATGGAAGAGGTCCACCACTAGGGAGGCTTCCTTGGTGACATCAAGGGATCAAATAGCAAGATTTAGCCAAGCCTACCACCCCCTATCTTGATCACTTGTTAGTTAGGTCTAGGTCTAGGAGAGTGATAAATGATAAGGGGGCAATTGTTGTACCTGTACGAGACAATAAAAAAAGTGCCGCATATATAGACAATTATCAAGTTATAGAGTGCAAAAATGGCCCTTTAGACACTAAACAAGTAATAAATACTATGGCTGTTGCAAATTACAGCAGTAAACCAGTCTTATAACAGCAATAACTATTTTGCAACAGCAGCAAGATAAAGTGCTCAGAAATGTAACAATTTAGCATGAAAAGTAAGCATTCATCAAGCATAAGATTATCCAATTGCTAGAAGTAATTTCTGAACAAGTTAAGCCACTTACAAATAAGTGTATACAGCAAATTAATGTAGTTTTCAGTGACTGGCAAACTTTTATAACAGCAGCCAAAAATGCTTAAAGTTTGCTAGAGTTAGGGTTAGTAATGTTAGTAGGATGTTTGAGAGTGAGAAAATTGGTTTTAACGACTACATTAACCACAATAACACTCCTATATCAGTGTCATTGTCCTCTAGGGATTAGGGAGTCTCAAATGCATTAGCTTGAAGATTGATCTAGATGAAAACAAGAAGGGTAAAGCCTAAACCCTAAGGTGCAAACACACTTCAGCCTTAGGTCTTAGGCTTTGAGGAAAAGGTACCTAGGGAGAAAACACACTTGGGCCCTAGGTGTCGTTTTTCCCTTCTCCTAGCCTCACTTAGGTCAAGGATCAAAGTCTAGGGTTAAAACCCTAAAGTGCAAACACACTTGGGCCTTAGGCTTTTAACCCTAGCAAGAATGTTGCACAAACTTAGACAAATAAAACTTTGTGAGGGAAAGAAACACTTATGTTTCCCTCTTAGGGTTTCAATAAGACAAAGAACACAAAGAACACTTGCAACAACAAAGTAATTCAACCATTAGCATTAACAAGATACATAAAATTGCAGAAATTACTTACTTCTTCCAGTAACCAAGAGCATAAAACCCTAATTTGCAGAAATTATCCATCCAAGAATGCAACACATCCACAAAGAACCTCCTTCAATCATAGTGCATAATATTGGAGATTTGCAACTTCGGGTAATCATTCTCCACAAGAAAGTACAAGAAGACCCATCTACACTATCACAAAAGACCCATGAAGAAGTTGGAG
Organism: Picea engelmannii; assembly: GCA_009831015.1. Classification (NCBI taxonomy): domain Eukaryota; kingdom Viridiplantae; phylum Streptophyta; class Pinopsida; order Pinales; family Pinaceae; genus Picea; species Picea engelmannii. The sequence goes on along the minus strand of ML806372.1, from coordinate 65,531 downwards.
ACCCAGGAAGAGAAGTCGGCCCCATAGGAAAATAATAAAGTAATTGAAGACTCGGAAATAAGAAGTCGGCTCCAGACTGGCGCCTAGATTAGTATAAATACAGGACTGACTCATTTCATTTGGATAGTCAGACAGTTCTCCTTTCTGCAGTGTGCACAAGGAAATTGCAACTGCAGTTTTGGCAGTTTCGTTATTTCTGGGTAACTGGTTTTCTTGGAGAGTGTGCCACATTTGGAGAAGCTCTTGCTTGGTTATTTTTGGTCATATTATTGAGGAGCTAGGCCTTGGTGATGCTAGCCTTGGGGAGGATCTTCTCTATATGGTATTTTGGCTATTCATGGTGATGTATTGGTAATATCTTGGACTGAATTCTTCTAGAGAAAGGTTGTTGGGTTTTCTCCAAAGGTTGGGTTTCCCAGGATAAACTCTTGTGTTTTTGTGTTGTGTTCTTGTGTTTATTGTGCATGGTTAATATTTCTAGATAACTGATGTGTGAAAGTGAATCTTGTTATTAATCATAAGGAAATAACTATCAGATTTGAGAATCATTAAAACACCAACATGGTTTCAAAGCTAATTGAAATATTGCCACTGCACAGTTTCTGTTTGTCACTGCAATTTGCCGCTGCATAGACCTGATCTTGTCCAGCTCGTTAAGCAACTTATTGGAAGATGCCGAATTTAATTTTTCCATATATCATCTCACCCTAACCTAATGCACCCCTTAGTCGTCTCAGATTGCATCTTGGTGAAAGTTGAAATTTCACCTAAAACCCACCACTGCAGTTGCAACAACTTTCTTTGTGAAGCTTTCCGAGCATTTATTGGGCGGAGTTGAGGAAAACATTTTGCATAGAGCAACTCGCCTTGCCCTAGCACACCTACTGCACTTCTCAATTCAAATTTTAGGGTTTATTGACATTTTCCTGGACATTGAACTTTCTGCTATCTTGATTTTGTGATTTCCTCATGTATTGATGGTGTCCAGTTTCAGATTAGAAGACAAGCTGGATGGTGTTACAAATTTCAGAGGTATGCACTTATATATGTTTCCAAGTTATATCATTTAGCAGAGTACGAGGATGTTTGCAGGGGATGTACAAAGCACCTTGTCCAAGCAATGACCCAAAGGGATCATTGGATCTAGTGCATTTAGAGGAATAACGCACCCTCCCTAGCAATTAAGACTCCAGTTTTACATATCAAATTTGATATATTTATATTGTTGCATCTTAAATAAATATTGTAACCGGGACATCAGTCTTTAGAGTTCTATTATTGCAGAGTACATTTTTCTATCAAATGTTTAGTGACACTTGAATATTGTTAGTACAATAATCATTATGTAAATGCTCACTGTTTAGTACTAATGATGCACTTGTTTGCAAGATAGAATTGATCTCTTTTAGGAGATGTTCTTGGTTGTTGTCTTTGCCCCAAGCAGGTTACTACGGAGGTCACAACCCTAGATAAGTGTTGCTCTTGTCTTTTGTTCTTGTTTTGTTCTGGGCAAGTTACCACAGAGGAATGATTGGCAACAACATTGGAAAAGTGTTGTTCCTATTCCCCATTTTTTTATTCCTGTTTCTATTTCCTTACCATAAGAATTGTTCTTGTCTGCTATTTTTTGTTATTGCGCTTGGTCCGGGCAGGTCACAAGTGATAGCTCTAAGAGGGAGCTATAGTGACAGTTGCAGGAGGCAACAGATTAGATGGTCTCTAGTTTGAGACATGGATCAGGCTATTCAGGCACGGAGTTGTATACATGACAGTGTACATCCATATATCAAAGGCGAAGAAGAAAAAGTTAGAACCTTACGAAAATAAGGATACTTTTGTGGGATACATAGTGTTCCACATGGAGATTGATAGTGAGGAGCCAAAGTTCAGAAGGAGTCAACCCTCAGGATCCAGTAGGGAGGAGCAACCCCCCCAAGACAGTTCATAAGAGATCAGACTTCAAAGGAAGTCAACATATGTAGAGGGAGCAGATGGCCCCGAAGATTGTATAGACTGGGGAGGGAGCATGCAGACTCAAAGTGAGCCTAGGCCCTAATCTCAAAGAGAGTTAATTGGCTCAAAGGGAGAGAGCTAATCATTCAGAGGGAGTTCCCCCTCAGATCCAGCTGGGAGAGAGACATCTCCCAGGATTGACTGACAAGTGTCATGAGTTGAGGAGGCCACACAAAAGCTTCATAGGCAAGAGGCTTCTAGGAGATGTGATCTTGCTACAATGACAGAGGAGGCAAACAATCAGGAGGACTGGGTATAGATTTTGTCTCAATCATAGAGGGAGCAACTAGTGAGGTAGACTAGACAACAAGACTTACTCTAGTGACAGAGGGAGTTAACCTCAGAGTTCGAGATGGAGGATCCTGGCCAGATGTACTCTTGGGATTAGAGGTGTGACGAGATCAGATGAGATCTTCCTCATTTAGGGGATACTGATGAGATTTGATATGATGGACTGCAAGTTCATGACTACACCTATGATGACAAATATGAAGAAGTTGAGTGATTCTTGTTATCACACAAGTTGTAGGTTGGGCAAAGCCTGACCCAACTACCAATTGGCGACAACTAAGAGAGCACCTACCCACTGTCACCTACCAACTAAGAGAGCACCTACCCACTGTTCCCATCACTTTACAGGTGAGGTAGTCACCTCAAGAGGGGAATCCTGGTGACGCTAGGGGGGATTGAGATGGAAAGTAATAAGTATGAATGGATGTCCCTAGAGGTCAATTCTATATGGTAGGAAAATCTTGGAAAAAGATTCTTGGGAAGGTTTAAGGGTTGCCAAATGTATCGAATGCTCTATTACCGACATCGCGATATTGGCGATATTATCGACAAAACGGGTCTCGGCGATATTATCGGAGAAAATATCGCGATATTTGCTCCCGGCGATAATATCGCGCTATTTACGAAAATATCGCGATAATATTGCGCAACGATCAAAAATATCTTAGGCAGGTGGACAGGGTCGGAAATAAAGCCCGAATTGGACCTTTTTTTTGTCATTTTGCAAGTGAAGTGTGGGGTTTGGGGAGCAAAGGAGAAAGCGGCAAGTTTGCCTTCAACCAAAGACGAGGAGGAGCGAGATTTTGAGCACTATAACCTGTTTGATGTTGTTGATGCTTTAGATATTTAAAAAATTGAAAAAAAATGAATATTTTGTATTTTTTTCGTTCTTACGACATTTCCCAATATTTACCAATATTTTCCCCGATTTTGCCGATATTTTCGTTTTCAGATCCTCGGCGATATTTTTGCCATTGCCGATGTTGGTAACACTGATTGAATGACCTGCAGAGAGTAGAGTACCTTCCCGAGACACAAAGAAATCCAAGGATGCTTGTAATATGTTAGTTGGACAAGCAAGTTATGCTTGCTGTCCCTAATTGCAACAAAACTAAATGATATATATCAGCTCATACAATATAGTAAAGGCTGCAATATAAGTGCTCAAAATATGATAAAATAAACAAGAGACAAGCTAGTGAAAGCTAGCTCAACTCAACAATGATTAAGCAATACTCTAGCACAAAAAAGAAAGGCTGAAACAAAAGCTTGCTGCAGTGATATTTATTAGCCTTATGGCTGTAGCAAATCAAGCTTAATAGCAGAAAAATCAGCCACTCAAAACCACTTCTAACTAGCTAGGTAAGTGCGCTAGGGTTAGTAGAGATTTAGGGAAAAATTGTAGCCAATTCCTAGGGTTAGTTTAGGAGTTTTTAGGGGTTAGAGGGTTAGTCTTCTGCAGCCCTATTGCCTGTAGGTTAGTTTTGTCACAGCAGCAAGAATTTATGGTTGAAAGGGGATGCCTCAAAGAGGTAAGAGAACCAAAGGTTCAAGGAACACTTTCCCAAAGAGACAACTTTAAAACTTGAAAATTTCACGTTTATCACGCCAACAATTTATTTCTCCAATGCAACAAGTAAATGACTAGTGCCTTCAATAATTGGGTTTGTTATCCCCTATCCTAGGGATAACTAAGGAGATCATGTCTCGAGGCCCATAGGTCCTAGACATGGAGTGCCGAGAGCCAGATGACTTGAGCATGGCCCTAGAGGGCCCATGTTTTCTTCAGTGCAGCCCACCTATCAACAGCAACAACGTCCATCCCACCAGCTTGGTCCTGAAGTAGCAGTAAGTCTTGCTCCATGAGGTAATGAGTCCAGGTATCATGGTATGTGTCACTCTGATTTTTGAAGCACTTGAATATGTTACACTGAATTCTCCTTCATTTCATAACGTTTGCTTGGAAATTATGCTCTTTAACTTGTTCATACCTGGGAGGGTGACATAATGTCCTAATAAGTTGATTCCCCTTTAGTATGAATTGCCATTGGGTGGGTCTATGAAAGGTCATCGTCCATTCCCTCCATACTTACCACTTTCCATCATTATTCCTCTCATCTTCCCCCACCTTGGTTCAGGCATTGGGTTTGCCACGCTAGGAAGGGTTGTACCTTGCCTTGTGGGAAGAAGGGGCTAAAGGCCCAGGGGATAAAAGTAGCTAGCAAGAGCTAAAAGCCAAAATGAAACCTTTGAGATGCTTCGCCCAGGGATTCCCGAGAAAGCAATAAAGAGCTTCTCAATAAGAAAAGGGGACCCATAAGATAAATCAAAACTCAAGGTACTAGTTGGTGGATGGGAGGTCTCATCATGAACCGACCTATTAGGTCCATGGGCATGTAGCGGTATGACACTACCATCTATCTAGTCACCAAACTAGGGTAGTGGCTCTTGCTGGCATAGCCAAGAGAAAGGGGGTCTCATCACAAGCCAACCTTTTCATTTCGGTGAAATGCTTGTGGGTAACACTGTCCCCTCTGGTCACCACACCAGGATAGTGTCCCCCGGCTTTTCCCTTGAAAAGAGAAAGGACCAAAAGCAATAAGACTAAGAATAGAAGGCATTGAATGGGCTAGGAAACAATGGCATCCATGATAAGGTGCAGCTCGCCCTCTACAGAGGCACCCACAAGAAAGACCTACATTTCCATGTTATCACTGCACCCTTTGCCTAAACATTTCCCCACACCACTTAACACACACTTACATGACCTAGATCGGTTCTCACCTGGGAAACACCCCAACCTTAAGGAGGATTAGTCCAATAGGACATCCTGAGACCCTCTCCAAACCTAATTTGTTAAACTACATAATGGCTTGAGCATTTGTCTGGGTAAAGGGGGGTTTGATGCACATGTTTGGGTAATTTGATTATTAGATGTGATTGGCATTGCTATGATCCCTGTGACTTATGAACCCTAGGAGGGCGTACTTGTTGTTGTTGTAAGACTTTGCCCAGTGGATAGGTACATATGGGGAAATTAGCTTAGCTAAGACAAACCACCACAATAGCTAAGACAAACCACCAGGACTTTTCTCTACCTAATCATTCCCCCATATGTACAAGTCCCACCACAATAGCTAAGACAAACCACCACAATAGGTAGAGAAAAGCCTTCCAAGGCTAGCGCATCACTTCCATCGACCAATAACCAAAGAGATGGCCATATACAAGAGCAAAAGCAAGAGAACTAGTCAAAGATAGCAAACATTATAGTCCAATACTTCCCACAATGGGAGAGTTATGTTATAAAATGAGATCTTATCATTTTTTATCTCTATTTATACAAAATGTCACCAAAATAGTTTGTCCACATAATTTTAGGGTAAACCAAAAGACTAGGGGTCAACAACCCTAATCTTTCCATTTTACACAAATAATATTAAACAATTCAATTTAAATTTACTTTTACAGAAAAAAACCCTAACTTAAGGTGACATCACCCCTTTAGGGGACATTTTGACACTAGGAGCAAGTCGTTGGTGTTGGAGAAGTGTAGTTAGGCTTCCCAAAGCCAAATGCCAATCATCCAAGTCATTTCTTTATGGTCAAAGCCTCATTCTCCTCAAAACGTCCTTGTGTCAAATAATAACAACCTCACCACCAAACCATACCCTCCTAGATGACGTCATACCTCCAAAAGTGACGTTTTGCCTCTCCTAGGCAAAACATTTGGCATGTGAGGGCTAGGTCATGTTGTCCATGATGTCTTCTAGGCCTCCGAAGGTATGTCTCTCTCATCCGGCATGCGGGCCCTTGGCATCCAACCTGTGGGCTTCAAGCCCAAGCTAGGCCTGTTCCTCCAAAACTGTCCACCAACTAGGTCCTGCAAAGACAAATAAGCACGCCCTCCAAGGATCTCAAGTCAAAATATCATGATAAGTAAATCAAATCAATAAATGAGCCACCTAAGCATGTGCATCAAAGATTACCCTGTCAAACAAGTAAGTGCTCAAAGAAATTATGCGACTTGCCAAACCTGGATATGGGAGGGTTGACGAGGTGTCCTATTGGGTAGATCTTGCCCTAGGTCAAGGAGTGTTTCCAACAGATTCCTCTCTAAGCTATGAAAAGTGGATGAAGTGGTTAAGGATCAAGACTCAATGGGCATGGGGTTCATGACATACAAGGGGTTGTAGTGTCTCATTCATGGATGCCTTTGTAGAGGGTGTGTGGCACCTTCGTTTGTAATGCAATTTTTTCCAAGCCCATCCTTTTTCCATTCTTTGTTAACTTCATGTTTTAGGGACGAGTTGAAGGCCACTGTCTTGGTGTGGTGTCCAGAAGATGACAGTGTCACAAATACTTTGCAAAAATGAGAAGGCTAGCTTGTGATGAGATCCCTTTTCTCTTAGTTGTGCAACTGAGGGCCACTACCCTGGCTTGGTGGTTAGATGATGATAATGTCATACCGCTAGATACCCATGATCGTGATAGGTCGACTCGTGATGAGACCTCCTATCCTCCAACCAACCCCCTAAGCATTCTATTTATTCTTGTGGGCCCCCCTTTTCATACAGAAGTGGATCCCTGGGTGAAGCATCTATAAGGTTTATACATAGGCTTTTATCTTTTACCCAACACCAATCCCTCTGGGCCTTCAACCCCCTTCCCACAAAAAATCTATGACCTCTGTGGTGGTGAGAAGGGTCTCCATCTGTGCAAGTAGATACTGTTGGTCATGTAGTCTCTTGGCACTCCATATCTGCAACCTGAGGGCCTCGAGACATAATCTCCTTAGTTATCCCACAAAATGGGGATAACAATTCTACTTCAGATTCAGATTTAGTGGATCGCACAATGTACAAGCAGTTGATTGGATCCTTGATGTACCTGGTTAATGCCAGGCCAAATATTTTCTTTATAGTGAGCACCCTGAGCCAGTATTTGGTTGAAGCCAAGGCAGTTCCAATGGGTGGCAACGAAGCATGGTACAACTGGATATGGTTTGTCTCAGGTGATGAAGTGAGGCTGCAGACATATACAAATTCCGATTGAGCAAGCACTGCAGTAGACAGATTGAGCACCTCAGGGTGCTGCTTCATCTTGGAATCAGTTAGGATTTCCAAGATAAGATGGAAGCAGGATTCTGTAGCACTCAGTACATCAGAGACGGAGTATGTCACAACCAATGTCGCAAGTCGTGAGGTGGTGCAACTTCAAAATCTTCTTGAAAGACTTCATCCAAGACATGGTATAGAAGGGAACAATGAAGCTCCAATACTTATCCACAGATGAGAAGATTGCAGATATCCTCCCAGAGTGGCCATGTTGACTTGGCTGAGAAGGATGATACTTAGGATTAACAATGTTGATTTGGCTAGTGACGAGTGTTGATGTTTCAACATCGGGCAGACATTCTCCCAGATTGGTCATGCATGAGGCTATGCTAGTGTTGATATGACCAAGGGAGAATGATTCATTCACTCACAGGGCTCTGCTAGTGGTGAATGGCCCAGTTATGTTGATAGCAACGAGCAGACATTCTCCCAGATTGGTCATGCACGGGGCTATGCTAGTGCTTTGGGAAGCCTAACTACACTTCTCCAACACCAACGACTTGCTCCAAGTGTCAAAATGTCCCCTAAAGGGGTGATGTCACCTTAAGTTAGGCTTTTTTTTTTTGTAAAAGTAAATTTTAAGTGAATTGTTTAATATTATTTGTGTAAAGGAGCAAGATTAGGGTTGTTGACCCCTAGTCTTGTGGTTTACCCTAAAATTATATGGACAAACTATTTTGGTCACAATTTGTATAAATAGAGATCATAAGATCTCAATTCAAAAACATAACTCTCCCATTGTGAGAAGTATTGGACTGAAATTTGTTGAGATTTGTACCTTGGGAGGTGTTCCCCATGTGCTTTTGACCTCCTTAGCACATGAGAGAAGGACATGACACTTTGTACCTTGTACTTTTGTCTATTTTCACTTTGACTTTGGTTAAAGTGAAATTTGGTCACTTTTGGCATAAAGTGATTATTAATTCACAAAGGGGTGAATTTGGAGACATAAGTGGACTTAGGAAACTTAACCCAAAGTGGGTTTATGATTTAGGGATGAATGAGAAGATCTCAACCATTGATTTAGATGAATCTCCACCATTCATTTCTAGGTTTCCTAATTGAGGTCTAAGAGGGGCGCAAAGGGTCTAAGGAGGGCGCATTCTTCATGGAGAGTTTTGCTTGTTGTGAGAGGAGCACTTGAGCTATGGAGATGAGATCAGTTGCATG
>ML806372.1:25694-36433 GCA_009831015.1 Picea engelmannii | reverse complement strand
TGGCTTAATTCATTGTTTAGCCATCAATTCACCCTTATTTCTCCATTTTGTTCCCTGTTTGTGCCTGACTATAGTGTATGGGAACACATAGACTACTAAGTCACTCCCGGTTGGCCTACTCTTGGGGACGGGACATCACATATCTGCAGTAAATAAACCAAAAACAGCAGCAAAAAAGTTGCCTTTGGCTAGCGGTTAAGATACCAAAGGGGTGAGTATCACAGTTTATATTTTATTTTAATGAAAACCCTGCAGCCTAAGTATTTTGATGAATGGAAAGAAGAGGAAAGAGGTGCTATTACAAGGCTGAAACACCAGAATAATAGGCTAAAGCAACTAACAATGCATAAGAAGTTAATCACAATACCAACAAGATTCGATAGCTTGATACCAGCACACGAAAACTTTATTATTTCTCTTGCCAAAGGGTTGCTTGCACCACTAAACGAGTACAAAACCGATAGAGTATTGTTCCTTAGACAAAGACTACAAACTAGATGCTAGAGAAGAATAATGAGAGAGCGATAATTGTTGCTGCTGAGAAAAGTCGACCCTAAACAATGACGAGGAGCCTCATTAAATAAGAGAGTGAGGCGCCTAAGTGTGTCAAAAATAGGAGGGCGCATCCATGAGAAAAATAGAAGCAATGTGCATGAGCAAAGATGGAAAGAGCATGTGTAAGGAAAGGAGGATAAAATAGCGCATGGAATGAGTGACGCACTAAAGATGAAGGCACACGTCTGGAGAAGGGGAGTTGCGCCCTAGAAAATAGGAATTAATGCACAAGGGGAGAATAGAATACACGTGTGAGAGAGGAGAGGGGGATGAAATACATGGAAGGGAAGGCGCATTTAATTAATGAATGCACTAAGAATAAGGAGAAGGGAGTGATGGAAAGTGAGAGATGAGAGAGAGGGATGCATATGCATGAGAAGGAACACTCGCACGTGTGGGAGAAGAGGGGGAGACATGCACATGTGTGGGAGATAAAAGGAGATATGCACATGGGGAAAAAGGGAAGATGAGTAGGAGAGAGTGACGTAAGAGAGAGAGAGAGAGAGAGAGAGAGAGAGAGAGAGAGAGTTGACCGTAAGTTAACTTACCCACGCCAACTTTCATGCCAACTCATTCACACGCCTTGCTTTTATTGTGGAATACTCCACATATACTCAAAAGGTGCACCCAGGATACTCATGCAATGTTGTGCCACATATCACACTCTCAATTTGCCAAATGTTGGACTTTTGACTTGCCACTTGTCACCCTGCATGGCGATTGCACCTGCTAAATATAGCCCTCCTAAAAATAGGCATCCTAAAAAAGCAACCATCCTAAACAATAGGAAAACCCCAAATATGTCTAGGGCCATGTTATCCCCAGTTTAGGGATAACTAAGGAGATAATGTCTTGAGGCCCACAGGTCCTAGACATGGAGTACCGAGAGCCAAATCGACTTGAGCATGGCCCTGGAGGGCCCATCTTTTCTTTTCTTCAACACCTCCACATTGTCAACAACAACAACATCCATCACCTCGGCCTGGTCCTATGGCAAAATTGGATCTTGCTCCATGAGGTAATCAGTCCGGGTATCATGGTATGTGTCACTCTAATTCTCAAAACCTTTGAATATGTGCATTTGATTCTTTTTGTTTCTAACCGGCGCTTGGATCTTATGCCTATCCACTTGACCATATATGGGGGGAATGACAGGATACCCTAGTAAGCATGTGCCTGTAAATTTTCAGACCCCAACCCAGTTTCAGTCTCACTGATTTTTCAGCCAATGTTAAATGCCCAAACCCAGTTTTATATCAGCATATAAAAACTTGGCAGAAAATAAACTTCAGAAATGAAACATGAGGATTCTGAACATCGTTTATAACGCAGAAATAAAATATCAGCAGCATATAAAAACTCATAAAATATAGACAGATATTTTCGGTCTAACTTTGACCCTGGAAAAACCCACAAGGGGAAAACCAGTGAGAGAGGGAGATTTTTATTATTTAGGAGCTTCAGAGAAGTCTGTTACAGCATATTCATCTTCAGAAATTTAAATGACAAACTTTTCTCGACAACCGTGCCAAATCTTCCCACAGGAAAATGAGCCAAACTCTTCAAAATTCTTCACAGAATTTTCTGCAATAAATTGCAAGTCTGCTCCTCGATTTCAGTGCCTCCAAACTGTTGTACGGTCACCTTGAAATTCGTGCCAACTGCCTCAGCCCAAAACAGTGCAATAAATGTTGTACGGCCGCCTTGGGAAATGTGCCAAAACTTCCAGAAAACAACACAACTCCTTGAAATCTGTGCCAAAATAACAGTCGTACGGACCATACGGAATCCGTACAGTACGGACTATACTTTATGACTTGGTTTTCGTGCCCTTTTTCCTACTGTACGGAATTCAAAAATCCCTACAGTACATCCTTTTCTGCTGGACTGTACCTTGCCTTGATTTATGTGCCTTCTCTTCTTGTTGTACGACCTACTCAATCTGTACAGTACAGCCTGCCTTCAATGTTGTCCTTGCTACCTCGATTTATGTGCTAGTTTGCTGCCTTGGGATGCATTCCCTAGCTCTTAGAAATGGTTGCTCTCTTGCTGCTCGAAAATGCTCTCTCTCTTGCTCTCTCAACAATCAACCAACAACCCAAGAATGGGTGTGCCCCTCTACCCTAATCAACCTCATGAGGGAAGGTGAGGAGTTTTCTAATCCAATGGCTAAGATTAGATTAGATGTGTGGCTGATATTTGATGTCTCTTCACTCACCCTCACTTTAGTCATAAAGTCACCTTTTAATTTGCATCTCACAAATTAAATGACTAGGGCCCACATTAGGCACATTGTCACCCCTTAGGCGCCTAGGAATGAGAAACACTAGCCTTGGTACTTTATTTAATTAAAAAAAAATTTAACAGTACCCATAGGTTTCGAGTTGCCACTGGGGGGATTCATGAGAAGCCATCGTCCGCTCCTACCATACTTACCACTTTCCATCTTTCTCCCACTCATCCATCCCATTGCACTGGTTCGGGCATTGGGTTGGCCAAATATTTAAGAGTTGTACCTTACCTTGTGGGAAGAAGGGGTTAAAGGCCCAAAGGGTAAAAACAGTTGGCAAAAGATAGAAGCCGAAGAATGAAACCTTGAGATGCTTAGCCCAGGGATCCCCAAGAAAGCAGTAAAAAGCTTCTTAACAAGAAACAGAGCAACCCATAAAAATAATAAAATAAGACCTGGTTAGAGGATAGGGGGTCTCATCACGAGCCAACCTATTAGGTCAATGGGCATCTAGTAGTATGACACTACTAGCAGCTAGTCACCACGCCATGGTAGTAGCTCTTGGTGGCATAGCCAACAGAAAGGGGGTCTCATCACGAGCCAGCCTTCTCATTTCCATGAAGTGCTTGTGGGTAACATTGCCACCATTGATCACCACGCCAGGGCAGTGTCCCTTGATTAGCTTCTTGAAAGAAAAAGCAATAAGAATAAAGATAAAAAGGCATGATTGGGCTTGGAAACATTTACATCCATGACAGGTGAAGCTCACCCTCTACAGAGGCACTCGCAGGTAAGCCATGCATTTCCCTGCTATCATTGCACCCCTTGGCCAGACATCCCTTATCCACCTCATCCACTCACATGACTTGGATTTGATTTCTCCCGGAAACATCCCACATCCAGTGAGCATTAGCCCAATAGGACGCCTTGTCACTTCCTCCAAACTTGGCTTGCAGATTAGTATAATGTCTTTGAGCACTTGTCCGAGTAAAAGGGGTTTTATGCACATATTTAATAAAATTGATGATTAGATGTGATTGACATTGCTATGATCCCTGTGACTTATGGGTCCATGGAGGGCATATCTGTTGATGTGCAAGATCATACCCGATGGACAGGTACCCTTATGGACAGGTACACATGGGAATGATTTCGGACCCCCATGGGGATGAAAGCCCATCAGATGGATGTTGAGACCCCAGCAGGGGGCAGAGACAAATCAGAGGGTTTGCACCAGAGAAGAGGAGGACATTCCACCAGAGGCAGCTTAGCAGGCCTGTACCTTGGGGGGTTGTGCCCTTTCCACCAGGACGTTGGCCTTGGAAGTCCCATGACGTTACCCAGGACACTCATGACATCATCTAGTGCTTGTGGAAGTTTTGGGAGGCAGTTGTGGCAGTTGTGGCATGTGTGGCATGTTCCTGAGGCCCAAGAAGGCCTAACATTTTTCCCCAGGAGGCAATTGTTTCCCTAAAAGGGGCTAACGTCACCCTAAAAGCGCATGACATCTTCATTTATGCTTGATTTAGGGTTTTATCATGACATTTAATGTAAAAACAGTATTATTATGTATTTTTGGCCTTGTCGGCCTTTTGTGACCTAAATTTAAATTAAGGTCATTGGTATGGTATAAGTAAGAGAGCTAAAACTCTCTTTTATTCATCATCTTTCACTCACACTTGTGTGAGCTCTGAAATTTGCACCCTCCTTTAGGGTTTTTTGGATGAAATACTAGTGCACACTTGTTGAAGGAGGCTCTTTTTGGTGTTTTTTGGCATTTTCTTGGTGGAAGGTTTATAACTAGGGTGTGGCTTGATGAATACATGGTAAATGTAAGTGAATTTCTGCAATCCTTCCATTACTTGAATGGTTATAGTGTTTTACTTGCATTTTGTTAATGAAATTGCTAGAATAAACACTAGGAAATAAGCACATGTTGGTGTCCTTATTTTAATTCCCTACTAGATTATGCCAAGGAACCATTTTATTTGTTGAAGACATTGCTAGGGCCTTGCCATTGCAACACCCTATCATATGCTCTTCACCCTTGCCGATTTTACTTTGTTATTGAGCTAAAGAAGGAGGAAAACGTGCTAAGGCCTAGGGTTGCCTACACCTTAGTAAGTCGTTTTCCCCTAGGGTTGATGGTTGAAGCCTTGGCTTATCAACACTTCACCATCAAATTCCTCTTGTCTTTGGCCATGCTATTATCTTATTGTTCCTTCAACTCTTGCCACTATCTTTGACTCCATTTGCCCTATGAATGCACTAGTCTAATGACCTTTTACTTGAGTGTTTTGGTCACAACCTCCAAAATCTTTGAACAACTACTAATACCTTCTAACCCTAATCTACTAACTTCATTGTGGCAACTATCCATTTGAGTTATAGTTATACTTTGCAACACTTTAGCTTCTTTGAGCAATTGAAAGATTGGCTAATGCATAGTAGTCTTTGCTTCTAATGAATGTTGGTATTGTAACATTGATGATAAATCGTTTTTATTCATTTTGAAGCTTCTTAAAAGCATTTATTGTGAAGTAACGTGTTGTGATTGCTGCTACTATACATCATTGATTTGCTTCATCAATATTATCAGTCAATTGCTTTATTTGAGAAAATCTCTGATTATATGAAGTACTAACCAGCAAGTGATCTTGCATATATATAGTTTCTTGTTGCTTTGTTTCGGGCACATACATTTCTGGTTATTATTATCTTTATTGGTTGTTTAGCCGGACTTTCTGATCGGTGTTGACTTGTGAGAGGGGAACCTATACTTTAGCTTTTACCCTTTGCCTTCTCAAAACCCCAGGTCACTGGGGACGTCTCCCCTGGGCCTACCACCCTTAATAGAAAGAGTTATCCTATTGAGGTGACACTAATAGGATAGTCTCCAGTTAGTGTCAATTTGCCTTTCTTTTACCTTTCCTTTACTTCCAAGTACAAATTGTCCAATAACAGACCACTAAGAGACCACTTCCAAATATAGTATGTCTAAAAATAGACACTAATAAAAACAAAATCTCATCGCATGTCAATGAAATTATACTCATCAGATTCAATTTTCATTGAGGAATCCAAATATGTGATCAAAATCATCATCTGAGGACTAGATCTCCACCTGCTAAAAATAGTAAATCACTCACATGTCATCCAGAAAAGGCTCAATGGAATCATCAACTCGCAAGGACTCTGAATATGTGATCAATACTGTCATGCAGACCTCCAACCTATGTCTCCTCAAAAGTGGCGAATATACTATATATAGACATCTATCTCTATCCATGAAAAGCTATGCAAACTTCTACCTTTGAAACAAGGAACACTACCAAACCAATCATATAGCTGTACTCATATGGGAACCAACCTTGGCTCAAAACAAAGCTAACTCTGGGAAACCTATGAATGCCAGCCTAAATAAGTCATGTTGGCTCCTAACCCTCAGGATTTTCAAGGGACAAAATCTAGGGGTTAACAGGGCCATGAGACATGACCTCCTCTAGTCACCCCTACGTGGGAGGGGGTAATAGTTCTAACTTCTAAACTTCAGATCTTTAACAGTCCGTGGGCATTCAAATAGATTGTCTTCCTCTGTTTAGATATTCTTTGGACAAACCTGGCCATTTCCTACCGATGAGACAAGTGTTAAACAAGATCATCAGGGATGACATTTACATGCAGTTTCTCCAAATCACTTGGGTTAACCCTCTTGGTGGGTTATGTTGAGATTTGGGTACATTGGAAAGTGGTCCGCTTGTGGTTTTGGGCCTCTAACCACAAGAAGGAGATGTTTGTACCATTATGCCATGTACTTTATGTCTAATTTCACTTTGACTTAGGAGATTTAACTCAAAAGTGAAATTTGTCACTTTTAGCCTAAAGTGACTATTAATTCACTTTGTGGGTGAACGAGCGGACATAAAGTGAACTTAGGGAACTTAACCCAAAGTGGGTTTTGAGTTGAGATACTTTTGGAGAGATCTCAACCATTGATTAGGGATGGTTTGGGATGACCCTAGCCATCCACTTTTTATGTTTCCTTATGGAGGTTCAAGAGGGGAGCACGGGGCAAAGGGAGGCTCATTCACTTGTATGTTCACCAAGAGAGTTGGGAGAAGGGAAAGAGGATGAGAATTGAAGCATTGAGAAAAGGAAGTTTGGGCACTTCCTTCCATGGAGGGCTCATGGAGGCTTAGGCCCTTATTATTTGTTGGTATTGGTTATTGCAAGGTGGAGGGCGCACTTGTGGAGGAGGGCGCACACCCATCTAGTAGTAGGAGTACAGATCTGTCTGGTTTGTTATCCCCATTTTGTGGATAGAAAAGGAGATTATGTCTCGAGGCCCTCAGGTTGAAGATATGGAGTACCAAGAGACTACATGACCAATAGTATCCTTTTGCACAAGATGGAGACCCTTCTAACCACCACAAAGGTCGCAGATTTTCAAATGGCATCCACCACATCAACTGGCTTCCGGAAGGCAGTGGGCCTTGCTCCATGAGGTACAAGTTAGTGTTATGGTGAGCATCATTTCAATTTTAAGGCATTTGAGTATGTTGTATCTTAGATTGCTCTAGATTTCATGATATATTCTTGGACATTATGCCTTTTTCTCTGCTACACCTTTGTAATGTTCCTGACTTGGCTAGTCTAGGAAATGTTGTTAATGTGTATGTAGGATCTATTGTTTACAACATATAAATGATCATACAAATAATAAATGCGACAAAGGACTACAAAGTTTGTATTATGATATCTCTGCAGATTACAATAGGTCGAATGCGGCTGAATAAAATAACAACACTCAGCTAGATCAGAAGACAAAAGGATCTTAGCCGAAATACAATTAAGCAACTAAAAGATAATACCCAGAATATGTGAGTGCTACAGAATCAATGGGTGTGCTGAGAATATGGCAGCTCTGACGGTAACTGTTGGAAGTCTAAAAAGTTCACCCTGGGAGCTATACTTCTCGAAATAGCCTGGAAACTATCCCAAATGATGCGCCCTGTTCTAGTCCTCAGTACTGGTATCTTTCGAACCCCTCTGCTGATGAGTCTGGACCCCGGATGGATACCCCTGGGGGAATGCGCCCCTCTTCTTCTGGCAAAATGCGTCCTAGTGATTCCACCATCGGAATCGGACGAGATATGTCTCAAAACGACCACCTTGGTCTACTGAGAAATGGATCAGAAGGGTTTCCCTGAATCTGGTATGATGCTCGCTCTGGAACCCCAAATGTGCCTGCCAAAAGTGTCGCACATCCAAGTCTGGAAAATGCGTCCCAGTTGATTCCTCTGCTGGAATCTGATGAGGAACTAGGCAAAAGATGCGCCTTTCCCTCCTCTCAAATGGGTCGGAGGGAAATCTCAGAATTCCGCCTGGATGGGGTAAGTCGACCCAAAACCCTCTCAAAAGTTGCGCCCTCACTCTCGATGAATGCGCCCTTGCTGCTGAACACTATGTAACTGCTGCTGAAGAATGATGGAAGACCTGAATGATCTTCCTGGTGACTAGGGTGTGTCTCTCAACACCGAAATCAGCCAACTGGTGTCTTCCTCCTGGAATCCACTGAACTATCTCTCCTGAGATGCGCCTCTCTCCTCAATGACAAGTCATAATTTGCATAACGCTGAATTAGGTCGCTAACTCTTCTCTTATAGCTTTCCAAAACCCTAATTCACTGCTGAAACCCTAATTTGTTGTTGACCTTTTCCCTCCAAGTGACTTTTACTTTATTTTATTATTCCTTGATTAAATCACTTAATTAATCATTTTACCTCTAAAAAGTGATTTATCCATCCTTATGGCTTCTTTGGCCACTGAAAGTCACTTCTCATCATCTTATCCTATAGTGCTCTTCTTCCCGATTCTGATGAGCTATTATACTAAGAGGTTTCTCCAAGTAATATGCCCATTATGACCTTAGTGAAATTAATTAAGATATGACCCATAATAACTCAAAACTACAGAAATCGTCGGAATGCAATAAAACCAAAACCAAACTGTGCAGAATGGATCTTGATGATGAACGATGCAAGTCGGGCCCAATAAAACCCCTCAATATCTCTCGAATTCTCTGTCACCCCTATCTGGCTACTCTGGTAGGCATAGCACTCTGTAAAGTTATAATGTCCCAAAATGGGGACATTACAACCTTGGTGGTTGACATTGTGCCCTAGTAAGTGGTCTTCCTTGGGGATTGGTTTGCTACTAGGAACTCCCTTGAAGAGCCATCTTACCATTCCTGACCATACTTACCACTTTCCATCACTATTTCCCCCCATTTTCTTATCTCTTGTGATTTTAGGGTGTATTGACCCAAGAAGGGGTTGTCCCTCATTCTATGGGAAGGAACTGAAGGCCCAGAGGGATTGATGTTGGGTAAAAGATAAAAGCCTATGTATGAACCTTCTAGATGCTTCGCCCAGGTATCACCCAAGAAAGCAATGAAACACTTATCTTTGAGAAAAGGGGAACCCATAATAAAATATGATTAAGAATGCTTAAAAGGTTAGTTGGAGGATAGGAGGTCTCATTACGAGTCGGCCTATCATGTCCATGAATATCTAGTGGTATGACATTACCATCATCAGGTCACCAAGCCAAGGTAATGGCTCTCAGTTGCATGGATGAGAAAAAGGAGGTCTCATCAAGAGCCAACCTTCTCATTTCCACTAAGTGTCTGTGGGTGACATTGCCATTATTTGGACACCACACCAGGGCAGTGGCCTTCAACATTTCCTTAAAATTATGAAAGAATGAAATAATGGCTCATGCTTAGGTGGCTCATTTATTGATTGGATTCACTTAATTGTTTGATATAGTTATCTTTGATGCACATGCTTAGGTGGCTCATTTATTGATTGGATTCACTTATCATGATGTTATGACTTGAGATCCTCGAAGGGCATGCTTATTTGTCTTTGCAAGACCTAGTTGTTGGGCATTTTTGGGAGAACAAGCCTAACTTGGGCTTCCATGGGGATTGAAGCTCACAGGTGGATGCCAACGGCCCGCATGCCGGATGAGAAAGATCAAACTTGGAAGGCCTAACGGATGACTTGGACGACATAACCTAGCCCCCACATGCCAAACATTTTTCCTATGAGAAGTAAAACGTCACTTCTAGAGGCATGACGTCACCTAGGGGGGTTAGGGTTTGGTGGTGTGATTGATGCATTGGCACTTGGACATTTTGAGGAGAATTGGACATTGACCCTGAAGGAAGTAACTTGGATACTTGGCATGTGGCTTTGGCAAGCCTACCCACCCTCCTCCTATACCAACGACTTGCTCCTAATGCCAAAACATCCCATAAAGGGATGACGTCCTTCTAAAATTAGGGTTTTCTTATGTGCAAAAGTGAATTTTAAATGAATTGTTTAATATTACTTTGTTGAGGGGCAAGATTAGGGTTGTTGACCCCTAGTCTTGTGGTTTACCCCTGTTTATGTGGACAAACTATCTTAGTGACATTTTGTATAAATAAGAGATCACAAGATCTCATTTTATCATAACTCTCCCTCTTGTGAGAAGCATTGGTCTGAAATTTTCGCTACACTTGGAGTATTTTGCCTCTTGTGCTATGGAATAATGTTTTTTGGTTATGGTTTGATGATGATGATGATGGTGCGCTATCTCTAGGAGCTCTTTCTCTTGCTTTTGTGGAGGTTTACTTTGCAACGGAAAATCTTTTTCTTGAATGCTATGGTCTCTATACTTTGTTATTATCATTTGTGATTCAAGTAAAGTTGTGTTTTCCAAGGCTAGATAGGGAGTATAAGGACATACACCCCTATCCTAGCTTCTGTTAATGTTTTATGCTGATATTATAGTTCTTTGCATTTCATAAGATAAGAGCATAATATAAACAAGATCACTGAGAAATACACATCCACAATAGACACAGCATTTATCCTGGGAAACCCTCTAGGGGAAGAAAACCCAG
>ML806371.1:71220-111758 GCA_009831015.1 Picea engelmannii | reverse complement strand
ACCAAAATTCTTGCCAAGATAGATCACTATCACAATAGAAAATTCAGAGAAGCAATCGAAATTGAAAAACAACCTAACAATCTAAACAGAGATGATGGATGGAAAATTAGTCAAAATTAGATCCCTACACTAACCAATATGAAAAATTCTAGATATTAATTTATAAAAAAAAATTCCAGTCGGCTCTTAATAAATAAAAATTAATAAACAAACAAATAAATTATTATTAAACAAACAAATAAATTTTCCTAAGTTTTGTAATTCTTGATTTCATTTTTAATAAGTTGGCTCCTTATAACAACTTTTCAAGTATTTATACACTTGTTATATCTTTTTTCCTTCATTTCTCACAAAAAAGTTTTCCTGATGATGGACCACACTAGTTTGGTCTGAAGCGTCGAACATAAAAAAACCTATGCGATAAATCCGAAAGAACCTTCTAATCAAAACAATGGTCACAAAAGCCTTAGAAAAAATATATATATTATATGAAATATCCCCGATCTAGCTGATCTGGATATCTACTGCTGAACACAGATTTGGCTACTAAATCTGATACTCTGGGGGTTTTTGAATGCGTTTGAGTTACTGTGTGATGATGTTGGTGATTTTTGCATGTGTATTCTAGTTTATTATATGTTTACCAATATAAGTCAATTCATGCGAAATAAGGACAACACAACTCACTGATATATATATATATATATATATATATATATATATATATATATATATATATATATATATATATAATGCTGGAAAAGCAGTAAATAGAATAATAACTGGAAGCAGATATGATAATCGTTAGTTAGATCTCATGGATCGTCACTGGAATAAAAAATAATAGATAATAAATACTCGTGACCAGAAGAATGGGTGTTGGTCGGTGCATGCACAGATGAGCTTTGTTTGAAATCCACTTTATTTAGTTTCCAAGGCGACATTTATGAACAAACCTGTGGGGTTTCTATGGGATCCCCCCTCTCTCCCATCATAGCCAATTTATTCATGGAAGATTTGGAAAAAAATGCCCTAATCTCCTCACCCTTCAAACCTAAATACTAGAATAGGTTTGTTAGCTCTGCAATTTACAGCTTTATGTACAAAATTATTACATCCATAACATAAACCAAAAAATATAGTTTGATACCTGGTAGTTGAACATCTTCTGAAAGGAGGTTCTCTTATGAATCCTTCTTCTTCTTGAGGCCTGTCTATCTGTTGTTGATTCTGAAATTTGAATATTCTTGGTGGAGGAGTGTCCCTGTAATCTTCCTTGTATATATTTTTATCCCCTTTGATTGTTTCTGCATAGCTTTTTGGATTTGTTTCTTGCTCTGTTGTTTTAGAGATTGATCCCTTTTTTGTCTGATTGTATCCAAGTCCAGACTTGTCAAGATGAGATTTTTTACTGTTGATAATGTCATCCAGAAATTTTGAGCTATTCTGCATATTTTTGTTTTGAATATCCTTTCTTAGTGTGACAATCTCTTCTTCCAGGTTTCCAATGATCCTGTCCTTTCCTTCTAGTTGTTCTTTGAGTGCTTCTTCAATTCTTTTATCTTCTTCTATTTGAAGCTTCAATTTTGTGATCATTTGTTCTAGTTCTTGAGTGTCTTTTTTATTATCTAGTTCTTCTTGTAGATTCTTGTTTTTCTTCTGATAACTTCTATGGAACTCATTAATTCTTCTCGGAAGTCAACTTCTACCTCTTCAATTTCTTCTTCATATGCTTCTTTAGAGTCTTCTTGAGAGTCTTCTTTATCATAGTCTTTGACTGCCATGAATAGAACTCTCCCTATTTTACTGTCACTGACTTCATCTTCATCTGATGATCAGATGTCTTCTTTGGTGCAAAAACTTTTCTTGAAAACTTTCTTTGTACTTATTTTACCTTTATATTTTTGTCTTCCTTTTGAGTAACCTTCATCATTTCCCTTTTTCTTATGAGGACATTTGTTGGAAAAATGACCAATACCATCACAATTAAAACAAATTAAATGAAGCTTACCTCTATACCTACCGTTGGTTCCCTTGTTCAGTATTTTGATGAAGTTGGCCACTTCTTCAACATCTTTTGAGGCATTGTTGTTTCTGCTATACTATTCTTGTTCCTTTTTCTTTTGCTTTGATCTTTTGTATGCTTTGAAGGCTGCTTCTTTTACATATGGATTTTCCTGTTCAGTTCTCATCTCATATGCTGTGAAGATTCCATGTAGTTTGTCCATTCTTATTGAGTTTAGATCCGATATTTCTTCTAGTGCTAATATCTTAGGGTTGAATCTCATAGGAAGAGTTCTTAGTACCTTTTGAACAATTACAAATTCTTCGATTTCTTCTCCCATTCCTATGATTGCATTCACTGTTTCATCGACTCATAAGAAGTAGACTGCGATATATTCATCTTCCTTCATTTTTAGTTGTTCGAACTGACCTCTGTAAGTTTGAAGCTTTGCTGCTTTGACTTTTGAATCTCGTTCATAAATATTTCGAAGCTTGTCCCAAATATATTTAGCAGATTTACAATGTGCAACTTTGGTGAATACCGTATCACTGAGACCATTCAAAAGTTCATTTTGTCTTTGGAATTATTCTCACCAAGATTCACTGCTTTGTCATTTGTTGGTGGAACTGTTGGTGCTGTGTATCCATCTACAATTGATTTCCAAACTTGAAATCCCTCTGCCTGTATATATGTCTTCATCCTTATGCTCCAAAAATCATACTTTTTTCCATCAAACTGTGGTATTCCATTTTTATATGAGTTGGTACTCTCCATGATCTACCTTTCAGTGGTTAAACTGATTTCTAAAGGAACTTGCTCTGATAACAATTGTTGGAATACTGAGAGGGGGGGTGAATCAGTAATAGCGTAATTATAATCCTTTTTCTTCAAATGTTATATCAATGTAGAATTATTATCCAATAATGGGCAGTAAGAAATAAACAATCACACACATACACAGTACACCAGTGTTTTATGTGGAAACCCAAATCGAGAGAAAACCACAGAATGATTTTTCTTATATGTCTTGAAGAATTACATTCATTGGAAGCACCAACTTCCTTTGTTTTCCAGCTGCAACTGGAAGGAGGCTCCAACGCCCTAGTTTCTCAGGCTACAATCTGAGGGAAGCTCCAACTCTCCAATTCTATGGATACAACCAAAAGGAAGCTACAACCCCCTATGTTCTCCGGCTACAACCGGAAGGTGGCTACAACCACCTATCCTTGCCCCGTACTGCCACCCTGAAGTAGAAGTAGAATGATGGAACCACTGTCACACTATCACTGTGAGATATATTATTGTAATCATGTACCAATAAATTTGAACCATGCATCAACCTATACCTCAACCTATAATCAACTTGTACCATAAACAAGTTCATCAACCATGCACCAACCTGTACCAAACAACCTGTCATCATCATGTACCATAAACAAATGCATCCAACCATGTACCAAGTATGCACCAATAATGTGTCAACTACTCATCAACTATTACTCATCAATATGCACCAACATCATCAACTGTACACCTGATGTATGTGAAAACTCATGAACTACTTGTCTCAACCATGTACTCAACGTGTACCTCGACCAAAATCCCTCATCAATTTCATCATCCAAATATGATTTGTAGATCTATAATAGACCTAGTGTATATGATCACATTCCTTGCTGAATTCTGGCTTATTCTAGTGATCAAAATCTGGACCAGGGGTCAAATTTAAGCTTAAAAATCAACGTTCTTGGAATTGCCTCAAAACAAATGAGAGCATAGCCCTCATCATCATGAACCCAACACAACTCGTTTCGTCTTAAATAGACGTCGGGAGCGAGAGATATCTCAATCTGTTCAGAATGTCAAACAAGTAAAAGAAAGGACGCTGACTGTGCAGTCCGTACATTCCGTACAGATGCTGATGTGGCATGACCGTATGCTGACATGGCAAAGGTGATGTGGCAGTTTCGGATTGGCTGAGATGTGAATGAATCACATTGCGACAGATGGCATTTATTGGGCAAATGACGTGGTGCCACGTGACACCGTTGAATTGGTTATTGGTTCAAAACTTTATGGAGTTCATGGGGTTCAAACCATGGACCTCCTCCCACCGTGCAGCGCATTGGCAAAGGCCACCCGATCGACGCACCACTCTTTGTTCCTTGTAAGTCATATGGTTTTTATTGTATTTGAATTTGATTAATGTTTGATTTGGCGGGGGGTTGGGCCGGGGCTTAGCCCCGACCCGTGGTTGCATTATGTTACACATATGACCATACTATATTGTTTTTGTGGGAGTTGGTGTTATACATGGAGCCCAATCCTAGTTCTATATATGACCACAATACAAAGCACATGGGTTTTACATATGGCAAGCGGTTGCGCCTCCGGTCACATGGTCCATGGCATATGACCCTGCCACCATGTGCGTGTGTGGTTTTGGACTCGGTTTATGAAACTTTTTTTACAACCATATGCAGACACTTGTCGGATATTTATTTGCCAATGTAAACTTAGCCCTTTTCCTATTTTGTGCGTGGTCGTATGGTACTCATGTGCCCGTGGTTTTGGCGGTTAGGGGCTGGAGGTGCCCTAACCGTCCTACAGTTTGGACCATTTTTCGGTTATGCGTGGTTCTGGGTTTAAAAACGCGTTTTGGAGTGTGTTCTGGGTTCAACGTACAAGATGTGCATTTTGGCAAACCAGAGCCAGCAAGCTTGAAGGAAGAGGATAGCAGGAGGCCTATCTTTCTCATTTTTTGGCCGATTGAGGTGCCGTAAAATCCCAGCTAGGAGTTTTTGGTCGTCCTGAATCCATTGGCACTATTATCAAGGCCATTTGAAGGCTTCTTTTGTAGGTTTTTAACCATTGAAGTTTCAGGAAGCTCCAGGGAGCTTGAAGCCCTCATTGATTGAGGACATGTTTTGGTGAGTCCAAGTTTATTTTTTGTGACTAAATAGACATTTTTGGCTAATTGTTATGATATGAACACATTGGGACAGGTTTCAGAGGCTTTTGAGGACTTTTACAAGTGTTTTTTTCCAAATAGAAGCTCAGGGAAACTTATGGCCACATGTAGAAGAGGTCATGCCCGGATGAGCCATGATCTGTTTTTAGAGTTTTATTAGTCATTTTTGGGGTTTTTATGTGTTCTGATCCCAATGGTACAGTCTATTTTTCCATTGGAGTTGAGCAGAATCTTGTAAAAGAAATTTTGACAAATCAATCCCAGAGATCCAAGTCCATTGATGGAGGCTCAAGGAGATGTAGCCCGGAGAGGGGTGAACTCCATTATCATGTTGTTATTTTTGTGAGTTTGATGGTTTATTTGCTGCAAGTTATATTGATGTGTATTTATTTAAAGCACATATATAACCATTTAAAAGAACATATCCTCACACATAAACATTTACAAGAAGATTCATAAACTTGGCACATAATTTTATCTTGCATATTTTAACACATGGAGCAAGGTCCTGTAAAGTTTATTTTAATGAAGTAGAGGGTGCTTGCATAGCATAACAAGTCAACCTTCTATTTTCAGATCATCTAGAGAGTGACCTTGTAGAGCATTCTCGACACGAAATATTCGTTGAATTGATCTAAAACTGCTACACATCATACTATAGACTGTACCCTAACCAACACATTTTTTCTCACTGAATTTGGATCTTAGAAAGCACCATCAAAAGAATTTATCCTTCCTTGCATTTCGGCCAAAAATTCAGCTTAGATATCCTTGGTTACCTCAGACACCTATATATATTCAATATGCTCAAGTGTAATTAAAATGAGAGAGCCTTGCCTCTTATTTATACTCTCCAAGTAACTTCCTTAAAAACATCTTCTAGGTCACTTGGCCCACTTTCCTTATTTTAGGGTTAACCCACTTCTAATTTCTCCATTAAATTTATTATTGAAATGATTTATTTTGTATTCACTTTGAATTATAATACACTCATCACTTCACTTTATTATTTACCTTTTAAAATCTATTAAACCACTTTGACTACTATAACCTTTTGGGGCTTCTAGATGACATATGAGGGTCCTCCAACTTCGTAAGGCCATAACTCTCAAACCATGAGGAGTTATGTGACATTCCACATACCACCAAAAATGGAATGACATGAAACATCCATCTATAATAATATTACCTTCAAATATAGAAAAAATAATACCATTATCCATCAAACAAACTTGGGTCCATTACCCAAACCTGGGTTCTCCAACTTCACATGGTCATAACACTCTAACCGTGAGAAGTTATGTGACATTATACATACCACTAGAAATGGCATGACAAACACTATCCATCTAGGATAGTTTCCTGAAAAAATTCACTATCCTTCATCTCACTATTCGACAATTAAGCATGGGTTCTCTTACTTCACAAAGAATCTTCCTGTGAGGGCTTTCACCATAAGGGGACCACTTTGGAGTTCGTCCATATTTACTTCTTATCAACCATGAAAAAACAATAATGAGTCATATTTACATCAAAAAAGATTGGGTCCATTACCCAAAGCTTTGTGCTACGGGGCTTTCTTCAAGGGTTGACATCAATGACAACCAACCTTAATCAACAATAATACCTATGTACTGTCTTATTATAAATTTCACTTAAAGTTATTTTTCAGAAAACTGAAGGTAGAAGAAAGAACTTATAAAACATTTGATTTAAATCTTTGATGCCTGAAATTGTTCTTTGAGCCTAGAATCAGTCTCAGGAACAACAATTTCCATCAATTATTGGTTTTGACTTCAATGTTGGTGTTTCCATCAATGAAAAAGGGGGCGATTTTTGTATTATGATGTCAAAGGATTGATGTCAAAGGGTTGATATCAAGTGGTGTCATAGTGATCTGTTTTCGTTTATGTCAAGGTTGATGTCAAAGGGAGTTTTATCATTGATGTCATGTCATGGTTGATAGGAAGTGCCAAATGGATGAAATCCAAAGTGCCCCCCTTATGGTGAAATCCCTCATGGGAAGACACCATGGATGATTTTAGGGGCTAAATTTCACTCATTGGCTAATTTTCTATGGTTTTTCCAAAAATGAGATTCGCTATTTTAAAAATGATTCGCCCAAATTCTATAGGATAAAATTATTTTACCTTATAAATCGCCAAAATTTTATAAAAACTATATAAAATCCTTATAAATTAGAATATTTTTACAAAAATATCGCCAAACATTTATAGTTGGCATATGAAGGATTAGTAAGATTCACCAAGGTTTCTACATTTTAAAATAAATTTCCATCCTTAAAATCATCCCTGGAAGACACTTTACGAAGTCCAAATGGTTAGGTGGTTGAGTAGTTCTAGTATTGTGGTTATTAAACCCAAGTTTGTTTGAGGAATAATGTAATGAATATAAGTGAATTTGCAAGTGATACTATTCTATAAGGATAATTATTTTCATTCCATTTCCGTTGATATGTGGAACATCACATAACTCCTCACGGTTAGAGAGTTATGTCCATGTGAAGTTGGAGAACCCTCATGTGTTGTCTAGAAGTCCCTAGAAGGTCAAAGAAGTCAAATTATTCTAAAATCTCCTAGAAGAAGTTGACCAATCAAAGTGGTTAGCCATGGGTCAAAGTGGTTAGTCATGGGTTAAGTGGTTGCAATAAGAAAACAATTAAAAATAAATTATTTGCAACTAGAAGTGGAGAGTTTAATATTTGTGGATAAAGTCGTTGTAAGTGGAAAAGTGGTTAGAAGTGGGTTAGCCCCAAAAGAAGGAAGTTGGTTGAAGTTGGTTAGATGACAACCCGTAGAGGAAGGTACTTGGAGAAGTACAAATAAGAGAGAAAGGGTCTCTTATGAGGAGGATATTTGAGGATATTGAATATCCATTTTTGAAAGGTTATTTGGGTAGGTATTATTGATAGAGAAAATTTGTGGCTGAAAAATCAAGGTAGAAAAAGTGCGGTAGAAAAATCACGACAGAAAAAACATGGAAGAAAAATTGCAGAAGAAGAATCGCAGCAGGAGAACCGTGACAGAAAAATCATGACAGAAAAATCACGATAGAAAAATCACGCCAGCATAACCGTGACAGTAGAAACACGACATCGAAATCACGATAGAAAAATAACAACAACATAATCACGACAGGAAAACCGTGACAACATATTTGGCAGCTGCAGAAAGTTGGAAGTTCGATAAGCACATCATATTTTCATATAGGAATTGTTACAATTGTTGCATGGTATGGTATAGTTCTTGATGATTTATACAAGATTAAAGTTATGGTTTTGGAACATGGTCTTTTGTAAGGGTTTATGGTATTTGGTTTATGGATAGTGTTATAACCCAAAATGCCACTATCATGCATTTTTCACATTGGGCTATTCATTGACATCTTTTCCAAACACTTTTTTTGAGATTCCCCTTTAAAAAACAACTTTTGGCATGGTGTACATGCCCTTCTACATATTCATCACATGTACATATGCTATTTTCATGCCTAATAGCCCACGTATACTCTAAAAAATTGCAAAAATTAAAAAGTTTTGCACTTT
Source organism: Picea engelmannii (assembly GCA_009831015.1). Taxonomy (NCBI): domain Eukaryota; kingdom Viridiplantae; phylum Streptophyta; class Pinopsida; order Pinales; family Pinaceae; genus Picea; species Picea engelmannii. The sequence goes on along the minus strand of ML806371.1, from coordinate 103,217 downwards.
CGGGCGAAGTTTATAGGATATGTCAAGTTTCCTAACCATATTAACTCCTATAGAATTTTTGAAAATTATTTAACCATATTGTCTCCATATAAAAGGGGCCCTAGAGGGGTCATCTGGATATATGAAATAAGAGGCAAGAGAACTTTTCCAAATTTTCTCCCTTGTATTCCAAGCCTTTTGCATTTTATTCTGAGTTTCATCCTCAGCATTCCCTTCCATCCATAATCATTATATTATTCATCATTTTCCCTTATATTGGCATGTCGGCGATGAGGATAGGATATCGAGAATAGTGCACTTGGATTCAAAGTAGAGGAAGACAAGAGATATTCGTGGAGCGACATCAGTAAGATTCAAGTTGTAACTTTGAATCTTGTTATCAATAAAAGAGAAACTTATTGTCCCAAATATTTATGTATTTATGTTTATGTTTATGAATGTTTTTCATGAATATCTAATCTTTTAGATGATCTTGGTAGTTATGCATATGCTGTCATAATTTGTTCTATAAATGTTTTTTAGGCCAGCTTTGGGAGGAGGCATGCAATCTTGGAACGAATGACAACATGAAGGGATATACAAAAGATGGACGGACTTAAGGTACATATTTTGATATTTCCTCTCTTTCCTTAACTATCATTAGTTGTTTTTTGGATTTGGGGTAGAATACAAGAATTTCTATCTTTTAATGTGTCAAGGCTCTGCCTAGTTGCTAGACCTAGATTATGGATATTTTTCCCCATAGAAGAATTGGCAACTCCACTGGGGAAAAATCCTATGGGGAACAATTCTTCTATGGGGAAAAATACCCCTAATCTAGGTCTAGCAACTAGGAAGAGCCTTGACACCTTAAAAGATATAAATTCTTGTATTCTACCCCAAATCCAAAAAAACACTAATGATAGTTAAGGAAAGGGAGAAAAGATTGAAATATGTACCTTAAGTCCTTTTGGATGTTGTATATCCCTTCATGTTTTCATTCATTCCAAGATTGTAGGTCTCCTCCCAAAGTTGGCTTGAATAAAATTTATAGAACAAACTATGACAACATATGCATAGCTATAAATATCATCTAAAAGTTTAGATATTCATGAAAAACATTCATAAACACAAACATAAAGACATACAGATCTGGGACAAGAAGTTTTTGTTTTATTGATAACAAGATTGGAAGTTACAACTTGAATCTTTTCGACAACGCTCCACGAGCCTCACCTGGGTTCCTCTACTTTGACTCCAAGTGCATTATTTCCGATGTGTTATTCTCACCACCAACATGCCAATATAACAGAAAATGATGGATGGTATAAGGAGAATGGATGGAAGGGAATGCTGAGGATGAAACTCAGAGAAGAATACAAAAGTCTTGGAATACAAGGGAGAAAATTTGGTAGAGTTATCTTGCCTCTTATTTCATATATCCAAATGAGACCCCTAGGGTCCATTTTATATGGATACAATATGGTTAATTAATTTTTAGGAATCCTACAAGAGGTAAGATGGGTAGGAAACCTAACATAGCTCGTAGACTATGCCCAAAAGCATGAAAATTTTTAATTTTTGCAATTTCTTTTTCATGTTTTTAATGAGATTGAAAAAGAATAAAATAATGCTACGTTACAAATGAGGAAAGAGTGTCGCAGGAAAAAAACTACTTCTAAGCGCATGGAACATATTGATGCACAATGCAAGGAGACATGTGAAGGATAAGAACACTCAGGCAGATTCCTCCATGGGTCAGGGTGTCAGAACACAAGGGGAAAAATAGTGCAAGGCTTGCAGTACCTACAAAATGATCTAAAAGTTTAGCAACAGTAGAATGGAGGGGACATTAGGCCAAAGATGCAAGAGTGAGACATGCAATGCAATTTACAGATTGACACAATGATCTTTCTTCAATGTAAACTTTTATGAGACTAGAGAAGGTAAGATCTATTGGATTTACTTCACACACACACCTAAGATTTATTTTTCTTAAGGTTATTCCTTATTTATTAGTCATAAATAGTCATTATCTAGTCTCCTATATTTTAGGGAAGAATATTCCATTTGGAGAATATTCTCTTTCAGTTGACACTTCAGTTTGACTAGTTGAGTTGAGTTTAGATGTTGCATTGGTTTTGTCACCATGCAACATTTGGATCATCACCAACTCACTACTCTTTGTTCAGTCAGTTAACTGAAGACTAGTTGACTAGTTAACTCAACTAGGTGGCAGTTCACTCACGTAACTATCTGAGAGACTAGACTAGGTGGAAGTTTACTCTTGTAAATGTTGGTGTGTTTCCATATAAATATATACCACCACTATGGCTCATTAGTTACTCATGTATCCTATATCTATTGTAAATTATTCACTCTTTGAGTGTGGAATATGGTTAATGAGAATTCTTCCATTCTTTCTATCTTGCTTCTTCTTTTTCAATTTCTCTCTACAAATGTGTGTAGTATTTTATAGCTAGATCTATTTTGTGCAGGTTCAACACATTCACATGGTATTAGAGCTGATGGATTGCTGAGCAAAATCTACACCAAATTATTTTCGCGGGTACTAAAGATTGAAGACAACAAAAAGATGGATTATTCGCCGAAAATACTTCTCATGCCTCATAACTATTTGGAATGGAAGCCACAAATTTTTCTTCTGCTAAGATGAAAAATATTATACCAAATTACTATGGCAATGGAAGTAGATCTTGATTCTGCTGCTGAGAAAAATGACTTTCTCAATAGATAAGATATGGCCATAGGATGTATCGACATGTCTGTTTCTCCCGAACTTTTCCATCAAGTATATGAAGAATCACAAGAATCAACTCCAAATGAATTATGGACTAGATTGGAGATTCTATTTGGGAATAAACAATATTGTGAAGATTTAATGAAGGAGGTTGAACAGATAGAGCTAGAAGAGAAGCCATCGGAAGATCAAGCCTCTTATTATGAAGAGTCTTCTACAAAAGTATTTGCAGAAATTTGTATTCCATTAATTGAAGATGATGTCTACTCCATTTTAGATTTTTTTTTTTTTCTGAAATTCATGTGGAAGATATATGGCATGCATCTTAGGAGTCACATGCAGACAATTGTGCATGCACCATGCATGCATCTCAGGAGTCAAAAAGGGATCCACACACATCAGACGTCATTATGATATTTTATGAGAAACATTTGCATAAACAAATTGGATATTTGAATTCCTCTCGCGAAAATATCCAATTTCAAAAAACAAATCGTCCGAAACAGAGTCCGGAAAGTGAAGTTATGATCATTTCAAAATCAACACAATTTCAACATTTTTTTGGAAACGGTTGCACAGTTTTCAAAGTTTTATCCAAAATGTTTTGGATATTGTTCATTACAAGAAGAGAAAGTGGATATGTGTGGAAATATCAATGATTCATCTACTTCATCAAATCCGTGAAGACATCTACATCTTTAACAAAAGCTTCAATGAGCACAAACTTTCACAGTTGTGAGGTCTTCTTGGAGTGAAGGAAAAGGTTGCTTAGCAATTGTTTTTTGTTCCTTCTCATTTTATTTTTTTATGCATTGTAATTTGAAGGGGGGGTTTCCCATGAGGTTTTCCCTCTTTCCTCATTTATTTCAGTGTATCTTTTATATTTGGGTACCTAACATGGCCTTGTAGCCGGGACCCATTCTTTATTTTCACCATAGTGATTTTCAGGGGGTTTGTTGGAGTTACTTCACACACACCTAGGATTTATTTTTCCTAAGGTTATTCCTTGTTTATTAGTCATAATTAGTCATTATCCAGTCTCCTATATTTTAGGGGAGAATATTCCACCTAGAGAATATTCTCTTTCAGTTGACACTTCAGTTTGACTAGTTGAGTTGAGTTTAGATGTTGCATTGGTTTTGTCACCATGAAACATTGGGATAATCACCAACTCACTACTCTTTGTTCAGTCAGTTAACTGAAGACTAGTTGACTAGTTAACTCAGCTAGGTGACAGTTCACTCCCATAACTTCCTGAGAGACTAGACTAGGTGGTAGTTTACTCTTGTAACGGTTGGTGTGTGTCCAGATAAATCTAGACCACCACTATGGCTCATTAGTTACTCATGTATCCTATATCTATTGTAAAGTATTGACTCTTTGAGTGTGGAATATGGCCAATGAGAATTCTTCCATTCTTTCTATCTTGCTTCTTCTTTCTTAACTTCTCTCTACAAATGTGTGTAGTATTTTCTAGCTAGATCTATTATGTGCAGGTTCAACACATTTACAAGATCGATGTTTTTTCACTTTTAGAGAGTCTAAAAAACCAGTAAAATAAGACTCCAAAGTGATCTTTTTTGCAAGTTTAGTATCCAGGGCTCGAAAAAGAATAAAATCATACCAAGGAGAACTCTTATGGTCATTGGGGCCAAAGTATTCATTTTTTCATACATAGCCCAGTCGGTCCAAAAGAGGGTTAAACTTATATCGAAATGACATCTCTTCAAAACTGTTTTAACGAGTGTGTCAGAGACTAGATCAATCGACTATATTTTCAATTTTAAGGAGTCTGAAAAGAGCTTAACTATGGACTCCCTCGTCCTTTTTCATAATTTAGTCCCCTGATCCCGAAAAAGTGAAAAAAACATAACTTAGGAGACCTCTCCTGATGAGACATGTCTCCCAAGGCGTACCTTTTTCTTGGGTAATCTATTGGCCAGAAAAAGGGTTAAACTTATGACAAATAAATGTTCCTTCTGTACCAATTAATGAGTGTGAAACAAAAAAGTTCACTCAACAATCTTTTCTTGTTTAGGGAGTCTGAAAAAGGATTAAAGAAGACTCCAAGGGGTTTCCTTTTTTCACAAATAATATCCAAGGCCCAAAAACAAGATAATCCAAAACCAAGGAGAATGGCCTTTTTTTGTAACTTTAGTTCCTCGGGCTCGAAAAAGGGGTAAACTTATACCTGAGAAAAATCTCTCAGCGAACCATAGCTCCTAGGGAATACCTTTTTCATCAATTACCCATTTATACCAAAAGGGGTAAACTATCACTGGATAGATGTTCCTTCAAATTTCAGTTTGATGAACGTGAAGGGAAACAAAATCACTTGGCAATATTTTCAATTTTAGGGAGTCTGAAAAGAGCGTAAAGGAGACTTCAAGGGGGCTCCTTTTCATATGTAATCTAAGAGAGGATGAAAAGGATAAATAATCTCTTTCTATAAGTCACTTTCATAGTTTAAGTGAGCTTGAAAGAAGACAAACCATGCTCTAGGGGAGCTACATGGTTTGAGGTCAGAAAAAATGATGAAGAAAAAAAGATGAGGCTTCAACACAAAGTCATGGCGGGACTAAAAGGAATTGCATGCCTATGAAGTAATTCTACATGGGAACCAAATTGAAAACAAGTCTCTAGCTAGGATTCCCATGGAAGGAAGGCTCTACTACATAAAGTATGACATACTTATCAACATGGAATGTTAGTGTCATGGATGATTTTAGGGGCTAAATTTCGCTCATGGGCTAATTTTCCATGGTTTTTCCAAAAACGAGATTCGCTATTTTAAAAATGATTAGACCAAATTCTATAGGATAAAATTATTTTACCGTAAAAATCGCCAAATTTTTATAAATACTATATAAAATCCTTATAAATTTGAATATTTTTACAAAAATATCGCCAAACATTTATAGTTGGCATATGAAAGATTAGTAAGATTCGCCAAGGTTTCTACATTTTAAAATAAATTTCCATCCTTAAAATCATCCCTGGTTAGTGTTGCAATTCAGTGGGGTCAATCCTAAAGTCAAATGAACCAGGAAATAGATAATGCAAAAATACAAGTAGGGAAAAACCTAACCTATATGCTAGTTTCAAGTTCTATACATGTTATAATGGATCGTTGCGATGGAAAATTTTCAAAGAAAAAAATGTCTCCAAGATCTTGCATATAAGGCCAACAACACTCATCTAGAAGTTAATAAATCCAATATAGATAGAAAATTTGGAAAATATGAGGTGATACTGAATACAAAACTTGAAAAAAACAAACCTAGACTGTACAATATGGTACAAGGAAGCGCACAATATTACATCTCCTGCATGGTATTGGTTTAAGTAGAGCCCTATCCTAGGCTCTGACCAAGAGTATCTTCGATAGTCAACCTAGAGAGTCTCCCAAAAGGGAACAAAACACAAACCAAGGTGTAATTATTCCCACTGTATACAATCTGTAGTCATGGATTGAAGGATATCCTCATCTGAAGGAAATTTAATATATGAGAAATCATTTGAATGAGAATGGTTGACAGTCCCAAAGGGTAAAGAAACCTGACCATATTCCATATGATGATGGAGTTTTTGGCCAAGACTGGAAGATTTTATCAATGAAGAATCACAAGCACAAGGGATTGAGGATTTACAAATAATGAGATCATACTTCAAAGAAAACTCAAGATCACTCAGATCAAGAGGGGGAAGCAAGGGCTCCCATTACCCTAGTGGTTAACAATACTGATCAATTGCTAAGACCATATCTCGAGAAGGTGAGCATGATTTCACATGTTCCTTCTCAGAAGAAATTGAACATAGAGTATAAGACACCACATAATTTATCCATGGTAGGATATATTCTACATGAACACTAGGAACATATAAAAGGGAAAACTGAACTAATGCCAAATTAGGATGGTGATTATCATATACTATTTGGTCGATAGTGACAATGCTTCCATTGTGAGGGAAATGCATCACTCGGAAGAGCGTAGACACCACAATGTTCATAGCATATACATAATCACTCCCGAGACGAATATTTAAATCTAACAGGCCTTTCATCACTATAACATCGACAAGGACAATATTCCCACCTAATGATATAGGAAATTGAGAAACAATCCCCAAATATTCACTAGTACATCTGTCAAAAACCAACATCTCATGCAAAGAAGACACAAGCTCGGGAGAACTGAAAGGTTTCCAAGCCAAGGAGGATAAAATACTTGTAGAGGCCCCATCATCCACAATACATCGGTAGATGTTTTTTGAATTAACTTCAAACCTTATTTGAAAGGGTGTAGAAGAAGGAAGGTGAGGCTTCACAAGGTCATTCCAATCAAACGAAACCATCCTAGGACTTGGAGGGGGTGTGCTCGAAGTGAGCATAATTTCCCCTTGTTTTGAAAGTACTGAACTGGAAATGTTAAAAACATGGTCGGTAGAGACATCACTCCCCATCAGAAGAGTGGGATAATCAAAATATTGCATCGATGTGACCACTTTGGTAGACTCAACACTCTCCAATATAAGAGTGGGATTGTATGAAGATTGCATCAACACGACCACTTTCTCAACCACTGGATGAATAGGTTGTGAGACAACATGGTCTGAAGGTGCATCAGCCCCAAAAATAGAAGTGGGATCAGTTGAAGATTGAATTTACATGACCACTTCCTCAACCATTGGTTGAATAGGATGATGGAAAACCAAAGAAGACTCAAAATCAGATGATCTTTCAGACATGGACCACAATCTTCATGCCTCTAGAATGACAGGGCATAGATGAGTAAGGTGATCTCCCTTGCAAATATTACAATGGAAATTAGGGTTACATCCTATCTATCTAGGTTTCTCAATAGAATAAATTCCCCCAGCATGAATAGAAGTGGTTGGTTGCTCATCTCCAACATGATTTGAAAAGGTTGGTGATTGGTTGATAACATGACTCACAAAGGTTACATACTTATTTCCAATATGACTAGCAGTGACTGGACATTTTCCACAGCATGACTTGCAGCAGCTGGTTTCTTGTCTTCAACATGACTCAGAAAGGTTGACAACCTATCTCCAACATGACTCGCAAAGGCCAAATATTTCTTTTTCCTATTCTTCCTTTTTCTATTTCAATTAGACTTCTGATTACTAGTAGCTATACTTTCACCAGAGAAGGCAGAAGGAGGAGGAGAAGTCTTTGTTGATGAAGGAACATCAACATGATTCCCATGACATAAGGTGCTTAATTCATAAGAATCAAGATAATTAGGGACATTTGGAACGGTACCCAACAAAACTAGTAGTCCCACATTCAATCCAATAATGTACAACGTGGACATAAAAGGGACACCAACATTTCCAAAGAAAGGAAAATCACAAGAATCCCCTTGCGAAGGGGTTCCTTGGTTGGTATCATCAATAAATTTTTCCATGAAGATTCTATGCATAGGGTATTCCCTTGCAGGATCATTCAAGTCTGTAAAAGTCTCACACACTGACCTTGCTAAATCATTGTTATATAAATATTCCTATAAGGAGGCGGCTCCATGTTTCTAAGAGAAAGACCCAAAATTCCTCATGATCGGAGGAGTGGGTGGTTTACCACCCTAGGTCAGATACCCAAAGCAATGAATAACTAACTCTCTATGGTAAACTAACGAGCACAGAGAACACCACTAAAAACTCCCTAAAGATAAATCAATCAAAAGGTAGGAATAAAAATTACGCCAACCAACACTAGAGAAACTTATCGGTGCAAGTGGAACTCAAACACAGAAACACTCTGTTATAACCCTATAATTTATAGGATCATCTGGTGACTGGAAAATTTTCACTATTGATGTTTGTTATCTTGCAAATAATATTTCATTCATGAAAATTATTTTCAAAAGAAAAAGAAAAGAAAATAAAGAAAAAGAGAAGAAAAAGAGAAGAAAGAAAAGAATAAAGAGGGCATAGAAGAAAAAATGAACAAATCCCCATGCAATAACAATGACTTGATCCATACTGTTTAAACATGTCCAGGTCCTTTTGAATTGATGTTGATAGGATTAGTGAATAAGCTTGGCTAAACTGTTTAATCTTAGCCAAGTAGATAGGTTAGCTAGTGAATAAATTTGATCAAACTGTCTAATCTTGGTCAAATAACCCTAGGGTAGAGTAATATCTTGGTCCAATAGTTTAATCTGAGCTAAAGGTGTAGGTAGGTAGGATAGGACATAGGCTAGCCAAATTTTCTTTCAATAAAGTTTGAATGGTGTTCAAAGAAAATGTATGATTCTGATGTTTTAGGTGCTTTCCTAACCCCATGGTGACAAAAGTAAGGGAAGCAACGCACAAAACTCACAAAAAACACTAATCCTAAGTTCTAATGAATATATTAAATCACTCCCGGAGATTAAAGTTTGCACAAAGATCTACAGCCGAGTCATTGACGCATAGATCTATGGCTAAGATGAGATTTCGGACCCCCCCAACCATTCTACCNGGAATGGTGATTAAAAAGTGCACACAGATATATGGTTATCCCGAAAGCATGCAAATGGATGGTCTACAGGAGATTCCAGACCCCCCCGACTGTTCTGCCTTTAATGGTGGGGGGGGGTCCAGAATGAGGCGTTCTTTCCCAGCGGGCCCCATCCCAACATGTCACTAATCTATTGCATCACATCTTTTCCCTTCTGACATACCACCACCACCTCATGATGTCACATCTTAATATCCATCTCCACCTATCTTATCCATCCACCCATTACAAGTCATGTCTCCCTCTTTTATCCCCCCAATCATCATCCTCCACATCATCTGGGTACACACATCATACCTCCTTCTCCTACCTCCTCACATTCCTAAGGATCTGTTGGAAATTTATTATAGGTTACATATCCGTTAGCTTGCTGACCTATCCCTTGTTCCCAATGGATACCCATTCACTCAAAAGTAACCCCTGTCCTGCCATTTGCACATTTTTCACTCTCTCCACACACCAAACAATTTCCCACACCTAACCGATCCAGCCATCTACCCAACCATAGCCATTATCCACTAACATTTTTGTTTCAGTTGCAGGTACCATTGGAAGCGATGGTGCCAAAGTCTTAAATAGCATAGGTTGAGGAGAATCCATTCCTCCCCCGTCCCGTCGATCTCTACCGGATTCCATTAGCAGACAAATATTATTTGATCTCAGAGACCAGGTGCGAATTTGATTTCAAAGAATTACAGTTGTGGTTTAAAGACACATTCCTAGATCAAAGCAATGAGTTTGGGCTCTGGGAGTCAAATTCCCCCCTGTATCGCTTTCCCCAAGTCCATCATTTCCCTGAATTCGCTCCCAAGTGTCAAGCTCATTACCTCCCCAACTAGAGAGCCATAATTTCTTCGTCCAGAGAAAAACCTTTCTTTATCACACCAAAGGCCATTGATCAGATGATGCAGATATCTAGAGCTGAATCCTCCCCCCCTTTCAAATTTCTTTTCCTAAAAGAGCCCAGATCTTTGAGCTTTTCCTCCCACAAGATGCTCAACTCCCCAAGAAAAATCCCCCGTATCATTCCTCCCTATTCTCCAAAAAGGGAAACCAAGTGATTTCATCACTTTATTGTCTACTTGGCTATTTTTTAGATGAATGGGTAGATGAACCTGTATTGGGGTTCCTATCTATTTTCTCCGCTGAGGAAAATGCCACCATCTATTTTAACTAAAGCACTCTCCTGGCAGAGAACATTCACGATCAACTTTCTAAATTCTCCACAGAGGGCATGTTCTGGTATTCCTCAATACTGGCCTACATGGTCATGGTTTAGCAAGAAGATAAATTTTCCTTCCTTATGCATAAAATGGACCAGGATGAAAAACCGCAGGCAGTAACCCTATGGACTTCACTTCTTAGAAGAAACTCCACTGAGTTCAGTTTTAAACAATTTATTGAGATGTTTTATCATTCGGTGGTGAGCATGCTCAGTGGGAGACCAAAGCCAAGGATAAATGAAGATATCCATATAATCTTACACCTCTCAGACCTCTCAAAGATGAGAGACTGGTTCCTATATCAAGACCACACAAAGATCAGAGTGTATGGATGTGAGTTAGCTCTATACAAATTGCCCAAATATTTTCCTGTGCGGATATTTGCACTGGAGTATATTCGCCAGATGATAAATTCAGATGATATTCACTTTGTATCTCTGAAGAAAAAGAAATAGCTAAGGATCAAGGGGAAGATAAGACCTTTTATCTGCAATAGTCGAGCCGCTGGAGAAGAGGAAGAAAAGATATTAAAGGAAATGAAATTCTGCACCAGTTTCATTTGGCAATATGATCCAAGTGGAATCATCGGAGAAATGAGAGCTAAAAACAAAAGTGCACAGTATGCTCACACACTCAAACTGGAAATTGAGAATTATGTAAATCAGACACAGTGGGAAGATAACACCTTGGAAGACATTGAACAACAGACTTCCTTAATCTTGACTTCACAGACTACCACTCCACTAGTGCTAAAGGAAAAAAGACCAAGCAAAGATACCTCTCTTTCGTTCATTGAAGTATCAGTGAAAGATTTTCATTTACACAGTAAAAATCCTAAGACCATTCATACTATTCCTAGGTCTGGTTAGGAATATACTCAGTATGCCAAAAGGGATAAGGGAGAAGGTACACCAATTCCTTTAATCAGTTGTCAAACAATGTCTACTTCTTCTTCAAAGAAGAAGACTGACATAACCGTGGCCACCCAAATTCCATAGGGATCCGCAAAGCTGAACATCTTTGAAAAATATGATCTGATTAAGAAGAAAAACTAGACACTGACCAATAGCACCTATGCTCAATTCTTGAAGCAAACATCCATAGCACAACATAGACTGTTATCAACTTTCGACATAGAAAAAAGGAAGAATGGATCTAGCATTTCTGTAGGCACAGGTACCTCAACCCAAATAAATCACTGACTACAAAAGGTCAACCCTTATGTTTGATACCAAAAAACTTCATCCAACTGATCAGATGGATCTGCACAGACAGACTGGAGAGATGGTTTTTTCCACTTTGGCCTATGCTTCCTCTACAACTGCAAAATTACAGGTAGCTCTAAACAATGTTCAGACCCAGTTGAAACTGGAAAAGATATCCTCTTTTCCAAAGGATAACAGGATAAAATCCTTAGAGGAATTGGTAGTCAAGATCATGTATGATCCCTCGAATGTGAAAGGAACAAAGGAGTTGCTAAAGAAAAATAATGTTGATATAACATCTTTGAGAAAACAACTAAAATTGCCACCCACGGAGGATGCACAAGCTAAGGAGATCATTGAGACAGAAGGTGAGAAGGATGATATGCTCAATTTGATCATGGAGAAGAATGCACAGTTAAGGGATATGGAAGTAGAGCTGGAAAGGTTGGTAAATGAGAAGGAATAGAAAAAACTCATGGAAGTCATTCCATTGAGTGCAGTTCCCCTCACAACAGTTAGCACAACAACTATAGGAATGAGCACCACAACAAAAATCCCATCAGCCACCCCACTGACAGCTCTGGAAAAAACTATGGAGCTGGAAAAGTCCATGGAAGAGATGAACTTACAAGAAACACAAATCAACAGACTGAAAAAGGAATTTGAGAACCTTCAGGAACTCAAGCCTTCTTACCAAACCAGCTACAACATGGAGAAACAAACATCATAAAAGATAAAACAGGAATTGCAGTAGATGCAAAAGAAAACAGTGGTAGGAAAGACCCTTGTCGAAGCAAAGGAGAATATTTGGATGGATATCTCCAAATCCATAAATTAAATCTGGCCTATGGTACAGATCATGTTTGAGCAAAATGAACTAGTGATAAGAAGCAGGTAGGCTATTGACAAAATAAAAGGAGAGTTGGGAGAAATTCCCACTAAAACCAATGAAATAATTAAATTCCTGAACTTAAAGACTAGAGAAGAATTGGAAGACTTGAAGATTGAAGACAAGACATAAACCATCCTCAAAGTCAAGAGGGTTGTGAACAAACAAGGACTGATGTTGCAATTGGAAGAAAAAGTCTAGAACATGGACATTAGAGTTCAAAGGTTTTTCAGCAAGATCAAGGCTCTACAGAGAAAAGGTCTTCTTGGTTTAATGGTTCTGAATGACAAGCTGATGACCCTTCTAGACTATAAGCATAATATGGCTACAATGGCCAAGGATAGTTCCAAGTTCTCAGGGATACAAGGCAGTATAACAGGGAAAGCGTTCTTGGAGACTTTGCAGCCAGACATCAACATACAACACGAGATCAAATATATTTTCATCATCAAACCAACTTTTTACAAGTACACATAAGTGGATGAAATATACCGTAGACTACTCAAAGTCTCCATTTCCAGTCAGCTAAGATGGGAGAGCTTTTCAATTTGATTGAGTAGGAAATGAGGTGTGTAAGCTGAGTCAGCAAACAGATAAGTCAAATTCATGTAGGTGACTCACCAACGACGTTCCCCAGATTCAACATGAAGAATTCGACACATCATCAACAGTTCCAAAATTTTTGTATCTTGTTAGCTAGTTAGTTAGATTCAAAGTCTATCACATCCTGATCATTTATGACAGGGTCGTTTGTAATTTTGATTATAAATATTTCAAACTTAGAAGTACTGAGGATTGATTTTTACGCCCTAGCAAGTTGTAAGAACTGTAATTTTTATCAAGAAGATCTTTCAATAATATAAAGAGATGTTTCACAGGATTCCTACATGTCATCTATTGGTGGAGTTTTCTATTCTCAGTTGAATGTGTATCTTTTTTAGTTATCATCTTGTTTTTCTAGTCTGATCATTTAAAAGGAGTTAAAGTTACATAATTTACCTTTGCCTACTCTGTTGCTAGATTTTAAATATCTAAGTGTTTTCTTCTTATATTGTAATCAATAAATTGTTAAATGCTTCTTGGTTATAATTAATCATCTTGCCTTTTTCTGCTAACCATCATTTTATTGCTAAAGAATCCATTAGTTTCATTATCTTGCCCTGTGAAAGGAATCTTTATATATGTTCTTCGATATCTACCTTTATAAAATAGACCCCATATCCCAATGGATGCGTAAAACCTTTTAGCCATTTTATAAAAACAAACAACATTCGGTCCTACACTATTTAACTAGCCTAATATCTGAAATTTAAAGCAAAGTTAAATATGACAAAGAGATCCCTCTTTGAAACTGGTAGGGCTAGCTACCAATTTCGAAGTGGTTGGATAAGGTTACCTCTAGTAAATTTCTTCTACCTGACAACAACCTTTGGGAATTTACAGAGTGATAACATAAATGGCAACCATACTGGGGAATTGAAAAATATTTCAATCCTACGGTTTCTTTTCCCTAGACAAAGAAAACCTTATTTATGAACAAGTCATAAAATTCAGAGGTTGTTAAAGTTTGTATATAATTAGTTTAAGATTCTCTTATAAATAAAAGCGAAATAAAAAATTATAATTCTAGCTCCCAAAAGAGGTTTTTCCAGATCTCATCCAGACCCAAAGCTTGTAGTAGTAATAGACAATCCCGAAAAAATATTCAAGAAGAAAAACACTGCAGAGGTTTCCGAGAGCTAGAGTCCACTTCTAAGGTCCCCTTCTCTCCCAGAGAAGTTAGTTTCTTTTCAAGATCTCGAGTTTGATATATATTTTCAGCAAAGCTTTTTCAGGACAAAATCAGATATTTTTGTCAGTGAAACGATTTTAGATCAAACCGTCTTTCAGCCCAAGACCCTGAAATAATCTCTCCCAGAGCTGAAGTTGATCAATTTTTTCACCCCAAATATGACAAGCGCCAAGACCTAGTTGCGAATCTTGGTCAAGCCTTAGACAAAATCCACCTTCAGCTGTCAATCGAACTCCCTACTTTGACGATTGCTGCAATTTCTTTTAAATCTAAACTAGGTCACTCCTTTTCTCCCAGACCTTCATCTTCTACATCTTTAGTCACTACCTCCCCTGTCGCACAGGTTGTTGTTCAACCTCTTCCACCAATCATTGCAGTGAGATATGCCCCATTGGTGTTGGTTTCCCCTTTACATGACATGTGTAACACCCTGTTTCCCCCAGTCTGTAAAAATAACTATACTGGCCAAGTATTGTGACAAACTAAAAAATGTGAATGTGTGATGTGAATGGACCTTGTGAAAAAGGTCGATGAATGTGAATAATATTATGAATATATATATTGCAGGACTGCTGAGAGGGGATGTGCTGAAAAATAGACCACGATGGCTGAAGAAAGGTGGTGGAAGGCACCTGGAAAGGTGGCGTTAACTTACATTGAAACCAATACCGTATTTGGACTTCACTGGCCTAGAGAACCAAGAGCGACTCGCTGGCCCTGAATTAAATGACTCACCAGGTTGGTAGGTAAATGGCTCCTCATGAGTAATGAGGGATGGGGGTGAACCTCCCATCTGTAGCGTCCTCAAACTTGACCACCGCGAGGAAAATCGTGCCACATGCAACCCCGCCGAAAGGAGAAAAGGAAGAAAGAATGGGCGATCAAGGGGGCAGATGCGAGGGAAGGAAGAAGGAGAACTCTGGAAAAATACAGAGTGAGTGATAGCGGAGAAGAAGGAGAGTAACCTTCGTTCTCGGTCACTGAAAAACCGAGACTCAGTCTTGCAACATCGTGGTCTTAGATCGGGGGTGGCTAGTGGTAAATCTGTTGGGAGTCGTTGAGCCTACAGTTGGGTGGAAATGAGCACCCCTCTCAGCAATTGCAATCACACCTGGTGTTATTTCTGATAAGTGTTTTATATATTGTATCTTGAAGTTTATACACTGATATGTATGCTCATAGTCTGTGCAATCCATGAATGGTTTGAGTATAAGACTGTCTGTGTGGTGTTTTGACCAAAAATGATGGCTGCTTGTTCTTTTTTCTTGAAGGACCATGTATGGCTTATGTTTATATATATATATATATATATATATATATATATATGATGAACTAATACAGATTTTCAAGTCTTCTCTCGGGAGATTTGTTCCTGTGTTTGTCCTACCCAATGGCTTGGATAGATTTCCTCACAAAGGCACCCTTTCGAGACCACCTCTTTACCTTTGAGAAGACCTTTCAGTCTGGTCTTCAAAACCTGGTGTAAATTACCTGAGGATCCGAAGGAGGATGTTATAGTTTAAGACTTAAACTCTTGCACGAGGGAGAAAGGTCCTCATAGATCCCAACATTTCAGTATTTCGGTACCCAAAGTACTCAAGGGCGAGCCCCCTTGCACTCGTAAGTCCCGAAACCCCGACTTGCGAAATCCCGAATTATTAGTGTGGGGGTAAATTAAGAGTTTTCAGAGTTTTTGCACCCGGAGTATATAGGTGTGAGTTTTCTTGTACTCGCGAGTCCCGAAACCCCGATTTAGGAAATCATGAAATGGCAGCGTGTGGTTAAGTATCAATTGACGGATGAGATCCTATCAGAAGATCTAAGGTTAGTCATGACAATTAGATTGGAGGAAGAAACGAGGGCATTAAATGCCTCAACCCTTTTCTTTTATCTTTGTGAGTAGCGAAGAAATTGGGACCACAGCCGTAGGATCCTGGTCGCGGAGCACCATAGGATCAGAGCCTCATCACACGTATCACGCATTCAGAGGTTCATAGGTTGAGAGAACCTCTTCTCGACACAAAAAGTCGTGAAGTGCCGAAAGTTGGGCATGAGGGAACACGTGGCAGAACCACAAGGTGAGGCCCACGTGATTCACAGGTGGACACACGTCACCTAGAGAAGGGAGTCAATGCTCCATTGATTTCTCGCGTCTCGGGGATTCACGAGATGAGAGCACGAGAGATCGACGCTAAAACTCATGAAACAGAGAGTAGCGAGAGGTGCTAGCATTAAGCCTAGCCGGTGGTCACACATAGAGAGAGCTGACAAAGAAGGGAGCTATACCCATTTTGTGATTTTGGGTATCACAGGATTGAGAAGGAGTCGTCGAGAAATTCGACATGCGAACTCGCGAGATTGCAAATTACGACAAGTGCCTTCTGGATTAGGCCTTGGTCATAGCATTGTGGTCACACGGAGAAGGGGGAGCTTGTACCTAGTGCTATTTTCACAGGAGAGCTTCCGAAAGGACCTATGGATCGGACGATTGTGGTTCTAGTAGGGAATCCAAAGAGTTGCTTCATTTCATGCCATGAATAAACGATCCTTAAAACTGGGAGGTCACGCAGAGAATACCTAAGTGTGTATTCCCTTGTGCTTGCGAGTCCTGAAATCTTGATGGGTGAAATCCCAAAATTCTAGTGTGTGGGTAAGTTATGAGTTTTCAGAGTTTCGACTCTTGGGAAACCCAGGTGCGAGACCTCCTGTCATCGCATCCCCCAAACTCCCAACTTGCGAAACCCCAAAGTATGAATCTCTGAAAAGGAGTATAGGGTCACTAGAATTAATGTTTTGGTGTTTCGGCACTTGGGACATCTAGAAGAAAATGTCTTGTCCTCACATATCGCAAAATCCTGATAGGTGAAGTCCCGAAGTGGGTTAGCACACGTGGTTTTGGCGTTTCAGATTTTCAGTGCCCGGGACTCCCAAAGATCAGTTTTCTTCATATTTGCTAGCTACGAAATTTCAATGGATGAAACCCCGAAATGAACAAAGGAATACTTGCATCGCGATTTCTCATATCGCAAAAGTCGATGAGTACCCTTCGATAAGGTTTGTGGCCATAACTGCTGATTATATGAGTGCAGATAAGGGATGGTAGGGTCTGTATCAGGCCCTGTAGGGATTCGGGGAACTACGTTCCTCCGGGAAAAAGAAGAAAAAGGCCGAAAATTTTTGAAATTTTGTAGTGGGTGTGTTACAAATTGGTATCAGAGCATGGTTACAACACTTGGCCTACTTGGGCTCATGAACGAGTTGCGCAGAAGATCCATTCGAAACACTCCTAAAAGGAGTGACCCCCTGTCTTAACCTTCCTAATCAAAAGACGAAGTTAAGAATGAAAAGAAAAACCCCTATTGTGTGTATACATATGAAAATATGAATTATGTACTGGTTATAAACAAATATAAATATTGACTAACAACCAATGTTTTTCCTTTTTTGCAAAAAAACGGAAGATCAACCGCGGGAAATTATCAACGCATAGTATGGTGACTCACCATGAAGTGGGAGAGGGATCCCACAATAGAGACAAAGATTCTGACGAAAGGAGGGCAGTAGGGACCCCTCCAGATCTAGCCGAGACTGTGAGGAGCCTCATTGTCGAATTACAAAGCTGTAAGGCTGACAATGAAAGGATGATGAAAGAACAAGAAAAGAAGATAGAAATTAACGCAGTTTTACTGCAGAGCTTATCCGATCTACAAAGAAAAATGTAGCATGAACCTGAAACTCAGAAACATGGTCATATCAGTGGCCACACTGAGAGGAGCACCTCGAAAAAGGTCCACCCTAGAGGTAAAGGACAAGCGTTGGATGATTCCCCTGAGCAAGAAGCTGGCGATTCAGAGGGCTCTTCTAGTAGCAGAACCAGTTCCTATTCCCAAAGGAAACAGAAGAAGAAAAAGTCTTCCGAAGGTTGTAAATTCGAAGAATTTAGAAAAGCCAAACCACCCTCCTTCGACGGTGAAATAAAGAAGGGAGAAGAAGTAGAGGCCTGGCTGCTTGGACTAAAGAAGTATTTCAGAGTCCATGACTTTTCAGAAAATATGAAGGGTCGAGTGGCCACCTTCAACTTAAACAGAAAGGCTTCCATTTGGTGGGAAGACCTTAAGAATGTGAAAGGGGTTCGCGAAGAGGACATGTCTTGGGGACGGTTTGAGAAATACTTCCAGAAGAAGTACCTGTCGGAAAAATACTTCGATGAAAAGACTAAAGAGTTTTATGAACTCAAACTAGGACAACTCACTATACAAGAATATGTCAACAAATTCCTCGATTTGTTGAGGTATGTACCCTATATAAAAGAAGAAAAGGTAAAGGTACAACGCTTCATCAGTGGACTACCTAAGGACTATTGGAATAGAATTGAATTTGATGAGACAAAGACTCTAGAAGGCACTATTCGAAAGGCGACCTATTGTCATGAACAGTTTGGGCATCGAGCAGAACCTCGCAAAGGATGGAAACAAAAAAATAGTTCAAGATTTCAGTAAAGGGGAATTAAATCCCCAGGATTTAAGAACTATAAGAAGAACTAAAGAATGAGCTTCCTAGCCCGGAGTATGCACCAGCGAAAGTTTCCCTCCTTGAGTGGAAATAAAACTTCTGGACCCATATCAATGAAGACTGATAACCCAAAGAGAGAACCTTTGAAATGTTGGGGTTGCGAGGAAGAACATCTATTGAGAGATCGTCCACATCGACAACAGAATAGTCGGAGGATTTATAGCATCCAGGAAACTACTACCGTCAATGATGTGGCCAGGAGTGTGCCAAAAATTCATTCATCCTTGGATAATAACCAAGCCGACCACCAAGCTTTAGTAGTGGAAATAGAAGGTATGATTTCCAACCATCTAGTGTCTATTTTAATTGACCCTGGTTCAAATTTGAGTTATATAGCCCCTAAATTTGTTGATAAGTGTAAACTATAGCCGCAAAACCATACCAAACCATGGTTGGTATAGTTAGCCACTGGCACCAAAAGAAGGGTAGCATAAGTTATACCAGCCTACCAATTGATGTTGGGTAGATTCCCCACCCAAACAAACCTTAACTTATTACCCTTGGGATCGTATGATCTGCTGATTGGTATGGGCTGGCTAGCCACCCATAAAGCCAGATTGGACTGTTACCATAAAACCTTAGAATATGTAAGTAAAGAATGGAAAAATATAACCCTTCAAGGGATCTGAAAACCTGTCTTGGTGAGAAAAATATTAGCTCTGCAAATGAGAAAGTATTGCCGAAAGGGATGTCCCCTATATGAAATATAGGTATTGAAAATAATTGAAGGTGAAAAACCAAGCCTTGACGATCACCCTATCTTGAGAGAATACAAAGATGTGTTTCCGGAAGAGGTACTGAGCTTACCTCCGAGAAGGGAGATAGACTTTTCGATAGAACTTGCACCGGGAGCGGTGCCGATGTCTAGGACACCCTACCGGATGAGCACACCCGAGTTAGTTGAACTCAAGTTGTAATTAAAAGAAATGATGGATATGGGCTATATTCAGCCTAGCGTGTCTCCATGGGGAGCACCGGTCCTGTTCGTGAAAAAGAAGGATGATACCCTTAGACTGTGTATATATTATATGCAACTCAATAAGGTAACCATAAATAACAAGTACCCCTTGCCCAGGATCGATGACCTGTTCGATCAATTGGGGGGTGCGTCTATTTTCTCAAAGATTTATTTGAGGTTGGGATACCATCAAGTCTGAATCAAGGGTGAAGACATCCATAAAATTGCCTTCCAAATGAGGTATGGTCACTATGAGTTCGTGGTAGTGCCATTTGGGTTGACCAATGCCCCTGCCACTTTTATGTGCTTGATGAACAATGTACTCAACAAATTCCTAGACAAATTTGTTCTTGTTTTTATTGACGATATATTAATTTACTCCAAGAACAGAAAAGAGCATGAAGAGCATCTTAGACTTGTGCTGCAAGTGCTAAGAGAACATCAGCTCTATGCCAAATTCAACAAACGTGAATTCTTCTAGAAGCAAATACATTACTTAGGTCATGTTCTCTCCGAAGAAGGAGTAGTGGTAGACCCTGACAAAATCAGGTCTATCATGGAATGGCCTACCCCAAAGGACATTTCAGACATCAGATCCTTTATGGGATTAGCAGGATACTATAGGAGATTTATAAAAGGATTCTCCAAGATTGGTTGTCCAATCACTGCCCTCCAGAAGAAGGGGACAAAATTCCTGTGGACACAGAAATGTGAAGAAATATTTCAAGCCCTGAAACATCTACTGACCCATGCACCCATGCTGAAGATCACCAATCCCAAAGTTGACTTCCTCGTGTGCACAGATGCCTGTAAGGAAGGGCTCGGAGGAGTCCTTATGCAGGGAGGAAGTGTGGTCTACTATGAATCCCAAAAATTGAATGAGCACGAAGTCAGCTATGTTACCCATGATCTAGAGCTGGCTGCCATAGTTCATGCCCTGAAAATGTGGAGGCATTACCCCCTGGGAAGAAAATTTGTACTTATGACAGATCACTGTGGATTGCGATATCTGTTTGATCAACCAAAGCTCAATGTTAGACAATCTAGGTGGATGGCCCTCCTTAGTGAGTTTGATTTTGAAATCAAACATATTAAAGGAAAAGAAAATAAGGTGGCGGATGCCCTTAGCAGAAGCATGAAAAAAATTCACCTGGCCACGATGAGCACCTGTGAGATGGATGTC
Organism: Picea engelmannii; assembly: GCA_009831015.1. Lineage (NCBI taxonomy): Eukaryota > Viridiplantae > Streptophyta > Pinopsida > Pinales > Pinaceae > Picea > Picea engelmannii. Next base: position 82,129 of record ML806371.1, on the reverse strand, counting down.
AAAGAAAGAATCAGGAATGCACAAGAGGAAGACACATTCTTCCAGACCGTGACCTCGTACCTACAGAAGAACCCATGGGGATAAAGTATGGAGACTACTAGATGATGGAAGAAGGTCTACTCACTTACCAAAGCAGATTGTACATTCCAGATTGTGACGACTTGAAGAGGTTCATACCTGATGAACTACATAAAAGACCCTATTCTGGTCATCCAGGATACCAGAAAATGATCAGGGCCACTAGAAGACAATTCTATTAGCATGGATTGAAGAAAGACATAGCCGAGTACCTAGCCAAATGTATAGAATGGCAACAAGTAAAAGAAGAACATCGACACCCAGCGGGATCATTACAACCTCTACCAATCTTAGAATGGAAATGGAAAACCATCTCCATGCATTTCATCACCGGATTACCGACCTCGACCAAATAGAATGATGCCATCATGGTAGTGGTGGATAAATTGAGCAAGTCTACTCATTTCATCCCCGTCAAATCGACTTGCAAGGCATTAGATATCACCTAGGTATTCATGAAGGAGATATTCAGACTGTATGGCATGCCAAAAGAGATCATGTTTGACAGAGACACGAAGTTCACTTCCAACTTTTGGAAATCACTGATGGCCGGTTTAGAGACCAAATTGTTATTTAGCACCGCCTATCACCCTCAAACTGATGGAAAGACATAAAGAGTGAACCAAATACTTGAAGGCATGCTAAGAATGCATGTAATGCATCAACCCAAGAAGTGGGAAGACTACCTACCACTGGTAGAATTCGCCTACAACAATGGATACCAAGCATCCTTAAAGATGAGTCCCTTCGAAGTCCTCTATGGTAGGTCGTGTAACACTCTAGTCAGCTGGAGTAATCCCGTAAATAGGATTTATTTTGGACCCGACATGTTGAAAGAAATGGAACAACAAGTGACTCAGATAAAACAAAACCTGAAGGCCGCTTAGAACCGACAGAAAATTATGCCAACCAGAAGAGAACTCCAAGAGAGTTCAAAACAGGAGATCATGTATATCTCAGAGTTAGGCCCAGGAAAAGTTCCCTGAAAATGGGAGCTTGTGCCAAGTTAGCACCTCGGTATTGTGGACCCTTTGAGGTTCTAGATAGAGTAGGACCTGTAGCCTATAGGCTAGTGCTTCCTCCGACAGTCAAAGCACATAATGTTTTCCATGTTTCATTATTGAAGAAATATGTACATGATTCTAACCATATAATTGACTGGTCTATGATTCAGGTGGAACCGAAGGGATAATTTCTACCAAAACCTCAATGCATACTGGACAGAAAGGAAACCCCACTTTGAAACCGAACCATTTCACAGGTCAAGGTGCAGTGGAAACATTTTGGCCCAAATGAGGCTACATGGGAAATGGAGGATGCCATGAAATGGGCATATCCGATTTTGTTTACACCTGTACATGCATGTCAAGTTGATAGAAAGAACATTGAGGATAATGTTCCTTTAAGGGGGAGGAAATTGTAGCAACCTGCTTCCCCCAGTTTGTAAAAATAACTATACTGGCCAAGTATTGTGGCAAACTCAGAAATGTGAATGTGTGATGTGAATGGACCTTGTGAAAAAGGTCGATGAATGTGAATAATATTATGAATATATATATTGCAGGACTGCTGAGAGGGGATGTGCTGAAAAAGAGACCACAATGGCTGAAGAAAGGTGGTGGAAGGCACCTAGAAAGGTGGCATTAACTTCCACCGAAACCAATACCGTATTTGGACTTCACTGGCCCGGAGAACCAAGAGCGGCTCACTGGCCCTAAATTAAATGACTCACCGGGTTGGTAGGTAAATGGATCCTCATGAGTAATGAGGGATGGGGGTGAATCGCCCATCCATAGCATCCTCAGACCTGACCACCGCGAGGAAAATTGTGCCACACGCAACCTCGCCAAAAGGAGAAAAGGCAGAAAGAGTGGGCGATCAAGGGGGTAGATGCGAGGGAAGGAAGAAGGAGAACTCTGGAAAAATACAGAGTAAGTGATAGCGGAGAAGAAGGAGAGTAACCTTCATTCTCGGTCACTGGAAAACTGAGACTCAGTCTCACAACATCGTGGTCTAAGCTCGATGGTGGCTAGTGTTAAATCCGTTTGGAGTCGCTGAGCCTACGGTTGGGTGGAAATGAGCACCCCTCTCAGTAGTTGCAATAACACCTGGTGTTATTTATGATAAGTGTTTTATATCTTGTATCTTGAAGTTTATACGCTGATATGTATGCTCATAGTCTTGCAATTCATGAATGGTTTGAGTATAAGACTGTCTGTGTGGTGTTTTGACCAGAAATGATGGTTGTATGCTCTTTTTTTTTGAAAGACCACGTATGGATTATGTTTATATATATATATATATATATATATATATATATATATATATATATGATGACCTAATACAGATTTTCAAGTTTGCTCTTGGGAGATTTGTTCCTGTGTTTGTCCTACCTGATGCCTTGGATAGATTTCCTCATGAAGGCACCCTTTCGAGACCACTTCTTTACCTTCGAGAAGACCTTTCAGTCTGGTCTTCAAAACCTGGTGTAAATTGCCTGAGGATCTGAAGGAGGATGTTATAGTTTAAGACTTAATCTCTTGCATGAGGGAGAATGGTCCTCGTAGATCCCAACATTTCAGCATTTCGGTACCCAGAGTACCCAAGGGCAAGCCCCCTTGCACTTGCAAGTACCGAAACCCTGACTTGCGAAATCCTAAATTATTAGCGTGGGGGTAAATTAAGAGTTTTCGGAGTTTCGACACCTAGAGTATCTAGGTGTGAGTTTTCTTTTACTCGCGAGTCCCGAAACCCCAATTTACGAAATCCTGAAATGACAGCGTGTGGTTAAGTATCGATTGATGGACGAGATCCTATCAAAAGATATAAGGTCAGTCATGACTGTTAGATTGGAGGAAGAAATGAGGGCATTAAATGCCTCAACCCTTTTCTTTTATCTTCATGAGTAGCGAATAAATCGAGACCATAGCCATAGGATCCAGGTCGTGGAGGACCATAGGATCAGAGCCTCATGGCACGTATCGCGCATTCGGAGGTTCAGAGGTTGAGAGAACCTCTTCTCGACACCAGAAGTCGCGAAGTTTCAAAAGTCGGGCATGAGGGAACACGTGGTAGAACCAGAAGGTGGGGCTCACATGATTGATAGGTGGAAACGCGTTGCATGGAGAAGGGATTCAAAGCTCCATTGATTTCTCGCATCTTGGGGATTTGCGAGATGAGAGCACAGGAGATCGACACTAAAACTCATGAAACGACGAGTAGCAAGAGGTGCTAGCATTAATCCTAGCTGGTGGTCACGCATAGAGAGAGCTGACAAAGAAGGGAGCTATACCCATTTTTTGATTTTGGGTATCATAGGATTGAGAAGGAGGAGTCGAGAACTTCGACACGCGAATTCACGAGATTGCGAGTTACGACAAGCGCCTTCTGGATTAGGCCTTGGTCATAGCGCTGTGGTCGCACGGAGAAGGAGGAGCTCACACCTAGTGCTGTTCACATAGGGGAGCTTCCGAAAGGACCTGTGGATCAGACATTTGTGGTTCTAGTAGGGAATCCAAAAAGCCGCTTCGGCTCATGCCGTGAATAAATGATCCTTAAAACCGGGAGGTCATGCAGAGAATACCTAAGTGCGTATTCCCTTGTGCTCGCGAGTCCCGAAATCCCAATGGGTGAAATCCAAAAATTCTAGTGTGTGGGTAATTTATGAGTTTTCAGAGTTTTGGCTCCCGGGAAACCCAGGTACGAGACCTCCTGTCATCGCATCCCCCGAACTCTCGACTTGCGAAACCCCGAAGTATGAAACTCTGAAAAGGAGTATAGGGTCACTAGAATTAATGTTTCGGTGTTTCAGCACTCGAGACATCTAGAGGAAAATGTCTTGTCCTCACATATCGTGAAATCCCAATAGGCGAAGTCCCGAAGTGGGTTAGCACACATGGTTTTTGTGTTTTGGCTTTTCGGTGCCCGAGACTCCCAAAGGTCAATTTTACTCACATTCGCTAGCCGCGAAATTTCAATGGATGAAACCCCGAAATGAACAAAGGAATACCTGCATCGCGATTTCTCGTATCGTGAAAGTCGATGAGTACCCTCCGATAAGTTCTGTGGCCATAACAACTGATTATATGAGTGCGGATAAGGGATGGTAGGGTCTGTATTAGGCCCTGTAGGGATTTGGGGAACTACGTTCCTCGGGGAAAAAGAAGAAAAAAGCCGATTTTTTTTAAAATTTCGTAGTGGGTGTGTTACAACATGCCTCAAGATTATCAAAATAGACTCCCTTAGTTTGATAGTACTAGTCCCCTTAATGCATAACAACATGTTGACAAAATCAATGATTAATTTGATTTACAGGAAGTGGATGAAGTTGATGTGAACATGAGACTATTTGCGCAGAGTCTGACTAGAGAGGTAAAAAAGAGGTTCAAGGCCTTACCTACTGCTACCATAACTGACATTGTTGTTTTTCATCGAGCTTTCCTTGACATGTGGGAGGTGAAGAAAAATCCTCTCTAGATCCTATCAGAATATGAGAACATCAGATAGAACCAAGGAGAATCAGTGCAAGATTATTACACTCGTTTCAACAATCTGTACAATGCAATTCCAACTAATATCAAACCACCACAAGGTTTGGCATTAATAAAGTTCCCTGATGGATTTGACGAAGATATGTCTTATCAACTAAGAGAGAGAAATGTTGCAACTCTGGAAGACATGCAAAAAAGTGTCGTCAGTGTAGAAGAAAATCTTTTGGCCAGAAGGGTCAGGCAGAAAACAGAAAGGCAAGTCACTATTAAAGAAGAGCCTTCTACTTCCTCATCAGATGCCAAACTAGATTCTCTAGCCAAAGCTATGGAGAAAATGATGGAGAGACTCACTGTAATTGACAGAAACCCACCTAGGGAGAATCAATCCACTCCTCAAATTAGAAACCCAAACTTCAGAAGACATCCACCTCAGATTAGGCATATAGATCCTAGAGATCAAAGAGAGCAGAGGGGTCCTGAACAACAGATTGGACCTCCCCTCCAGGAGAATTACGTTGATGATGGGGAGGAGGTAATCGAGGAGTTTGATGACACTCATATAAAACTAATGGGTGATCATGATCACGATCATGAATCCATTTTACTCACCTAGGAAGAACATGAGATGTTCCTCCTTTCACAAATGGAGGTAAATGAAGAAGCTGAGGAATCAGAATAGGAGGCATTTGAGAATACTATAATGGAGGTTCACAGGCATTATAACTCGAGGAAAAATAAGACAAACAAAAACTCTCCGAAGAAGGCTGTTGAATCCAATAAAACCTCGGAAAACCTTCCCAAGAAATTCCCTGAGAGAAACAAGGATGGACCTCACACACAAAAATCTCCAGAAATACTACAAAGAGAAAATCAGACTGAAGTTTCATCAATTAGTCAACCAAGTGCACCTAACCACATAATTCAGACAGATAAAATAGAAGTACAGATTTTAAGAAAACCTTCCACTGCATTCGTACTTGAAGGGGAACTAGATAAATTAAAAATTCCCATTCCCCTCTCTGAGCTAATGAATAAGAACGCTTACAGGTCGTAGGTGATTAAATATTTGAGCATCAAACCTAAGATAGGTACTAAGGATTTGAATGTTGGATCTACAAATCACTCAGACACAATAAATCTTGCTGATGACTAACCAAAGTTCATTTTCGGTCTTGAAGTTGATGGTTAAACTGATAATGGTGCAGTGGCCCCTTTTTTACATCAGCCTAAACATCCATGATATGATATTACACAACGCTATGCTAGATTCGGGTGCCTCTCACAACTTGATCCTCAAACCCATGATGGAAAAGTTGGGGCTTGAGGTCACCAGACCCTACAAAGATTTGCATTATTTTGATTCCCGCAAGGTCAAATGCATAGGCCTGATCAAAGACTTATGCATTACATTATCCCAAATCCCAGCAAAGAGTATGGTAATGGATATAGTAGTTGCAGATATCCCCCCAAAATATGGTATGTTACTGTCAATATCATGGGGAACTAAGATGAAAGGAACCCTACAGCTAGATATATCCTATGCCACCATCCTAGTATTCAGACAACAAAAAAAACTGTATCGAGAGACCTTGATGAAATATATTTTCAGCAGTCAAGAAAAGATGCATAACTATCCATTATACTCTGCACACTCTGATCTAGACTCTTTCATTCTATACAATGATGGTGATGTGGAAGAACAAATTGCTTAGCTGGAAGATCATACAAATGATTCGAAAGAAAGTAAAACAATCATGGAGGCAAGAAGGGTGGAAACAATAGAAAGGGAAGAAATGCCAGCAAATTTTTGGAGCATGGATTTCGATGGTGTTGTGAGTAAATAAGGAGTTGGAGCTGGAGTTTGGTTGCATAATCACAGATCAAGGTATTCCTAGAGTCACTCGTATAGACTAAATTTTCAATGCACCAATAATGTAGTCGAGTACTAGGTTCTAATGCTTGGCCTGAAGCTACTAAAAAAAGTTGGTGCCAAATAGATCATGGTAAGGGGTGATTCTAAATTATTATCAAGAAAATCAAAGGTGAGTATGCCGCTAAACACCCCAGACTTAGGGCTTATAGGAATGTTGTTTTGGATGCTCTTCATTGCTTTACTAAAATCAACTTGTAGGTAATGCCTAGAGGACAAAACATACTGGCAGACGGGATGGCCACATCGGTAGCTACCTGCAAAATTCCTTTTCGTCCCACTCGCAAGTACACAGTGGAGGTGAAGTGTAGACCAACCATTCCTGAAAACATCAGATACTAGCAGGTATTTGGAAATGATGATCAAATTGAAGATTTCCTACAGTGTAAGAACGATTTCGAATGTACAAACATATATTTAGAAAATGATGATGAGATTGTAAATAATTATGTTTCTGAAAGTATTAGTGTAAATAACGTAGATTTCAAAAAGCTCAATGAAAGTAAAGTAGATGAAGATGAATTAAATGAAAATGAGAAAGATTATGGTATTCTACAGTTGAAAAGTAATGTGTTACCTAGAGGTCTAGTTCTTCTAGAAGACTTATTCGATTTTAATGACGTAGCCAAAAAACCGAAAATTGAAGCTAGTGGTAAGGAAGTCAAAGAATGCAACATAGGAACAGAAGAAAAACCCAAGATGATAAAACTTTATAAATGTCTACCCCCTGAGAAAAAACGCAAATGCATTGAACTTTTTAAGGAATACGTAGATGTTTTTGCCTGGGGTTACAAGGACTTGAAATCTTATGACACGAGTATCATATAACATCACATTCCCATAAAAGAAGAACACAACCATTCAAATAGAAACTTAGGAGAATTAATACCAAGTTGCTTCTCCTGATAAAGAAAGAAATCAAAAATATGTATGATGCAAAGATAATGGTCCCCTTGAGGTTTTCTAGATGGGTTTCTAACTTAGTTCCTACCAGGAAGAAAACTGGTGAGATTAGACTTTGCATAGATTTCATAAATCTGAACAAAGTCTCCCTCAAAGGCAATTACCCTTTGTCCAAAATGGACCATATTTTACAAAATGTGGTTGGGTCCAGCATGATCTCCTTACTAGATGGTTTCTCTGGTTAAAACCAAGTTCTTGTCCATCCATAAGATCAAGAGAAGACAGTTTTTACCACACCCTAGGGAACCTTCATGTACGTGAAGATGCCTTTTGGTCTAATGAACGCTGGGGATAATTTTCAAAGGGAAATGGACATTTCTTTTGTGGATGAGAATGGAATATTTATAGTCATTTATCTAGATGATGTGACTGTCTACTCCAAATCTGACGAGGAACACTTACTCCACCTTAGACACGTGCTTGAGAAGTGCAGGAAATTTGGGATTTCATTGAATCCTAAGAAAAGCCTTTTCGGGTTAGAGGAAGGTAAACTACTAGGACACATAATCTCGAAAGATGGAATTAAAATAGATCCCAGTAGGATAGAAGCCATCCAGAAGGTGGAACACCCTAAGAACATCAAAGAACTGTAATCTTTCATTGGAAAAATAAATTTCCTTAGAAGGTTCATACCAAACTTGGCCGAACTTCTCAGGAACATCACTAATATGTTGAAAAAATACACAAAAATCAAATCGAACGTTGAGTCTAAACAGTCATTTGAGTAGGTGAAACATGCGCTCACCCAAGCCCCAGTTCTGATCAGCCCAGATTACACCAAAGACTTTTACCTTTTCTCCTTTGCATCTGAACACACCATAGCAACAATGTTGTTGCAGAAAAACAGTGAAGGGTACGAACAACCAATACCGTTTTTCATAAAATCTTTGAGAGATGTTGCTTTGAACTATAACATAATGGAGAAACAGGCTTTCGCTCTGGTGAAATCCATAAAGGACTTTAGAATCTATATTCTCCATTCTCACAAGATTGCATACGCTCCAAACGTAGTGGTTAAGGATATCTTGACCCGGGATAATCCATATGGTAGAAGAGAAAAATGGATTGTGGTTATTCTGGAATACGAAATTGAAATAAAACCTACTAAATTGATCAAAGGATAGGGTTTTGCCAAACTAATGGTTGAGTCTAATTTTCATTCTCTAGATATTAATTTGTTTGGATGCAGTTGATGGATCGGAAGAGCAGACGACTCCAAACATAAAAGAGGTATTCTTAAACTCCCCTTGGTACATAGACCTCATTTTTGTACTCCAAAATTTACAATCTCCTCCTAGTTTGACTAAAACCAAAGCCATATTTATTAAATTGAAAGAATTGAAATTTTGTATTCTAGAAAGCAATCTCTATTGGAAAGATCCTGGTGGTGTCTTGCTTAATTTCTTGTTAAAAGATGAAGCCGAAAAAGTTCTTCAAGATTTTCATGTAGGAGACTGTGGTGGGCACCTGAGCTGGAAGACCACAACTAATAAGATTTTGAGAGCTGGTTTTTACAGGCCTACTCTGTTCACTGACGTCCACCAGAAGGTTAATTCTTTCCACAAGTGCCATATTTTTGAAGGTAAAAGGAAGCTTCTGCCACTCCCTATGAAACCCATCTCAGTTGAATCTCCTTTCCAATAATGGGGTCTAGACTTCATTGGTGAAATACATCCATCCTCCGCGGGCCAACACAAGTGGATCCTCACAGCCACAGACTACTTCACCAAGTGGATCAAAGTTGTGCCATGTAGGCAAGCTACTGACTTTGTTATCATCAAGTTTTCAGAAACTAACATTTTGTCTCATTTTGGATGCCCCAGAAACATTATAGCTGACAATGCAATGACTTTCATATCCAAAAGGCTCATAGATTTTTGTAGTCAGTATCACATTATTTTGGGACAATCAACAACTTATTATCCACAAGGAAATGGGCTAGCTGAGTCTTCTAACAAAAGTCTAGTGAACATTCTCAGAAAGATACTGCAAGAAAATAAGAAATCATGGTATAATAAGTTGGTTTTCGCACTCTGGGCTGACAAAATAAGCACCAAAAGAGCAATTGGTATGTCTCCATACCAGTTGGTGTATGACACTGAAGCAGATTTTCCCCTTTCATTAGGAATCCCGGTCATGAAATTATTGTAGGAAGTACAAGTAGAACCAAATGATGTCCAATGAAGGATAAATCAAATGATCCACCTAATTCAATCTAGAGAGGAATTCTACAACAAGACTCAGGTCATTCAAGAAGGTATAAAAAGGATTTATGACAAGAGGACTAAAGAAGATGATTTTGAGTTAGGTGACTTGGTTCTCAAATGGGATTCTAGAAATGAGGATAAGGGGAAACACATAAAATTTGATAGTTCAGGCATTCAGAGGAAATAATGTATTTTTGCTAAAAAATAGTGATGGGACAGACCTTCCAGGTGGACCAGTTAACAATAGGATGTTGAAGCATTACTTGCCTCCCCAATAGAGATCTCATGAATCCACTTTTCATTGTACACACCATTTCATTTTCATTCAAGGTTTCATGTGGGTGACATGGAACAGATGGTTGAAGCCCACAACAAAGGCCCCTGAGCTACTAATAAATGCCACCAAGTTTCCAAAATAAAACAAAAACAAATAGCAAAAATAAAGTAAATGGAGGAAAAAATTTGCAGACATCAGGAAACAGGTTCTTGGCACTTCAAAAGGAGAGTACCATCCCCAGGTGGAGCTGTTGTTAAAACCTTATAATTTATAGGATCATCTGGTGACTGGAAAATTCTCACTATTGATGTTTTTTATCTTGCAAATAATATTTCATACATGCAAATTATTTTCAAAAGAAAAAGAAAAGAAAAGAAAGAAAAAGAAAGAAAAAGAAAAGAAAGAAAAAGAAAGAAAAAGAAAAGAAAGAAAAGAATAAAGAGGGCATAGAATAAAAAATGAACAAAGCCCCATGCAATAAAAATGACTTGATCCATACTATTTAAACATGGTCAGGTCCTTCTAAATTGATGTTGATAGGATTAGTGAATAAGCTTGGCTAAACTGTTTAATATTAGCCAAGTAGATAGGTTAGCTAGTGAATAAATTTGATCAAACTGTCTAATCTTGGTCAAATAACCCTAGGGTAGAGTAATCTCTTAGTCGAACAGTTTAATCTGGGCTAAATGTGTAGGTAGGTAGGATAGGACATAGGCTAGTCAACTTTTCTTTCAATAAATTTTGAATGGTGTTCGAAGAAAATGTATGATTATGATGTTTTAGGTGCTTTCCTAACCCCATGGTGACAAAGGCAAGGGAAGCAACACACAAAACTCACAAAAATCACTAAGCCTAAGTTCTGATGGATATATTAAATCTCTCCCAGAGATTAAAGTTTGCACAAAGATCTATGGTCGAGTAATTGGCGCACAAATCTACGACTAAGATGAGATTTCGGACCCCC
>ML806371.1:0-44485 GCA_009831015.1 Picea engelmannii | reverse complement strand
AAATTTGCAGATAAAAGATAATATGTCAATAAGTTCCAATACAAATCACATAAGAAGTACATTTTCCTTATAAAACAATACTTACCTCATGTATTTTCCAAGTACATAAATACTTTGTTTTATGGTGTTGTCAAAGTCGTCTGGGAGAGATAAAGGTAGAACATACTATAACAAAAAACAAATAATTATTATTTGTTTTCAAAAAATGCGTACCAATAAAAAAATATATTATAACCTACTAATTACCTTAATGAATGTATGCCAATCATGTGTTTTAACCCCGCCAAAATCACCTTTTTTAGTTAATATATTTTGTATGTTCGACGAAAACCCCATCGGAAACCTAATTTTTCGAATGACCTCTTTTACAATATTGCTCTATTGCTTCGTCAATAACCACAGAAGACTAATATTTTGTTCACGGCCATCACCATTAGAATTAATAATAAGACTTTGCAAGGCATGATTAGCTTCTCGGATGTCACAACAAATCTTTCCAATTCTCTCTTTGTCAGTCCTTCCATCTAATATTCGCCATAAAAATTATGTTATGTTCTTCCCGATATGCATTGTATCAAACAAATGAACTATTTGTAGGTGATCGTAGTATGGCAATCTACTGAATTGCATCGGGTAACTTTTCATTCCTCGTGGAAGCCCATTCGTGCCTTAACGACATTCATGAAACATCAAAAAATTGAAATTAACACTAATTAATGGGAAAAAATGAAATTAACCAAAGATTTATATAATAGGTCATACATAAATAGTTTGTGTACCTTGACGATTTCTAATATATTCCAATTTCCATAGGCGAGGTGTCATTCTTCGTGGTTTTTTTCCATTATCTTCTTTACCATTGAACTTTGCTTTGTCTGTAGTTCAATAACTATCGTTCTTAGGAAGAAAGTGCCTATACTCATCAAACACTTCTTTTGCTAAACTCCTTGAACGAAGAGATTTTATCCTAGGAACACAAACTGGGCCTGCAAATTTACCCTTTGTTTGAAGACCTACAAGATATATAAATAAATGTAGCATCAAATTAGAGCTACAATTTAAAATAATGCATTATTTTTTCAATAAATATATATAATATTAAATCACAAAAATAAAGTAACAATATACCACAAAAATGTGTTAACCCAGGAGCATCATGAATTGTCCATGATGTATTCCATGGAATTGAATACGTCTTTTCCCTATTGGTCTAGAGATGCCATACATAGTGACGCCAACCCATAAATTCAACAACTCATTAATGAAAGGCTCAATATATACGTTCATATCTTTAACCTGGTATCTACCTAATTGGTTCAACCTACTGCATGATTAATTATACTTATCTAGATGTCGTGATATATAAAAGAAATAATTACCATGCACGAAACAAAGAAATGAGATATTTTGTCATGCTTTAAAGCAAATAAAAGATAATTAAATACATGGAACAATCATTGCCAACATTGTGTGCTCTCTCTTGATAGACATCCAAGGAGGAAGGTTATTGTTTATAACAAAAACAGGCCACACTAAGTACATAGAACGAATCTCTCCAAATGGATTGACACCATCAGCTGCCAACGAAAGTCTAACATTACGAGGTTCTTCTTTAAAAATTGGTCACTTTTCTTCGATGTAGTTCAATGAAAAACCATCTGTAGGCATTCGAAGAACATCATCTCAACTTTTGTTCTTTGCATGGAAATCCATAAAATGTGCTATAATTTGGCACCTAAACAACCACTGGAAATGTGGAATTATCGGAATATAAAGAACAACTTTGCGAGGCACCTTATTTGACGCTTTATCGGTTCAATATCTACTTATTTGACATTGTGGTCATTCATTTTCTAATGCATATTGTCCATAATATATGATATGATCATTAGGACATGCATCAATAGCCTGATAGTCCATTCCAATTTCTTTCATAATCACGGATATTTCTCGATATGTGCGTGGAAAAATATTTGACGTCGGTATTAGAACATCACCTAACAATATACAAAATTCTAAACAATAAGTCAATGTAAACAATATTAATCATCAATATATCATCCAATATACTAATTTACAAATTAGAAAAAAATAGCAATATAGGAAAAAATTGAACCTTTTAAGTATTTGTGAACATGCAGGCATAAAAAAATTAACAAATTAAATACCTTAGTATCTATGTGAGACATGTGTTTGATAAACCATTCAAAACCTTCAAGTTCACCAACAACAATATAGAATATAAAAGATTTGTTGTTTAGCCTTCATAAAGAGGTTGACGTGACTTCTCGAGTAGAAGATCAACATCATGACTATCATCTTGGTTGTCCTCATCCATTGGAGAAAATGTGTCTTGGATCAATCTATGTATCTCATCTTCCTGATTTGAATCACTAACATTATCTCCATCCATATCATCATTAATAACTTGATCAACAGCGTCAATATTCTAATATCGAAGTTCATCTCCATGTAAAGTAGTATTTCTTCTATTACTTGGCAAATAACTCTTTGGAGGTTGACACTTTGGGGGCATCGTCTATATATTTAAAAAAAACATAGAAAAGTTAGTGTGTATATAAAATATAAAAATCCCGATAAGAAATATTACTAAAATTCATGACATACTGATTACTATAGAGAATACATTAAATATTGAATCCTCTTACCAAGGGACGATATTCATAACCCCCTTTGGCGCGCCCCTTCTCCCTACAATGTCTTTGGGCCGTTGTTATTAAAAGTCTTCTATTTTGCAAGTCTCTGCAATCATAGCAAGGGAAATAACATTTTCCATCGCCCCTCGCCTCTAATGTCGCTCTTAACTGAGCGAACTTCTTGTCATTTTTGTTCATTGTGACAAATCCTTGTCCTGACAAGTAATTGTCTTACCTACACCATACCAAACATTAAGTTGTCAATTTTTTATATTTTGGCTACTCCTTTCTGTTATGATATGTTTATTTATAGTGACCGACATCTTTATAATAAGGTGATTATATGTGTAGATGATCAACATCATGACGACATAGATAACATCTTTATAATAAGTTCATATGTGTACACATGCTTTATTTATATAATAACAACATATATACCTAACATAATTTTAGGGTTAGTGTTTATGTATATTATTAGTCTCTGCTAAAGCAGGGAATATAGCAATCAATTACTATCACTTCACCGATCAGGGATGAGTTTCAAGAGAAATTCCATATCTTTATCAATGAAAAGAGAGAGAGATTATAGCTACAATTGAAGGGAAAAGGGTATGTGGATTCCATAAACCTAGAATATTATAGAATCCACATACCCTTTTCCATAGAATATACAATCTAGATCCAAAAACCAAAGACATGAAATATGGTACTACACATATTATATTATATTATCAAGGAAAAAACAAGCTAAATGCAATTTGTACATTTGAAAAAACATTTACAAGTTAAATGAGTACATAAATAAAAAATAACATACTAACCTTGCAAGTTCAAAATCCGAGCTATGTAGATCGAGAATTGGATTTGTTCAACCGGTGGGTGATGGAAAAAATAAACAGCTCAAACAAAAGCCAAGAACAATGTCGCAAATATAGAAATTTTGTCACAAAGTCTCTTAGAGTCACGTATATATAGATAAAATAGTCAACTAGCCGTTAACACTGACCAATGAGATAGGCAAAAATTTTGTCGCTATTACCACGAAAGTTCGTCGCTATAGCAACGAACATCCAGACTAGGTTAAAATAATATTTTCGTGGATATTGGAATGAACTTTCATGGAAATATCGATGAAAATCCCACCCTGTTTAAAAAAATGATGAAACTAGTGGAAGCATGGAAAATGTTCGTGGAATAATCTACCCATATGTAGTAGTGAATGGAAGGAAGGTTTGGTGAACGAGATCCGGTTGAAATTGTATTATGAAAACTAGTTGTTGTGCATCTCTCACTAAAAATAATAAGGAAAAGGGTCTAGGTACCAGGTGCAGTTGAAGCTGGGTACCAGACATAGAAAAGACGGTCTACACACAACGGGGAGGGAAAGAGAAGAAATAAAAATTTTCCCTACGCAGTCTGAAGTCGAAATAAAACAGGAAGTTCAGACCTGAAGTGTCTCAAGATGAGTAACAAGTGAGTGTTCAGGGCTTGTTGGCCCTTGGATATGGAAGCAAGCAAATATTAAGGGAGAAAAGGAAAAATGTGAACTGCACGGAAGACACAGTGATTGATATTGGATCGAAGTGAGCAAAAGAGCATAAAATACGGTGCAAAGTGTTGGCACAGGGGAATACCTAGGGTTCAATGCTACAACAATGTACCAACAAAAACATAACTACCATCCCTTTCAGAAACACCTGCGAAGCAGATGAAGTCTCACCCGAGGTAGAGGCAGGGGTGGTTGTAAGACTAAGGTGTCTGCAACGTTAGCTGGGAAACATATCTGTGATTATAACACTTAATAGATCACTTAGCACAATTAGTTCAACATTATCTATCCAATATATACTCCACAGAGAGAACAAAGAATCACAGCATTCACCTTGATCTAAGGTATATAAGCACTTAGAAGAGGAATTAGATCAGATCTAGCATATTCAAGGACTAAGAAAGTTAATAGATGTCAGATCTAGCATCCATATTCATCATAAGAACAAAGCATAAACATATCTATCTATCTATATCAAATCACTTAGAATATAACATATAAACACATCATAACATTGCACAGAGCAGAATAACATAGTATTTACGTGGTTCACCCCCACCCTGGGGCTACATCCACCAACTCTTCTTTTTTATTAGCTTCTTCAATGGGTTACATGCATAGAGCCTCAAAACCTTACGCCGTATAGGATATAAGATCTACACAACTTGCTAGGTTCTTCTTCCTTTCATTACAATACAAAGCCCTCCATAGTCTCTTACAATGACTTGCACTTGGATCTGCAAGTCTCACACAGTATGCATGAATTCTTACACTTCTTGATCACACAAAGCCCACTCTTAGCACTTAGCCAACTTGCACAACACTTTCACACTTATTCAACTACTTCTTACATTTCCTATCCTTCTATTTATACATACAAAATAGGCCTAAACATGGGTAAACCCATGGGCCGATATCCCATTCCCGTTACATATTCCCAAATCCCAAAAGGGACCCAAAAAGGGTCCAAGATCCCATGATCTTTGATTCATCTTGCGCTTTGTCTTCGACAGGATGCCGAAGTCCCAAAATAGGTCAACCTGACCAAGGATCTCCCAAAACTTAGTCAAGGGCCAACAGGCCCCCAACACTCACCTATGACTCATCCCGAGTCACTCTGGTCTGACTAGTTCTGCTTCAAATGCCTCAATCTTGGCTCGATCTTCTTTGAACTATTGTTGTGCTACGACCTCCTTTTCATCAAACTCATGGATGACTGCATCATTGATAGATCCCTATAGAAGATGTTTTGTTGTAGTGACAAGCTGCTCTAGCTCTGCTCCTTGGCCTTCTACCTTTGTAAACAACTGATAGGCCTTATCTTGTACAGGTTGGAGTTTTTGAGTTATCTCCATAACTTTTCTCTAGATAGTATGGATTTTCTACTATGCAGTGAGTTGCTCTTGGGAGCACTTCATTATTTCCACAGCTGACAGGGGCTTCAATTGTGACTGTATCTTTTCGTCTTGGTACTTTGCCTCTTGGAGCTGCGACTCCAGTTCTCTTAATTTTGGACTCTCAGTGAGTTGCTCATATGTCAGGGCACTGTGATCAATGAGCTTCTTACATTCTAGGGTAATATCCTTGAGCCATTCAATTGTGCTCCTGGTAGTTTCTTCTCTTTGGTCTCTTACATCTTGAGGGGTCTCAGATACTGCACGTAGCTCCAAATCTACTATGCATTGTTGTAGCTACTAGATCACATCTTCAAGTTGCGCTACTTGTTGTGGAACTCACTCTTTGGCCTTTACTTCTATGACTGTCATAGAGAAAAGTGCTATGTTGACCACTTTCTTGACTTCGAGTTGCTCCACGAGCAACTGTTCCTTTTCTTGTTGTAGCTGGGATTTTTATTCGTCAAACTTTGTTTGGAGAGCAATTTTTTCCTATTTTGAAGCACTGCGTTTCTCTATAAGGACTCCCTATAATTGTGCCAATGCCTGGGTGGAATTCTTTATTTCGTCTTCCACTTGTCAAAGACAAGCTTCAACTGTATCAGCTAGGTGGTGGATTTGAGATGGCTCATCTCCCAATTCTGGCTCTCCTAGTGCAGTGGGGAATGCACGGCTGGATTGTAGGGCTTGATGTACCCCCCGGAGTTCAATTTTGATTCGATCATACAACTCCTCTTTATTTTCTTCTTTTTTCTTTCCTATTTCCAGCGAAGCATCATTCAGGGATGCTATAAGGAAGTCAAATTCATTATAGGTGAGGATGGTCTACATCTTGGTCATGGTGGCCTTCGATTTCTTTCGGGAGGAAGGTTTCAGAGGTGAACCTTTCCTCTTATTCAGGGGATTACCCTCATCACCCTACTATTGTTCAACCTCTTTGTCATTCAATTCTTCACCATCACCTCCTTTCTCTAGTGATATGGAAGCAGTCTTCACAGATGCACTGTCTAAATCCTGAACCTCTTCATTTTTCTTTGTCCGGCTAGGCCCGGGTGTATCCTATGAAAATTCTGGACTATCAATGTCATATATCTCTGTAGGGTCTATTGAAATGAGGAGGTCCACCAACCATTCCTTGGTGATCTCCTCCAAGTCCTCCTCCGTTATCTTATAGTAGGATTGGAGTTGTTTCTTGTGTTCATCAGCGCGTGCTGTGATGTGGATAAAATGTCAGTCTCCATTGAATTTCATCAAGGGCCTAAACTTGTGTAGAGTATTCAGAGTGATGTGAGGCTCAAACTGGATGGTTTTCTTCAGCTATTTGTAATAGGTATGAAAAACAACATTGGACTACCAATGTTTATTCATATCACTTGAGTACCACAGTGTACTGAACTTCGTGGCCAATGGTTCGAGAGGCTCAATGTCTGGGAAGGTCGCACCTTCCGGCATCTCCCAGGAAATACAAGTGATCAATATCAATAGCCAGCTGAAATGAAATTCATACCCTTGGTCCTAGGCTTCTCTGAACTCAAGTTCTAATTGGTTCACCAAGTACCTTGCCCAATTCATCTGAATTCCTTCTACGCACTTCCCTGCGAGGTCGACTACAAAACCAATGACTTGAGTGGGTCATTTTTTTCGTACTAGCTTCCCTACAATCAATTGACAGGTGAGGCACACTACGTCGCTCTAGATAAAAGATACCTTATAGCCTCACATTCCCTTATCAACATCACCATAAGTGTCCTTGATCCGCAGTGTTAGAGAAAAATCCATGGCCTTTCCGGGGTAAAATTCTTGTTGATCAGGTCCTTGCATACTCAAGCCTGTGATCCAATTGATTAGCATCAGATCAACTATTGTACAGTGGCTTAGCCACAAGTAACCCCCATGGTAACAAGACAACAATAGTTTGACACATCCATTCACCTCCTGGTGTTGACCGAAGTGAAGAATATTCATGAGATTGAGAAGGGTGGACTACGCGAGGTTGTGGGTCCACGACTGGGGGATTATCTTCTAATTATTCCCCTTAGTCTAGGTTAGGTACTTATGTGGGGAGAGAATGTTGTAAAATTTTGGATCTCTGAGGTTGAAGTCACTAAACTTCAATGCTGCAATCTTATCTTGGTTTGCTCGAACTATGTGTATCCCCTTTGGGAGGTACGCAGTGACCAAAGTGTACTCAAAATATCTAGGTACGTTGTCTCGATTTATTGCACCGCTTAGAGGTGGTATATAGGTGGGTAAGATGGTTGGGATCAATTTAGCATTCGCTAGATCATCCCTGTGCTTGGTTCACTTTTCATCGGATGGTCAAGATGGTCCAGCTCCACGAGTAGTGGATGGAGAGGCTGGAAGTCCTCTCGTCAATTATTCTTGTACACCTGTAGACATCGACATGACTCTCTCAGTCATGAGGTTGATCAAAACTTCTTCAAAAAAATTCTCGGTAGCACTCAACTTGTCAGACATAAACACTTGGGGTTAACTCTCTCGGGTTCGGGGGGTAGCTTAGACACAGTAATGATATAGAGAGAAAGAGCGCGATGATCACTGTATATACTAGACTTAGTCTGTGGGCTCAAATTCTCAATTGGAAAAAGTGTTCTCAATGCATGGAACGATGGGATAAATAGGTAACTCGACAATGGGTCACTTGCAACAGGTATGAATCCTTCATTAACTCTATTCTATCCATTAGGGCACAGTCCCAAAGGTCAGATGGTGAGGTTTCTGTCCATAAATTTATTTCTATCTATTTAGGGCATTGGTCTAACAGTTATAGTGGCCCCAACGACTATATTTCTTTGCTATGGCGAAGTGCCAATCGTCGTTGTTTTGATATCCCGACGAAGCTCCAATTTTGCAATTTTTCCTTCTGTGATGTTCCCTCGGGAATCTTCTGTAAATTTTCAATATTATCTCTCTTCTTACTTAGCTTTCTATCCTTCTTCCCAGTGAGTTTCATCTCGGTGTGACCTTTTCCATTCTGATCCTTAGATTCTTTTGGCATAGTTACTTCACATTGTTGAGATTCCTTTTTAAGATTCAAGGGTAACCCTTCTTGTTCATATGGAATAGGTATTTCAATCTTCAGTGATTCTTCTAGTGTTCTTTCAACTTCAACATCCGGGTATCTGGTGTTAAATGCCTTTGATCTGTTCTTTTGTTCTTCAATCAAGTGTGTGATCCTTCTAGTCATGAATTCTTTTATCTCTTTCTTCTTCTTTTCTAAAACTTCCTCTTCTTCTTGCCTTCTAGCCTGATGTCTTTCAATCCAAGTTTTTCCTAGTAGCATGGTAAATGGGGCACTCTTCTCAATAAATTTAATAATCTCAAAATCTTCCTTGGTTGAAGTTCCATTGGCATTCATAGGTATTTGAGTGAGCTTTCCACATAGGTTTATCAACTTTCCTTTGAATAGTATTATTCCTCCGAGTGAAGGAATCATAACAGGCTTCCCTATAGCTTCCCACGTTCCCTCTGTCATGATATTCACTTGTGTTTCCTCATCCAGAACATAGTCAATGTCAAAGTCTCCTATTCTTGCTTCAAGGCATTATTTTTATGTGAAGATCTCTGATAAGTTGACATGTCGATGGTCATTCAAGGTTCATTTTATTTGTAGTAATATAGTCTCTGATTCTTTCTGGGATTCCGTCATAATCTTAGTTTTTGGATATACCTTAGGGTTTTCTTGTCTCATGTTCATTTCTTCAAGCTTAGCAATCATTCTAGGACAATCCAATACTTCATGGTCCATAACTTTACAACAAATAAAACTAGGTCTTCTCCCAGGGAATTCCTTAGAAAGATGTCTAGGTTTTCTGCAACTGTAACAAAGGGTTAATCCTCTCTTTTGTTTAAATGATCCCCAAGCTTTCCTGTACTGCACACTAGGATCATGGTAGCTAAACTGCAAAACATTCTTTCTAGGATCCTGCATACACTTATTAGTCCAAACATTCCTTCTCTGCATAGGTATAACATATTTTTCACTATTCTTATTAGATCTACTCATATCAAATATTCTTTCATCTATTAATACCCTAGTTTTCAAGCTAGGACATAATCTATTGAACATACCTAGATCCATACTTTTGAAACACAAATTTCCACTAATCTTACTTCTACATAGCACAAAGCTTTCAGATCTAGAACTTTTTCACTATTCTTACCTTTATCAGAGAACAGAGCTTTCAGATATTACCTCTTTTCTTTCAGATCAGACTTATTTCTTTAGCACAAAGCTTTGTTAAACTAAGTAGAGTACTGCGCACTAGAGCAATAGATCTACGGAAAGATCTTTCACAATTTTAGATCAGATCTTTGCATAAATATTCTTCTTCCTCAGTTCCCAGCAATCACAGTTTCACGTCCTGGCAACATAACCCTTTTTTGGCATAGGGGAAGACCCAGGGTTCAACGCTACAACAAAGCACCAACAAAACCCTAACTATCGGCCCTTTCGGAA
This sequence comes from Picea engelmannii, assembly GCA_009831015.1. NCBI lineage: Eukaryota > Viridiplantae > Streptophyta > Pinopsida > Pinales > Pinaceae > Picea > Picea engelmannii. Next base: position 34,402 of record ML806371.1, on the reverse strand, counting down.
ACACCTACAAAGCAAATGAAGTCTCACCTGAGGTAGAGGAAGGGGTGGTTGTAGGACTCAAGTGTTTGAAACCTTATCTGGGACACAGATCTATGATTATAACACTTAATAGAGCACTTAGAATTGTTAATTCATCCTTATCTATGCAATATATACTCCACATAGAGAAAAGAGCATCGCAACATTCACCTTGATCTAAGGCATATAGTCACTTAGCAAAGGAATTAGATCATATCTGACATATTCAAGCATTAAGCAAGTTCACATATGTCATCTCTAGCATCCAGATTCATCATAATCACAAAGCATAAACATATATATCTATCTATATCAAAGCACTTAGAATATAACACATAAACACATCAGAACATTGCACAGAGAAGAATAACATAATATTTATGTGGTTCACCCCCACCCTGGGGCTACGTACACCAAATATTATTCTTTATTAGATTCTTCAATGGGTTACATGCACAGAGCCTCAAAACCTTACACTGCATAGGCCAAAATATCTGTGCAGCTTGCTAGATCCTTCTTCCTTGTGTTACAGCAAAAAAACCTCCACAGTCTCTTACAATGACTTGTACTTGGCTCTGCAGGTCTCACATAGTATGCATGAAGCCTTACACATCTTGATCACATAGATCCCACTCTTAGCACTAAGACAACTTACACAACACTTGCACACTTATTCAACTACTTCTTACATTTCCTAGCCTTCTATTTATACATATAAAATAGGCCTAAACATGGGTAAACCCATGGGCTGACATCCCATTCCTGTTACATATTCCCAAATCCCAAAAAGGACTCAAAAAAGGGACCGAGATCCCACGATCTCTGCTACGTCTTGCGCTCCGTCATTGACAGGTTGTCAAAGTCCCAGAATAGGTCAACCTGACCAAGGATATCCCAAAACTTGGTCAAGGGCCAACACAAAGTAAGAGAAAGAAATTCGTTGGACTAGGAGATCGAGGATGGAAAATCAGAAAGGAAGAGGGATCGTGGACAACTCAGCAAGCGAAAGAAGATGACAACGTATGATTTGGAGCATCGCGAATGAAGGAAGGAAATACAGGCTGGCGAATCCCTAAAAATGCGGGTCAAGTTGACCTAGGGTTTTAGATACCTATGGTTTTGGTATCTAGGGTTTTGATACTTAGGTTTTAACCTAAGGGTGTCCGAGAGCTATTGTAATGTATAAATAAAGGTCTAAAGGACTAGGGAGGGGTTAGTGCTAGGTTGGTTGAGAGCTCATTATTGTTGTGTGATCGAGTGAGTACTATTGTGTGAGAGAGAAGTGTTGTGTGTGAGGGCCTTCTATATTATAATATATTCAGTTGGGTGCGCAGGAAGGGGAGAGACAAAGAGGAGAAGAAAGAAGATATGTTGGCTAAGAGTGTAGACAAGAATTGTATGCTTCCATGTTAATATATCATAAATCACAGTTTTGTGGATGTATCCCTAGGTAGAGGGTGAACCATATATATCTTGTGTTATGTGCGATTGATTATGTGTTCTTTGTCATTTGATATGTTTCTATTGTGATATTGTGTTAGATCTAAGATATAACTTGAACAATAGGTTTAAGGAAGATAAAGAATAGCTAGGTGACTGTGTGTTGTTGTTGTGAATCCACTCTGCATTTCCTCTAGTTGTAGAAACCTGTGTCCTTTAACCCCCTATAGCTACTTCGGATGAGACTGCATATGCCTCACAGGTGTTGCCGAAAGGGCCAGTAGTTAGGGATTGTTGGTGCACTCTTGGAATAGAACCCTGGGTTTTACCCTATGCCAAAAACCCTAATGATAGTTAAGGAAAGGGAGGAAATCTATAAATGTGTACCTTAAGTACTTATGGATGTTGTATATCCCTTCCCATTGTCATCCATTCCAAGATTGCAGGCCTCCTCCCAAAGTTGGCTTGAAACAAGTTTACAAAAAAAACTATGACAACATATGCATAACTACCAATATCATATAAAAGTTTAGATATTCATGAAAAACATTCATAAACATAAACATAAAAACATAAATATCTGGGACACCAAGTTTCTCTTTTATTGATAACAATATTTTAAGTTACAACCTGAATACTGCTGATGCCACTCCAAAAAAGTCTCCTAGGTTCCTCTAATTTGACTCCAAGTGCATTATTCTCGATATGATATCCTTACCACCAACATTCCAATATAAGGGAAAAGGATGGATGGTATAAGGAGGATGGATGGAAAGGAATGCTCGGGATGAAACTCAGAGTAGAATGCAAAAGGCTTGGAATACAAGGAAGAAAATTTGGCAGAGTTCTCTTGCCTCTTATTTCATATATCCAAATGACCCCCCTAGGGCCCATTTTATATGGAGACAAGATGGTTAATTCATTTTCAGAAAGGCTATAGGAGGTAACATGGTTAGGAAACCTGGCATATCCCATAAAATTTACCCAAAAGCGTGGAAATTTTTATTTTTCAATTTTTTAGAGTATACGCAGGTTGTCATGCATGCAACTAGCATATGTAACAGGGTGTGTACACCATGCCAAAACTTGTTTTTTAAACAGGAATCTCAGCAAAATTGTTTGGAAAAGGTGTCAATGAATAGGCCAATGTAAAAAATGCATCATAGTGGCATTTTGGGTTAGAGCATAGAGTATGGTGTATTTCTTGAGGTATCTTGTTGGTTAACTTGGTGATATTGTGCATATGGTTGAGAGTTGACTTGATGATTGATATTTGTGAGTAGATTAAATTTGGATGATGATACTGGTCAGATAGTTTTAGGTGACATGTTGTGTTGTGCATAGTTGATGTACTTGTCTTGGTATAGATTATTGGTACAATTTGACATATTTCTTTCTGTCTACAAGATGGGTCTTGTAATTGAGTATTGGATTCCTATTCTCAGTTGGTGTTGAGATCTGCAGGTTGAGTACTTCATTGAGAGTTGGTACTCACTTTGAGATTTTTCTCATTTCAGTTGGTGTTGATAAACCCCTAGGGTTGTAGTCTGTAATACAAAATAAACTTACACAGATATATGGGGTTCTTTGTGTTTTGTATTGTGATGGTGCATAGTTATTTATTGTTAATATATGTCATTGAGATATGTTTACATGAAAGAAACTAAGTATGAATAGAATTAATGAGTAATGATGTTGTGAATGGTGATGACTAACAAATTTTTTGTAAGAATTTGTAAAAAGAGCCTCACATTGATTCACACCCCCCCCTAAGCCCTAAGTGTGTTCGGTGTGTCGAACAATTGTAATCCAATGCCAAGAGTCCAAAAAAAACTACGGTTCATAAATATGAGTTCTAATTATTGTTTTATGGTGAGTTGCACCTCACTTTCTAAAGGCATTCAAGGACACATGGAGAATTTGGTATGGCGGTATAAAAACAAAGTGAGAAGAAAAGTCAATTTCTACAAGATCCTACAAGTATGATTAGGAAATGATAATGTGAGCATGTTATCCACAATAATTCAACCATGATTTTTCAAAAATCAACCCCATAGTGCGAAAATTGCATTGTTTCTTATTGATCAAAACCCTAGTTCTGAAGATCACCAAATAAAATAAAAAATTGGAAATGGAATCATGGGATATGGGTTTCCCTGGCTATAATACGATGTCATGAGTCCAACACAATTGATTGTTCATTGATATGAGTCCTATTTATTGTTTTATATTGGGTTGCAACTCACTTCCTAAATCCATTTAGGGACACATGGAGAATTTGGTCCCAAGGAGTAAAAACCAAGTTGTGTAGTAGATTTGAGTACCATAAGCTCCTGCAAGTGTTCTTTGGAAACATTTGTGTGAACATGATATCCATAGTCACTTGATCTATTCTTTTCAAAATCAATCCCTTAGTGAAAAAATTACATTGTCTCTTATTGAGAGAAACCCTAGCTCCAGAGATCACGGATTAGAACATTTTTTAGGAAATGGAATCCTAGGAGAGGATTACTCCTATACATAATTTATTCCATGAGACCAATGCAAGAAATGGTTTGTTTATCTAAGTCTTGATTAATGTTTATGGTGAGTTATAACTAGATTCCTAAATCCATTCAAGGATACATGGATAAATTGGTCTAGGGGCATAAACACAAATCAAGAAGCATAATTGTTTCGGGGATTTCTCCCCTGTGACTTGGTTTAAAAGACACAACATAGTGGATACCTAGAGAATTGAATAAAAAATGAAAATATGTTTAATAAATATAACGGAGTACTAAGGGTGAATAACCACTTAAATTAATTTTAAAGTTTGGAGAAGAGTCTTCTTGAAATTCCTTGATCCAATCCCTTGATCTAGTATTCTCCTTGGAGATATACACACAAAGGAAGGAAATAGTGCAGTAAAATTAGTTATGTAACTAAATTTTAACAACAACAAAAAAAAATAGGATCAATTACTTAATAAATTAAACAATTGATGTAATTAATCATAATTAGAATGAGATAAGAAAAAGACATCATTTTGGAAGGGGAAGAAGGGAGTTCTCATTTGTATTAACAAAAATTAGTATGTAAATATAACACCTGATCCTTTTGTGGCGCTAATTGGAAATGATATATGTATTCCTCCGAACAAGACACTAAATATTACTTGAATTCTTGGTTCCTTTCTCTAGACAAGTGATTGGAAGAGGATGGTTTTCTTCCTCTTAGCAAGATAAGAAGGGGAAATATGTTGGAAACAAGGGGTTTCCATATATGAGAGGCATATCTTAAAAAAATGGGATGAAAAGGCTTATAGACTTAGCATGATTTCACTATCATAAGGGTGCTTCAAATAATAATTTCTATAGTCTACCCAATGGATCGTATTTATTACTGGAAATATAATTGAGAGGGGGGGTGAATCAGTTATGTAAATAAGATTGAAACTTTTCCTGTTATTTTTTATTCCTTCTAGATTATTATTTAAAGTGTTGTTGATAACTTAACATGCATAGATATACAATATTTGATCAATCGCACAGAATACACAAAGACACTGATTTTCATGAGGAAACCCATAAAGGGTGAAAACATATTCTTCTTAGGATGTCAATTGAGATCCAACTTTCATGTACATCATAGTATTTGAGCTCCAACTCAAATATGAGGCTACAACCTCTGATAGAAAGATACAACTTGTAGAGAGCACCAACTCTCATATTTATCTAGAACCAACTATATGGAAGCACCAACTCCCAGGTTTCTCTAGCACCCACTAGATGGAAGCACCAACTCTCGGAATATATTCTAACACCAACTAGAATTTAGAGGATTGCAATCCTCCCTAGAACCATCCTACCACTCTAATTGAAACTTACAAAACTTTACTTGCTATGTCTCTGATAGGGTTTGTTACAGCTCCATGTCTCCTCAGCCTTCTTCATCTTCTATGTTGTATTCTTCTTCTGCCTCTTTCAGCTTCTATGCTCTGTTGTTTTTTTTCTCCTGTGCACACAAATGCATCCTGTTCAACTTCACTTCTTCCTTTTATGCTCTATGTTGCCTCTACATGTTGTGCCCTGCATCTCTGATCTTCACTTCAGGTAGTTCACTACATCTTCTTCTACCCACATACATAGATATCGAAAAAATAACGCTCTCTTCTCTGTTCTGCATGTCTTTCTCATGCCAATTCCTTTGCATGATCATCATCAAAACTTTTTGTCTTCTCTGGCGGTTATGATGAATCTATTCATAATCAGTGGTTGGTATCCAAATATTTTTTGGCTTCTCTGGCAGTCGCAACTCTTCATCTTATCTGGAAGTTACAGTTAGTCATTTTTGGCTTCTTTGACTTCTAATCCCTTCCTTCACGTGACCATCAGCGGTGACCACAAGCCTATTCATAAGGTGCTTCCTGATCTCAGTCTAGAGAGCGCTAGTTCCATTTTTCGATATGACCTTGGGTGATGATCTCATGTGACCATGCGATTGCGGGTGCATACAAAGGTGGTTTTAATCAAACTACTTTTCTCCCTGCAATTTACCTCAAGCCTCCATGTGTCCTTTCTCCAAAACCATGGTTTTGATTGCATCCCGCTCAAGAAAAATTAAGACCCAAGCATGTTCTGGCCCCACAATTGAGCACTAACATTGATCTCCAATCCCTTGGAGATTCCACTAGATCAAATACTGCTATATTCCTTCCTTTCCTCCTTCCATGCTCGATCCCAGATCTCCACGATTTGTCGACACATAGCTTCCTTCCAAATCAATGACTACGATTGATTCCGACCTTCAAGTCTTCGAGAGTTTCAACTCTCAAATCTTTCTTTTCACATATGACAATCTTCTAGAGTGGAAGATCTATTGACACCTATCTCCCTGAATCTATGATCAGGATCTCCTTTGCGAGTTTGACCTTCGGGACTTTCAATTCTCAAACTCTCGTTTCTTCCATACATCAATCTTCTAGAGTCATTGATTTGCAGACACCTGTCTGAACATATCGAACGATTTACACTTATCCTTTCACTTCTTAATCTGTCAGCTAGGACTTAATCAAGCATTGTGATGGATGACCACCATTTACTTTGACACTTCAATTATTCTACTTACGCTATCCTTCCACTGTATTTTTATCAACGGTTGAGAATGCACCCAAAGTGATCTTTAGATCAGACGACTTATGTCCACTTCGGGACTTCAGCGTTCATGACTTTGGGACTTTAGGAATCTGTTGGTGGTGAAAATCCTGAAGTAAAACTCCCACAATGATGTAACTTGCTTATGTCGCTTGATGATGTGGGTGTGACATGTAGGCATTGTAGTGGAGTGTGGAGGCACAACACGATAGTGGAGTGTGACGTCGGAGCGCAAAGGTTGTATGTATGAGTGGTTTTGTGGTTTAATTAGAGGGGGGGTTAGGAGGTAAGTGGTAATGAGCGAGGGGGGTCTGATATGCCCTATCAATTGTAGATTTGAGTGCCAGATTATCGATCACTGGGATTAGTGCTCCGTTCTTCAACTTATTTTGTCCTTCCACTTTAGAATGATCCACCGACTGAAATTTACTCCAGCTTTCCATCTCTCCAGACTTTGGGGATTTAAAATCTCAAAATTTTCTCCCTCTTTAACTCACGGTCTACTGACACGTATCTCCCGACAATGAACAAACCAGATTATCCTCCTAGAAATGAACTTCAGAACTTTGGTAAGTTCACTCTCCTTCATGCACAAAGAGTTATGGCTCACACACCTTGATTTGATCGAATGATTGTTGGTCCTCTGTATCGGTGATCCAACAACCACTATCGCTCTTCCTCCTAATATTTCTCTCCTTCTGCTCCTTTGACTCCTTAAAGAGTCACTTCGACACTTAGCCAAATTGTGGATCTATGCACTCTGTGCATATCTTCTGAAGTATGAATCTTTGAACTCTCATCACTGCTTTCCTATTTTCCATCGTCATTGTTTTTCTTGAGATCAATGAAAAAAACACTCTTCCTGTAAACAATGCCAACAATATCCCCCTTTGGCATTGATGGAAACCCTGAAAGGTTGCATTATTCTTCTTAGAAATCCAACTGCAGCATCCAAACCACACCTTTTCTCACCCTTTGACATCAATGTCAAAGAAAACTGAGAGTGACTCTGTTCTCCCCTGATCAGATAGACTATTTTAACTTGATAACATGGTCACACCCAACTTCTGGCGTAGATACTCAAACTGATATTTTGCAAGCAGTTTAGTGAATATATTAGCAATTTGATCTTTGGATGGAATATAATGCAAAGAAACAACAGTGTTGGTTACCTGTTCCCTCAAGAAGTGATACTTTATGGGTATATGCTTTCTCTTGGAGTGAAATACAAGATTCTTTGACACACTAATTGCACTAGTATTATCACAATGAATTGGGATTGGTGCAGTATATTTTACCTCCAAGTCTGCAAGTGTTTGAATCATCCACAATACTTTGGTACAACAAGTGGAAGCTGCAATGTATCCATATTCTATAGTTGATAAGGAAATGGAACCTTGCTTCTTGCTCAACCATGCTACAAAGGAATATCCTAAGAAGAATTCACCTCCACTCATGATTTTCCTTTCATCCACGCAGTTAGCCTAATCAACATCTGAATAGACTAATAGTTGAAAATTTTGATTCCTAGGATACCATAGTCCATAGTTCATTGTTACTTTCAAGTATCTGAATATTATTTTGATAGATAACAAATGAATCTATTTAGGTGCATCCTGATACCTTCCTACCATTCCAACATCATGCATTATGTTTGGACGGGATGTTGTGATGTACAATAGGCTTTCTATCATAGACCTATATGAACTCTGATCAGCATCAGGTGAGTCATCATCCTTGATTAAATTGCATCCAGTGACCATAGGTGTGCTCATAGGTGTAGAATCTTCCATTTGAAACCTTTTCAACATTTCTCTTAGATATTTCTCCTGAGAAATAAATATGCCTTCATACCTCTGAGTAATTTGTAGGCCAAGAAAAAATGGCATTTCCCCTATCATAGACATTTCAAATTCAGACTGCATGGTAGAAACAAACCATTGTATCATTGAAGCATTATTGCTTCCGAAGATGATGTCATATACATAGACAAACAAAATGAGTAAATCATTACCCTTTGTTTTGATATATAAATTGTTGTCAATTGTTCCTCTCTTGAACCCTTTGTCTTGAAGATACTTATCTAGTCTGTAATACCAGGCACGAGGAGCTTGTTTCAACCCATATAAATATTTCTTCATCTTGCAGACAAAGTCAGGGTTATCTGAAAGTTGGAAACCCTATGGTTGTTCCATATAGACTTCGTCTTTTAGATATCCATTTAGAAAAGCTGACTTGAAATCCATTTGATATAATTTAAACTGTTTATGACAAGCATAAGCAAGAAACATTTTAAAAGCTTCTAATATTTCTACGAGCGCAAATGTTTCATCAAAATCCAGTACTTCTATTTGAGAATATCCTTTGCAGACCAATATAGCCTTATTTATTACAATATTTCCTTTCTCATTCATCTTGTTTTTGTAGACCCATTTGGATCCTATTACATTTTTATTTGTTGGCCTAGGAACAAGTTCCCAAGTGACATTCTTTTCAATCTGGTCAAGTTCCTCTTTCATTGATTTTAACCAATTTACGTCTTTACTGGCTTCATTAAATTTCTTGGGTTCCACCATGGATATGAAGGCTATATGTGATTGCGCAGTGTCTTTGATTATCCTTCTCTTGGTTTGTACACCTTTGTCTTTCTCACTAATTATCTGACTTTCAGTATGATTCTTTTGAGTAATTTTGGGGGAAGGATTTGATGTTGATTGTTGTCCTGACTCTTCTTGTCTAGGTGTCTCTTCTCCACCTGATTCATCATCTTCTTGTGACTTTGAGATTTTTTGTTCTTCATTTTCATTATTCTCATCATCTTTTTCATCTAGCTTAGTGCTTATTCTCTGTTGATCTTTTACATGAGATTCTTCATTAATTCGAACATCAATACAGTCTACTAATTTATGCATTCTTTTGTTAAATCATCTGTATCCTTTACTGTTCGTTGCATATCCTAAGAAGATACCTTCATTAGATCTACTATCAAATTTTCCCAAATGATCATCATTATTCTTGATGTAGCATTTACTTCCAAATACTTTGAAGTTCTTGATTAATGAAAGTCAAACAAACCATAACTCATTTGGAGTTTTATCACTATTTGGCCTTAGATGTGATTTTTTTAGAATATGAACAGTTGTGTGAACAACCTCCACCTAGAAGGTTTGTGAAATGTCCCTTTCACTCATTATAGCCCTTGCCATCTGCTGAACTGATCTATTTTGGCGTTCTACAACTCCATTTTGGTGAGGATTACTTGGAATAGTATATTCTCTTTTAATTCCATGTCTATCATAGAATTCTTTGAAATCTCTTGACATAAATTCTCCTCCCCTGTCTGAGCGATTTTGCCTTTAACTTCCTTCCTTTCTGATTCTCAGAAAATGACTTAAACTTTTTGAACTTCTCAAACGCATAAGATTTTTCTCTCGGAAAGGAAACACATGTAAGTCTAGAGAAGTCATCAATGATTATCATAAAGTAATGTTCTCCTCCAATTCCTTCCTTTCGCAATGGTCCACACAGATCCATATGAACAATTTGAGGTGTTTTCTCTGAAGATGTGAAACTCTTCAATTTGAATTGAGCACGAGTCAACTTCCCCATCTGACGGGATTCACATATAGATTTATTAGGCTTAGATATTCTTGTAAGGTCTTTCATAACGCCTTCATTATTCAGTTTGACAATATGATCAAAATTCATGTGTCCAAGCCTTCTGTGCCATAACCAAATTTCATCAAATTTGCTTAAATGACATTTCTCCTTATCTTCCTTTAGAACATATACTTTGTTTTCATTTCTAACCCCTTTTTCAATCAACTCTCCTGTGTTTACTGTCTTTATTTTACAATTCTTGGCAGTGAAAGTGACTTCACTCCTCTGTCACATATCTAACTAACACTAAGAAGATTATGCTTTAAACCATCAACAAATAATACATATTGAGCTTTTCTTATTCCATTACTTAATATTACTATACCTTTACCTCTGGTCTTTCCTGGAGCATCATTTCCAAATGTCACACTCCCTGATTTATTTTCTTTGAGTAATAGGAACTTCCTTTTGTCACCTGTCATATGACTGGAGCATCCGATGTCAATAGACTAGGTTTTTTTTTGTCTTTGAGATGAAAACACTAATACAAACTTGTTATCTTCATTCTTCTTCCAAACCTTGACATTTTCAGCTCTGTGATTTGAATATGGCTTATAGTTCTTTAAGAGATAGTCTGCAGCTTTATGTCCATAATTATGGCATATGTAACATTCTAGTTCATTGAATAAAGGATCATAACAATTGTTATGTTTAATCTCGGTCCTTTTCCCAACCATCTCATGATTTGCAATCTGTGGTTGTTTGTTACATGGCTGTCTCATTATATGTTGTGGAAGATATTTATTCCTTGGCTATCTTAATTGCTCATGTCTAAATCTTAAAGAACAATTTACAGCTTTGTGGCCAAAGTTAGAGCAGTAAAAACAATATCCATAGAAAAAATCTTTGTACCTGGAAAATGGTTGTCTTCTTTGAGTAGGTTGATTTCTTCCATGATGATGATTTCCTTGAGCAAAGGGTGTATTATTTCTTTGTTCTACAGATTCTGTTTTGGTATCTTTTCCTTCACTCCTCCTTGGAAAATGATTCTCTTCCCTTGTCTCTGCAGGTTTTTTGTTGTCAATGGTTGTAGATTTGACAAACTTGATGGATTCTTTGTTGCTTGGTTGACCACTACTTGATCCCTCTTCATAACCCAAACCATTTTTCAACTTCGAATTCCTTTGTTGATTTAGAATGGAGACTAATCCTTCTAAGGCTTTAATACTTGTCAGATTCTGATGATATAAAGCCTGAAATTTCTCTAGATTGTTTCTGACAGTCACTACTTCAGCTTCCAATTTTTCACCTTTTGTTTTAGATTCCTTCAATTTTTGTTTGATTATGTCTTCAATATTCTTATCTTTATATAACTTAACCTTCAACAGAGAAATTTCTTCAGTTGGTTCATTGCATGTTTTCTCATACCTGAGCAGTAACTGTTTTTGTTTTGTTTTGTTTTCTCTGATTCTATCAATCTCTTCCATGGCACTGACAAGTTCTCCTTCAAGATCTACTACTGCTTCACAATCAGCGAAATCACTTCTTGTATCTTCAGTGTTTAGATATTCTAAATATATTAACATGATATCACTTATTTTATCTTCAATAGAAGAGTCACTTCTTTCATCATCTAAGGGATCATCATCATTGTTTACACAAAGGCTTTTCTTCTTAAAATTATTCTCTTTATAGACCTTCTTGTGTTTGTGATTCTCTTCATCATCATATGTCTGATCCTTTATTTTGTGAGGACACTTATATGCAAAATGACCTATATTACCACAGTTGAAACATTTGAAGGGAAGTTTACCTTTGTATTTGCCTGATCCTTTCTTCAGTCTTCTCACAAAATTTTCTTCAATCTCATCTATATTGGAATCTGTGTTTTTCACTACTTTAAAAGATGAATCTCTTGTAGTGGATTTACCTTTGGTGATTCTCATTTCATAAGTAGTTAGGGTTCCAAGAAGTTGATCTAGTGTCAGGGTTTTGAGATTAGCTATTTCCTCTATAGTAGAGACCTTTGATTTAAATCTATCAGGAAGAGATCTTAATATTTTCTGGCCTAGAAAAGATTCATATATCATTTCACCTAGGCCTTTCATAGTGTTGACAATTTCTTCTATACGTAAGACGTACTTACTGATAGTTTCGTATTCATCCATATTTAACTGATCAAATTTCAGTCTGATTTTTTTTGTTTTTCACCTTTTCATTACCTTCATAACTACTTATCATCTTGTCCCACATAACTTTTGTTGAATCAAAGTGCATGACTTTGACAAACTTGACTTTAGCAACTCCACTGAGAATGGCATTCATTTATTTTGCATTAAATCTAAACTCCATCTTATCATCTTTTGAGGCCAATACTATAGGCTTCACATATCCTGTTTCAACAACATCCAAAACATCAACACCCAGAGACATTAAATGTGTTCTCATCCTTATTTTCCATAAGGCAAAGTTTGTTCCATCAAATAGAGGGGGTCTATTAGTTGAATTTCCATCATGACTAGTCATGTTCAATATTATGGATATACCTTTGATCAAAGGCACCGAATATGATACCAATTGTTGGAAATATAACTAAGAGGGGGGGGGTGAATCAGTTATGTAAATAAGCTTGAAACTTTTCATGTTATTTTTATTCCTTCTAGATTATTATTTAATGTGTTGCTGATAACTTAACATGAATAGATATACAATATTTGATCAATCACACAAAATACACAGAAACACTGATTTTCATGAGGAAACCCATAAAGGGTGAAAACCTCTTCTTCTTAGGATGTCAATTAAGCTCCAACTTTAATGTACATCACAATCTTTGAGCTCCAACTCAAATATGAGGCTACAACCTCTAATATAAAGCTACAACTTACAGAGAGAACCAACTCTCAGATTTCTCTAGCACCAACTAGATGGAAGCACCAACTCCCAGGTTTCTCTAGAACCCACTAGATGGAAGCACCAACTCCCAAAATATCTTCTAGCACCAACTAAAATTTAGAGGACTGCAATCCTCCCTAGCACCACCCTAGCACCCTGATTGAAACTTACAAAACTTTACTTACTTTATCTGTCTCTGATATGGTCTGTTACAGCTCCATGTCTCCTCATCCTTCTTCAACTTCTATATTGTATACCACTTCTGCCTTTGTTGGGCACCAAATTGGGCTATCTTTCTGTTGCATTTTCATTACCTTTTTGACCCTTTTACACTTATTTACCTATGTTTACTATGCTAAACCCGTGAGGTAAATACCCCTACCTTTGTCTATTGGAATATTTTATTAATGAAGTAAAGTCGTGGAGCTTTTCTTATTCGCAGCACTAAAACGAATGTTTGACCGCAGCTTCTAGAGAATAGGACCATGGATTCATCTCGCAGTAGATCTGCTCTTCATAGCAACAACCAAGCCATAAAAAGGCCGTGCAACTGGAGTCACAGATCCCTGAACCATTTTGGGCATTTCACGATCCTGTCCATCTGGTACTGGTGTCATTCCAACTAATGTATATTTTTGGGGATACAATTACCATGTTTTGTGGAAAGAGGTTGTTCTCCCTTTTGATATATAAAAGACAGTTTATTCCTGTAACTAAGAATGTCCCTGTTGAGATTGTAATAACCTTTTTCAGATTTATAAAATACTATCTATTTTGCTGTCTTCATCTTCGCTGTAACCAACATAGCCCTGATCAGAGAGTTGGGCCCGCTCTTCTAATCATGTGTTGCGTCTTCCTATGTGTGTTATTTATCAGTTTTATGTTTGTTGTTACAGTGTATTATTTATCAGTTTTATGCTTGTTTTTATAGTACGTTATTTATTAGTTTTATTCTTGCTATTACAATGTTATTTATTAGTTTATGCTTGTTGTTACTGTGTGTGATTCTTATGAGTGCTTTTCGGAAGTTGTAGTTAATCCAGTTGACAGTAATGTTTGAATCTTAATCGTGAACCCTTGGCTAGAATGAATTGTACTCTTTCCCCTGCATATACCTTGCGCGTTGCCTTGAAACGATACGCACCCAGATTGATAAATTAATGTAGGAAAAGGGTGAATAAATCGTTCATACCTGGACACCAACATTTTGGCACCATTTCCAGGGAGGCTAACAATGTGCAAGATAATGATCCGGACCAACCAGAGGGTCAATCTCTCGTCCCGAGGAGAGAACGTGTTTTCTCACTCTGCTTCAGGTCCTGAGCATAGGTGATCTTTCCAATTGCTTTTATTTTTTCTTTTTCCTCTTTTGTCAATCTCTTGTCCTGGGGAGGGAGGAGTCTTTTGACACCCTACTCCAGACCCTGACTTAGATTTATTTCTTTCAAACCCTTTTGTTTTTTTTGGAAACCCTAGATTTTACCTTGGGGAGGGAGGAGTCTTTTGACACCTTGCTTCATATTTGGAAAGTATCAGGTATTTTCTGTGGTGTGTTTGTTCTTATCCAGGGGAGGGAAGAGTCCTTTGATGCCCTGCTCCAGGCCCTAAACCCTAGATTCTTGTTTTAGCTACCTTTTTTTTTCGTAAGATATTTTGTCTTGGGGAAGGAATGGTCCTTTGACACCTTACTTCAAGACTAAAGCATTGTAGGTTCATGCCAAGACCCTCCATCATACCAACACTTGTATGAACAAAGAACCAGATAATGGGGGTAGAGGGAAAGCCCCAAAGAAGGGAGGACCAGATTTGGGAAGAAAGACCTACGTCCAGTAGATTATTGAAAAGGATGAGTTAGAAACATCATCCCACATAGCCGTGAGACTAAGGGCATGAAGAGTGAAGTTTGAGGGACAATCAGTAGACCAACCAGTGCTATCTACATCACTCTTGGGTGATACAACACAACAGGTCCCTCTAACAGTTGAAGAAACATCTAGTAGCATACCTGACCAAGGAAATATTATGCTGGTAACAAAAGGGGAAGAGGTCGCAAGAAGAACCTCGACAGATTCAGACCACTCCAGCAAGAGAGAGGAGGCTGTAGCCGAGGTATCAAGTCATCAAAATGCAGGAGAAGGGATCGAAGGAATATTTTCATCACCAAGGGACCGGGGAAGTGTTGCCAAAGCAACTCAGATCCAAGGGGTAAGGAAGTCTCAACCACCTCCTACAGAGTCTAGTGAAATACCCAAAAGTTATTGGAATATATTTATGGCTCCCACAACCTCCACTATCGAGTTTCCAATCGAAAACCTGGGAGTTGGTGTGCCCACTAAGCCTATCCCATTAGTAGCCTTACCAAACTTTCATGTGCTTGTTTAAGAAGATTCTGACACATTTCTATTCAAATTCGACATAGTGTGCCAAGGGTATGACTATATGACGGAAGCCCAAAAGTTAAAAAAAATTACCTCTACATTAAAAGGGGCGTCTTTGCGATGGTTTATGGGCCTTGGAGGAAGCACTATTTCCACATGCGATGATATGCGAACAACTTTCCTAGAAAAATACCAGGATCACTGTAAATCCCAGAACATTAAGGAAGAGCTTTTCAAGTTTGCACAGAAAGAAGACGAGAGTTTGGAAGATTGTGTGGAACAATTCAAGTACACTTTATAGAGGTCGGGTCACTCTGACCTGGATAAGGAAATTCTAAAAATCATCCTCCTCCGATCTTTCCGTGAGGACTCAATGGAACTATTGAACATTGTGGGAAAAGGAGACATCTCTAAGAAAAGCTTCAAAGGTATCTATGAATTATGCATTCAGTGCTCAAGGGGTCTTGCAAGAAACAAACAAGGAATTCGCTCAGTAAAAGGGTCTGGCAGAGGTGTTACGAAAACATAAATCGGAAACCTGCTAGACAATCTGAGGAAGGATATCCTCAACACCCTGTCAACACAAATGGATACGCTGCAAGTAAAATAGAAGCAGCTGGAATTGGATAGGACCATGGCAATATTCTGCTCGACGTGTAGAAAGAATCATACAGAGAGGGAATTTCCACTAAACTCCATAGAGGAATGTACAATTAGCGAGCTAAATCATGCAACAAGCTCATGCCTCTCCCTGCCAGGCCTGAAAGAAGTATTTCAAGGAACAAGGAAAGACATGGAGCAACTGTACCTCATGGAGTCTAGAAAGCCATGGCAACCTCGACCACCAATGGGAAATCAAGGTATGTACTTAGATCCATCTCTGTATTTCAATAATTCCAATATGAATTCTCAGTCCATGTCCTATCCTTCCATGTGGCCACAATACCAGTTCCCACTGTGGTAGTAGTGGAACCCTCAAGCCAGTTCAAGCTCCCCATGGGATCCAACTTGGAGAGGATCCCCTCCTGGGCAGTTTCCTCAATCGATTCCACAACAACAACTCCAACTTCCCTCTAATGTGCCTCCAGGTAACCAACCTGCCCATCCTCAGCTCCCAATACAACTAGATATGAATCCTAATAGTAGGGGAGTTCATCAAATTGACATTCTTAACCTACCTTCATATAACATTTCCACTGCAGAGTTGTATGAAATGAATCTACGATCAGGGAAGACAGTTAATGTTCAACCTCCTCTAGTTATCCTTGAACAACTCGATAGTGAAGGTAAGGAATCAAAACCAATTAGCAAAGATCCAAAAAAAACTGATAGAAACTAGGCATCTCCTATAAAACAACATCAATCTGAACAACCTTACCTAGAGAGACTAACTTTAAGAAAATCAAGCCCTCAAGCTAAATTTGATTTATTAGGAGAACTGCAGAACTTATTTGTTAAAATTCCCTTTTTACAAGCTATGAAGGATGTGCCAATATATGAAAAGACTCTTAGGGAATATTGTTCAAAGAAATCTACAAAGAAAAACAAAGACCCCCTTACCATTCATGTTATGGGAAAATTATCAGATTTCATGACAGGAAAGTCAATGCCTGAAAAGTATGGAGATTTGGGGAACCCAATTTTGATAGTACAAATTAATGGGGTATAGATTTTGAATGTGCTGATAGACCTGGGTGTTGCCATTAATGTTATCACCACTGAAACCATGCATGCAATAGGTCTTCATAACTTGAAACATACACCTACAGTATTGGAATTGGCAGACTGATCCACAGTCAAACCTGTAGGAAAGTTGGAAGATGTAACAATTTCAGTAGATTCATGGCACTATCCCATAGATGTCCTAGTCTTATAGACACAATCTTCGGTGGGCGACCATCCTTTGATTTTGGGTAGATCTTGGCTAGCTACTGCAGATGCTTACATAGGCTGTCGATCAGGGCACATGGTTATTTCCAATGGGCACAACATTAAGAACTTAGTGTTATACTCACCTGCAGAACCAAACCCATCCGTAAAACCAGCATGAAACAAGAAAATTTTATCTAGGAAAGAGTCTGAAACAGAAAATGAGGAATTGAGGCCAGTTCTCACTATTGGACAAGCCCTTCAGTTGAAAATAGAATCAGAAGATGATGTAATTACCTCTTTTATGGATGATCCTTGCTCCATTTCCGAAACAAATCAACAATTCCTAGAATTTGTCCTAAGTTGTGAAACTCAGGAAAATATTGAAACAACAGAAGGATCAGAGCAGCTACCTATTGATGCACCCAGTGAAAGTGTCCCAGTAGAACTAGAACCAGGGAAAACCCTGAA
The DNA here is from genome assembly GCA_009831015.1 of Picea engelmannii. Taxonomy (NCBI): domain Eukaryota; kingdom Viridiplantae; phylum Streptophyta; class Pinopsida; order Pinales; family Pinaceae; genus Picea; species Picea engelmannii. The sequence goes on along the minus strand of ML806371.1, from coordinate 16,596 downwards.
TATTAATCCAACCCTGTCAAAATCCCATAAGAAGAAACTCGTGGATGTCCTTCGGAAGCACAAAGAGGCCTTCACCTAGGATTATACAGATATGAAATGGATACCTGATAATTCATGTACGCATCATATAAACATTAAGGAGGATTGTCGTCCTGTGAGACAACCTCAGAGAAGGATGAACCCCACATTGAAAAATGTTGTGAAAGAAGAACTTCAGAAATTACTAGACATAGGTTTTATTTACCCCATTTCAGATAGCCAATGGGTCTCCCCATTAGTAATGGTCCCTAAGAAAAATGGTAAATGGCGAATATGCGTCGATTATCGAGAATTAAATAAGGCAACACAGAAAGATCATTTTCCTTTGCCATTTATTGATCAAGTTCTGGATACATTGGTTGGCAATTTTTTTTTTTCTTTTCTAGATGGGTTTAGTGGGTATAACTAGATCTAGATAGCTCCTGAAGATCAGGATAAAACCACTTTCACATGCTCCTGGGGAACATTCACATACCAGGTCCTTCCTTTTGGCCTGTGTAATGCTCCTGTAATGTTCCAGAGAACAATTTTGGGAATCTTCTCTGATTTGATAAATGACAGTGTTGAAATCTACATGGATGACTTTACTCCATATGGGGATTCATTTCTTGAAGGGATGAAAAATTTAGAAAAAGTTCTCGAAAGGTGTATACAAGCGCGTGTCTCATTGAGTATGGAAAAATTCCATATGATGATGGAAGAGGGTATTGTTCTGGGAAATTTTCTCTCAGCTGAAGGAATCCATATGGATCCAACAAAGACAAAGGTAATTCAACATTTCCCGACACCCAAAACACCCATGCAGGTATGCAACGTTATTGGTTGTGTTGGTTATTACAGGCATTTTATAGAAAATTTTGCTAAAGTAGCACATCCACTTTTTCAATTGCTAACAAAGGACTGAGATTTTGTGTGGACAGAGGATTGTGATGTAGCCTTTACGCAAATTAAGGAATTGGTCTGTAGCGCTCCAATCCATAGAGGGCCAGGATGGACATTACCTTTCCATATTCATACAGATGCTTCCCAAACAACGGTTGGTGCAGTATTAGGACAGCAAGAGGACAAAATACCATACGTAGTTTACTATGTCAGTAAGAATTTGGCTCCCGCTGAATTAAACTACATAGTGATTGAGAAAGAGTTCCTTGTTTTCATTTGCACCATCAATAAATTTCCGCACTACATTATCGGGTATCCTACCTTTGTGCATACTGATCATGCAGCTATCAAGTATTTAATGAATAAACCTGTTACCCTTGGTCGTATCACAAGATGGATTTTGCTACTATAGGAATATTACTATAGTAGATAAACCAGGGAAGGACAATGTGGTTGCAGATTCCTTATCTAGGATAGAACATGAGGGTAAGGATACACCAATTGAAGATCATTTTCTAGATGAACATCTTTTTGCAGTATCTGCTAACACTCCGTGGTATGCAGATATTGCTTATTATCTTTCTTCAAGGAAGGCGCCTCGTCATCTATCATATAAGGAGCAAAGGAAGATTATTCACCAGAGTACCTGATATTCATGGATGGCAGGATATCTCTTTCGTACAGGGGCCGACCAATAGATTCGATGTTGTTTGGCAGAAGATAATATCTATGAGATACTGAAGGCTGCACATGATGGACCCTGTGGAGGACATTTTGTAGATAAAATAACAGGTACAAAGTGCTGCAAATGGGATATTATTGGCCCTCCATCTTTCATGATGCCCGGGATTATGTTCGAAGGTGTGATAGTTGTCAATGGATGGGACAACCTGGGAAAGCAGATGAAATGCCTCTACATCCCCAGATAGTCCTTAAACCATTTGAGAAATGGGCCATTGATTTTGTTGGACCCTTCAACCCACCTTCTCATAAGAAAGATTACATCCTGGTCTGCACTGATTATGTAACTAAATGGGTGGAATTCAAAGTGGTCATAAGAGTAATAGAACAAGTAGTGGAAAACTTTCTTTTTGAAGAAATCTTTGCCCGATATGGTACTCCAATGGAAATTGTGTCGGATGGAGGATCACAGTTCACATCTCATATGATAGGAAAGATGATGCAAATATATGGAGTCAAACATAGAGTGACAACCCTCTATCACCCCCAGGCGAACAGACAAGTAGAAAGCACAAACAAGGTATTGGAAAATACCTTGACAAAGATAGTAGCAAGTCATCACCGAGACTGGGCACAAAAACTTCCAGAAGATTTATGGGCATATAGAACAACATGGCAAAACAAAACTGGGTTTTCTCCATTTGAATTAGTCTGTGGGAAAGTCCACTTGTTTCCAGTGGAATTTGAGATCAGTACACTCAGGACAACTCTAGAAGTAGGCCTAGACCCATCAGAAGCACATAAACACCAAGTGGAATAGCTTAATGAGTTGGAAGAGATTCAGTTAGTAGTTGTCCAAATGACCACTGCTGTTCAACATCAGAGAATGAAGTGGAATGATAAATTTATCAAAAGTAAGGTGTTTCATGTGGGAGGTTGGGCATTACTGTACGATTCCCGATTTAAGGATTTCAAAGGCAAGCTTTGCACTCACTGGATGGGGCCATATCAAGTGGATGTAGTGTTCGACAATGGAACGGTCAGATTAGTTACAATAGATGAGAATCATACCTCATTCTTAGTAAATGAACATCGTCTAAAACTATACCATCGTCCAGCCTCTAGAGATGCCTTTGCTAAACACCTTTCTGACTCATCTGATTTAATGGTTGTTGGGATGAAGGACACTCTCACTCTACCCTAATATATATATATATATATATATATATATATATATATANTATTTCTTACTTGTTTGTATTTTGCAGGAATAACAAAGGAATATGGCCAGGAGAAATGTAACACTCAGCGTTGTTACTCCACCAGTGTTTCTATAAAGATGTTGTTGTTACTCCACTGGTGTGTACTGATTACTTCACTACATGTTATTACTCTGCAACTGTCGTTACTCCGTCGGTGCCATTACTCCGCAACTGTTGGTTCTTCGCCGGTGCTGTTACTCCGCAACTGCCGCTACTCCACCATCGTCGTTACTCCGTCGTTGTTGTTACTCACTGTTGTTGTTACTCCTTGCTGTCATTATGCCCTGTTGTCATTACTCCGTCAAACCTTTTGCTGCCACTCCACCATAAGGTAGGTCCCCAGGTACGTCTCCACCGACTTTTATGGATTTAATTAAAATATTCCAAAAAGACAACAAAACATGTCGTGGACGGCCGTAATTAAGTTGGGAGGGGGAACTGCCATAATAAACGACGACATTTATGAACAATTATGACACACGATTATCACCAAAGCAATTATGACACACGATCGTCACCAATCAGAATCCAATGATCTCGGTACCCTGTAATCATAACTTGATATGTTGAAATGTGTACTCGTACACGCAGAATCATAACTAGTCACTTCCCCAACATGCTGCATTAAATTTTGATAGTACCACCACAATTTGTCATCATTTTCAAACATACCAGCACTGTTTTATCTGTCGTTACCAAAAACAATATGACGTTATTTTAGTTGCCAACAGTTTGGAGCCTTGTCATTTTCCCCCTACCAGCTAATTGCATTCGACGTGATAACTCCGCCTCTGCAACAATGGGTGGATGATCTGTGTGGCATGAACTTGAAGACACAATGAGAGTTTGGAAAAATCAGGAGGTATGGCAGGTCTTTGAGAATGTAGGCTGGAATGTTTACTTTGACAGGTTGAAAGGGTCGAACGAAGAAATTGCGATGGAATTCACACTCAACTTGAGAGAAGGAAGCTCTTGGGTCCGCGGAATTGAAATTCCTATAATAGAGGAAGCCATCGCAGAAGTCAGTGGACTCCCTCAAAACAAACAACCATGGTTTTCAAGAAGGTATGTCCTTCCGGAGTTTCCTAAAGTATTTTTACAGGTAGGAGAAAACATTGTGCAGAAGGGTCGAGGATACGACCAAAATTCGTTGCCGCATCCATGGAAGGAAGTAGCAGAGTTCATCATGAGATATATGACATGCGAAGGGAGATACTCCACCATATTCAAATACCATCTCTGAATACTAAATCACCTGTGATTTCCCCAAGAAGAGGATTTCTCAATGAATGTGCCTTATTTCTTATTGAGAAGCATTCACCTAATGGCGCATTCGGCTCAGGAGTCACGACAGGTATTGGCGATCATCACCCACCATGGGTTGGTTTAGTTGTTAGTAATGAATGCCATCAGACAAATCCCGATCCTGTGGGAATTATTTTGGGATTCCATAGAGGAAGAAGTAGCAGCCGTTGTGGTTGCTAGGGAAAATGAACCAAAAGCCATGGAGGGGGAAAATGCAGGAGAAGATGACTATGTTGACCAAGAAGAACCAGAAGAGATGGAGATGGAAGATGAAGCATTTGAAGAAGAGGTTGGTCCCCAAGAGAAAGATGAAACCATGGAACCAATGGAAGATACAAAAGTTTATACAGAAAGGCCCACTAGTACCACAGCCGAGGATGCCCCACAAGAACTAGCCTCACCTGTGGAACTAGCAGAACAATTTGATAGCATGATAACCATAGAAGTAGGGTCACAATAGATAGGAGCGGGTGAATTGGTCAATATTGCAACTGAAAGTACTCCACAGGAACCTCTTGTCACCATGGAGTTGATGGAGGAGGATAACCAGAATGAAGAAGTGGTCATGACCACTCCGACCATAGAGCTCGTGGAAGAAGTGCTGGCAGAACTAGGGTGTGATGTTGGCGCTGAACCACAAGAACCAGCGTCGACCTTAGGACCAGATATTGAAGATCCCTGCCAGTTCTCATTTTTCTCCTTTATTCCAAGAGGAGCAAGGCGAACTCGTTCCCTTCGGTGCACAGAAGAAGATCTCGACATTCCTCCAATTCTATCACAGAAGCCACAACCATGTGAGGTGGATGATACTCAAACATACACCTTAGTAGGAGAGCATATTGCAAGGGAACCATCGGTAGCAGTGAGCGTGCAACAAGAGGAATTAGTTGTAGGCGAAGAGGAGGGACCAAGCGAAGCGGTCCCGACAAATGATCCAATGGAAGAGCCAGGCGAGAAGGTCGTAAGACTCCTAGCCAAACAAAAACATCAGCCACATTTTAAAGAGACATTACGGCTTAAGATGGAGGTCAGGAAACTAAGGAAACAGGTACACAAAATGAAAGATCAGATGAAGAAATACAAGCAGCAATCTCGAAATTCTAAGGCCATAGGAATAGAAACAGAGACTCAGACGGACCAAGTAGCCATAACCTCTGCTGCTACTCAAACAAACTCACTCGAGCGATTATTTGAAGACCGTGAGCATGGATTAATGGTTGAAGTGCAGACTTGGAAATCTACTGTGGCTCAGTATCAAAACAAGATTAGAAGAACTTAGGAACGAGCCTCCACAACTATTTTTGAATATGTGGAGCATATAGACATCATGATATTAAGGCATGCGAAGCAACAACTCAAGATGGAGCAGGCAGAAAAACAAGTGGCAGAGATGAAAACAGATAAGGTGCAGATGTTTAAATTGGTGCAAGAGGTGATGGCATGTTGCCCTCCTGATTCTTGTTATTCTTTATTCTTACATGAACGTTTCCTTCTATTCTGCATGGAGAGCATAAAAAAAAATATTAGTTATAAAATAGAAAATGGTGTACCATTCCTCCAAATAATGAGGCACCATGACGTGCCAACTCAACATTTGATGTGTGAATTTTACCTGCATGGATATCTGTTGTGCCTCGAAAAATATTTCAATCTGGTCCCGTTTGTGGGAGACATTCATTTAAGGGCCCTCACCTCTTACACTTTCAACTAGATCAGCTGGCAGAAGGCTTTTAACAGATTTGAATCTAATCAGGTTACAAAGCCGTTTATGGTAAGAGGAGAACCTGAGAGGTCAGTCACCATGTTTAATAAACACAACACCTTTTTGGGAATTGAGGCGAATAGAGACATAATGTTGAGGACACAAAATTGGTGCCTTGATATTTGTGTTAAGAAAATAGTCACATTTCATGAAGAAGCTCTTGATTTCTATCAGAAAAGGTGGATGATGACACCTACAGTTGTCTGGAACAGGGAACCTTTTGGGGCACCAAATTTTGTATGAGTGCTCCCCAGAGTGCCCAGATATGTGGAATGTATCCTAACAAGTGGGGTCCGATGGATAGGACTCCGGTTTCAGTTTCCCACTATTTGGTTTCCAGTAGAAGATTACACTCCAATGTATATCATCCCAGAAGATTGGTGGGAAGACGTACACCTCTTCAATGGTTTTAAAGTTCCAGGGACAAAGATGGCCAAAAAATATGATCTCGCCCATTTTTAGGAAGCCAACAGTTAGCGAAATCCAGACCTACGGAAGCGGAAAACTACATGAGGGCATGCAAAAGGCTAGTTGGGGGGAGATGTTGGGCACCAAATCGAGCTATCTTTATGCTACATTTTCATTACCTTTTTGACCTTTTTACACTTATTTACCTATGTTTACTATGCTAAACCCGTGAGGTAAATACCCCTACCTTTGTCTATTGGAATATTTTATTAATGAAGTAAAGTCGCGGAGTTTTTCCTATTCGTAGCATTGAAACGAATGTTTGACCGTAGCTTCTGGAGAACAGGACTAGGGCTTCATCTCACAACAGATCCTCTCTTCACAACAACAACCAAGCCATACAGAGGCCACGCAGCTGGAGTCGCAGATCCCTGAACCATCTTGGGTATTTCGTGATCCTGTGCATCTGGTACTGGTGTCGTTCCAACTAATGTATATTTTTGGGGATACAGTTACCATGTTTTGAGGAAAGAGGTTGTTCTCCCTTTTGATGTATAAAAGACAGTTTATTCCTGTAACTGAGGAAGTCCCTATTGAGATTGTAATAACCTTTTTCAGATTTATAAAATACTATCTATTTTGTTGTCTTCATCTTTGTTGTAACCAACGCAACCCTGATCAAAGAGTTGGGCCCGCTCTTCTGATCAGGTGCTGCATCTTCCTGTGTGTGTTATTTATCAGTTTTATGTTTGTTGTTACAGTGTATTATTTATCAATTTTATGCTTGTTGTTACAGTAAGTTATTTATCAGTTTTATGCTTGTTGTTACAGTGTTATTTATTAGTTTATGCTTGCTGTTACAGCGTGTGATTCTTATGAGTGCTTTTCAGAAGTTGTAGTTAATCCAGTTGACAGTAATGTTTGAATCTTAATCATGAACCCTTGGCTAGAATGAATTGTACTCTTTCCCTTGCATATACCTTGCGTGTTGCCTTGAAAGTATACGCACCCGGATTGATAAATTAATGTAGGAAAAGGGTGAATAAATCGTTCATACCTGGACACCAACAACCTCTTTCAGCTTCTTTGCTCTACTCTTTTTTTTTCTCCTGCGCATACAACTGCACCCTGTTAAGCATTTCTTATGCCTTTTATGCTTTGTGCTACCTCTGTATGTTGTGCATTGCATCTCTGATATTCACTTAAGGTAGTTCACGGCATATCCTTCTACCCACATACAAAGCTATCGAAAAAAGAACACTATCTTCTCTGTTTTGCATGTCTTTCTCACGCCAAGTCCTTTGCATGATCATCATCACAAATCTTCGTCTTCTATGGAATTTATGCTAAATATGTTCATCACCAGTGGATGTTATCCAAATATTCTTTGGCTTCTCTAGAAATCGCAACTCTTCGTCTTCTCTGGCAGTTACTATCAGTCATTTTTGGCTTCTTTGGCTTCTAAGCCCCTTCCTTCACATGACCACCGGCGGTGACCACACGTCTATTCATAAGGCGCTTCCCGATATCGGTCTAGCATGCGCTAGCTTCATTTTTTTATATGACCTTGGGTGATGATATCATGTGACCACACAATTTCAGGTGTGTCCAAAGGTTGTTTGAATCAAACTACTTTTCATCTCACAATTCACCTCGAGCCTCCAAGTGTCCTTTCTCCAAAACCATGGTTTCTATTGCGGCCCGCTCAAGAAAAATTAAGACTCGAACATGTTTTGGCCCTGTAATTGAGCATGATCGTTGATCTCCAATACCTTGTCGATGCCACTCAATCAATGGTTTCTATCTTCCTTCCTTTCCTCCTTCCACACTCGATCCTATATCTCCATGATCCGTCGACACGTAGCTTCCTTCCAAATCAATAAATACGATTGATTTTGGCCTTCTGGTCTTTGGGAGTTTCAAATATCAAATATCACTTTTCCCATATGACAATATTCCAGAGTGGAAGATCTATTGACACCTATCTCCCTGAATCTACAATCACTATCTCCTCTGCAAGTTCGACCTTCGGGACTTTTGATTCTCAAACTCTCATTTCTTCCGTATGTCAATCTTTTGGAGTCGATGATCTACAGACACATGTATGAATAGATCAGATAGTTTACACTTATCCTTTCACTGTATAATCCATCGTCTAGGACTTAATCAAGAATTGTTATGGATGGCCACCATTTACTTCGGCACTTCGGCTATTATACTTACACTATTCTTCCATTGTATTTTGATGAACGGTTGAGAATGCACCTGAAGTGATATTCAGATCAGACCACTTATGTCCACTTTGGGACTTTGGGAATTTAGGCATTTGTTGGTGGTGAAACTCCTGAAGTAAAACTCCCAGAGTGATGTAACTTTCTTACGTCACTTGATGATGTGGATGTGACATGTAGGCAATGTAGTGGAGTGTGGAGGCAGAGCGCGGTATTGGAGTGTGATGTCAGAGCGTGAAGGTGGTATGTATGAGTGGTTTGGTGGTTTACTTGGAGTGGGGGTTAAGAAGTAAGTGGTAATGAGCGAGGGGGGTTCGATATGCCCTGTCGACCGTAGATCTGAGTGCTTGATTATCGACCACTGAGATTAGCACACCCTTCTTCAAATTATCTTGTCCTTCCACTTTAGAATGATCTGATGACTGAAATTTACTACGTCTCTCAGGCTCTCAAGACTTCGGGGATTTCAAATCTCAAAATTTTCTCCCTCCTAAACTCATGGTCTACTAACACGTATCTCTTGACGATCATTGAACCATATTCTCATCCTGGTGATGAACGGTCTCAAATTACTTCGGGACTTTGGAACTTTGGTAAGTTCACTCTCCTGCGTGTGCACAGAGTTAAGGCTCGTGCACCTTGATTTGATCATATCATTATTGGTCCTTTTTATCGGTGATCCAATAACCACTATCGCTCTTCCTCCTGATATTTCTCGCCTTATGATCCTTTGAATCCTTAAAGAGTCACTTTGACACTTGGCATAATTGTGGATTTGTGCACTCGCATATCTTCCGAAGTCCAAATCTTCAAACTCTCATCGCTGATTTCCTTTTCTCCATCGTCATTGTTGTTATTTCCATCAATGAAAAGAACACTCTTCCTGTAAAACATGCCAAAATTTATACTTCAAAAGGGTCGTTGGACTAGTTAGGCATGGGCTATAAGAGGTGATTAACTTGGGAAACTTGTGAAGTCTACCCAAAAAGGTGCATTATGTGCATATTTTATTTTATTTTGGTGAAAAATGAAAGAATATGAGAGTTTATAAAGGAGAAAGAGCATATATAAAGTTGTATACATTGTATGTCAGATCAATAGTAGTAGATGACTAGCTCGAGGGTGTTTTTAAAACATTATGAGGAGGAATTTTGGGGAGATTTTGTCTAGAAGAGGGATATGTATGTGGGATTCAACAAAACAAGTGCATATATGCATACCATCTAGAAAATTATGATATAATATATGCCCACTAATTTTTTAGGTTAGAAGGGGATCTAATGGCCAAAATACATTATAAAATATAGGAGGAAACCATGTAGTGGGCCTAGGAAAAGTTCATTGAATATATGACCAACATAATACCTACAAAAGAAATCAAATATGAGGTTACTCTCTTCCCAGGGTGGGCATACCCATGCTCAAGAGTGATGAAATCGTGTCCATGAAATAAAGTATACTTGGGATCCATGAAGTATGTATATAAGTAGTGATCATTGCCATGAAAAATGAGTACATATTGGATCCATGTCAAAAGAGATTATAGCCATGAATATATACATAGTGGATCTATGTATCAGAATCAAAGGAGGATAACCAAAATGAAAGAGATGAAAAAACTGATCCTCCTCAAGTGCCAATGTCATGTAAAGGAGTGGCACTGTCTAATGAAACTAAGGTAGGAGAGTAAAAGAGGTGATGCTACTACAAACTCGAGGTCTTAAAAAAATCATCGATTATATGAGTCTACACCATGTGAAAAAATTATGTGAATTATAACATGGGAGACACTATTTTATTACTAGTCATTGATGTATATTGTTAACAAACGTGAGAAAACCCACCGATAATGATAAGGGGCTTCAAGGTACCTAGTAGATTCTAGCAAGTGTGAATGAATGAGTTGGTGTCAAGGTACACTTGTAGAATCCTTCTATCTAGGGACATTGATGTATTCCCATTGTCAATAGCAAGGGAACCTACCACTAATGACTGCAAGCCCCAAGGTACTAAAATAAATCTAGATCCAAATCATAGAGAAATTGAGCTAGATTCGATGGGAAGAGATCCAATAGAAGGAGGTAATTAATATTTCCCCATAATCCAACAGAAGGAACTGCAAAAGGACAAATATTTTGAAGGACTTGGACAAAATATTGGATAGACACACCACTGGGTACATCTCTCACATGCACCAGATGGAATAACACACATAATAAACCCTCAAAGAAATGGGCAATAAGAAAAAACACTAATAGAGGTGAGGAATTCCACCAATGAGCCAGACAACCAAATGAAGGAAAATAAGGTTGAGCGAAAGAGTGTGGAAGAGAAAGGTGCTGGAATAGAAAATGGTTAGAGGCCAATGTACAATCAATTTTTGGAGGATCATTTGAAACAAAATCAAGAAGAGGAGAGAGATTGTGGGTTCTCAATCAGAAAGAAAAGATTGTAATCGGTTTGGGTAATGAGAACTGGTTTTGTGCCAGACTGGGAATGTATGGGAAAATACTATTGTATTACAGTAGAGGTAGTAAGGGAAAGAGACTAGAGAGAATATGATATGGTTTTGTACTATCATAATATGTACTTGTTGATTATCTTTGGCATGAATTTGTATATGTCTGAGATGATTTGATCATGTATTGTGAGTAAGGACTTTGATATAATAGAATATTGACAGGGATAAAATTCAAAAGAATACCTCTCTATATGATGATTTATGTTTCCATGGAATGATATTATGTTATTTCTATTATGCATGATGCTCCTATATTTATTTGTGGTGTTAAGTGTAAATTTGTTCTTTTGTCCTGGTTTATGAGGTGTTAAAGACTATAATGTGGTTAAGTTATCTTGTGCAAGAATGGTATTGATATTGATAACTTGTAGATATGATTAAGAATTATTCTTACCCTTCCCTACTCTTCATGTCTTGGTCATACTTTGGGTGAGACTTCTTTCCTTCCAGGAAGATGGAAATGGTAGTGCAGTAGGATAGATCGGTACCCTTTTGTTGGTAAACTGAAGAGAACCCTGGTCTGACAAATTTTCACCAACAAAATGGTTCCATTGTTGGGACCTTTACATTGAAGGGAACCTGTAAGAAGGATGCTTCCTTGAATCCACAAATCTGATGTTCAGAAGTGGTGGGAATGAAAGTATGATGCATTCATATGGAAGGAAGTAGAGTTATGAAATTTGAACTTGAACATCGCAAGATATTTTGTCTTCTACTCAGAATGATCGAGAGAACAATATGAGATATTCTTGATAAAATTCCTGGAAGACTTGTTCCATTGGGTATATTGGCTATAGGAATCTCCAGAGTTCAAAGAACATGTCAATTAAATTTGTACTTGGGATACAGAGAATCTAGCAGAGCTCCATTGCCTGGATCACTAGATTACCCGAGGAGTGGATTTATGGGTTGACATGACTCTGGACGGTTATATAATTGAGTTTGCAGTGAAGAATCATCAATATTTTTCACGAGCAAAAGCAATATTCAAGAAAGGTGCGTGAAGAATACTACTGAGGGAAATTCCCTTGTGGATCATATTATTTTTAATGGAAGAGGGGATGCTCATTGTTCCCTCGAGTGAGATTGAAGCCTAAACACCTATGCTCAGGGTGGGGCGATCTTGGGGAAGGTTCATGACCTAAGAAGGGGAATGGGTTCTTTTATAGATGGGGGATCGGTAAGAGAAGAGAGAAATAAGTGAGCGATCCATGAGGAGATATTCCATAATTGAGAAATGGTGGTAGGGAAAGTTAAAGAAAGTAGCAAAGTAGTCTGAGGTGTTGTGGAAAGAAATAGACCAGAAGAAACAGATGGAAGAAAGGAAGAAGATTTGTGAAAGTTTTGAAGACAACAAATAATATCTAGTCTAATATTGTAGGAAAGAGAAGTGCGGAGAGAAAGAAGTCCTTAGGTGGGTGGATGAGAAGAGAAATGTGTAGAAGAAAGGGAAGATGAACAAGGTCTAGATATTGCAAAAGATAGAGAATATTCGACCCCGATCTTAGGAGGAGTCAAGAATGAGGATGAGAAGGATAATCTAGAGAAAGAAAACAAGACCCCGTAGATCAAAGAAACCTTCCCAGAAGTCATTGGAACCAGCCCCACATTTTCCATCCCCTAGGTGCCCTCTATACACTTGGTAAGTTATGTACTGCATACTCATGAAATTTATATTGCATCAAATTTAGTCAATTTGTCAAAATCAACAAGTGTGAACATTGGGAGGAAATTAAGGTCTTCCGATAGTTCACAACCAGAGCCATTGGGATTCATTTTGGTAGGAATAGTAAGACCTAGAATGGTTGGACACATGGGAGGCTTGGTCGCCCGATACCCAGAATTATGGGGTAAAGGAGACGAGCACACAAAACAAAAATGGTTTCTTTGAGAGGCCATATGGAGGTCTATAGGGATTTTGGATGTGAAAAAGTTAGTGGAATTCCAGACTAATTTGAGGGGTCATGCCCTCAAGTGGTACATGAAGGATATTGATCCTAGGTTGGAAGGACAAGCCTTTACCCTTGACTAGGTGCGTCAGAAATTCATCGTTGAATTCAAGATACCTTAGTCAGGGTAGAAATCTCTCTCCAATTTGAGGGAGATTCAACAGAGAGAGGGTGAGTCTGCATGGGAGTATAGTCATAATTTTAAGGACACTAGTGGGATATTAGCACATCCAATTCATGAAGACCATTAGAGGGAATGGTGTATCCAAGGGATGCTACCCTTGACGTGAATCCCCCTGACGCAACAGAGGCTAACCACCTTGACATATGCTTTGAAACAATCAATGAAGATTGAATCTATGGCATGATACCCAGGGACTTTGAGGGTAACCAGGCCTCTGGTAGACCCAAACCTATCGCATCTATAGGGAAAAATATCATCACTCATGGAGAATATCTAGGAAGTAACTTTGCATAGACCAAGACTACCTCAAGTTTGGTGCATAGGGTTATATACAAAAGGGAATTTGGAAAATGAGTTTTAGTGGATGTGGGGAATGGGATATCCACACAACCTGATGGCCCCCCATCCTATAGGACCAATGGGAGGAGTTGTGCAAGTATTTGCAGCCCACCATTCCATGCACTGGTTCAATGCCATGATTTTCCAAGCACCCAAACAACCCAAACAATTGAGTACTTTGAAATCTATCAGACTCATGAGAGTAAACCAAGGAACTAACCCATCCTGTAGAAGTGCATGCATGTGACCAATACAATACACTATGAATTCTATGCATCTACAATGCAAACTACAAGCCAATGTAGTGCATTATATGCACTTGTTGATAGATTGTATTAGACTGCATTCAAGATAAGTGAAACACCCCAAGGACCCATAAGAGGTCGTGGGGGTGGGGATGGAGGTGTATTTAGAGGAGGGAGGAGTGGAGGAAGAGGACCAAGACAATGTTACATTTGCAATGAAAAAGTAGACATGGTCAGAGACTGTCGTTACCCAAGACAACCATGGTTTTCACACTGTAGAACTAATGTTCATGCAACCTAAGATTGCTTAGACCTTATCGTGAAGTGGGAGGACCAATTTCGTCAAAGAGGAGATAAATTCATAGGGTCGTAACTTAGGAGGGAATTCAAAGGGAAGATACCCAAAATCAACATCATCAGTCACGAAGGAGTGAAAACTGGGGTAGATGCAGACAATTGTCCCAAGATTTAAAAAACAGCCCCTAAGGATGAAAAGTATGACCCTTTGAAACAAAAATTGTTTTCAAATATGCAATAGAAATATTTAGAGCTATCTTTTCTCCAGAAATAGTGGAAAATCCTCCTAAAGTTATCCATCAACCCAAGATTTCTCAAGACCCTACCTCACCACCTCAACCCAGGAATCATGTAAACTCAAGAAGACACCCTCAAAAGTCTCAGAATATAATTAAACTATGGTTTCAATTATTCTTTGAGATCCTAGGAGATGACCAACTTAATAAGAAGTTGCAGAACACCCTATACCTAGTCCTCAGAGATGATGGAATTCCAAAAACTACTGTAACCACCAACTTCCTTGAGAACAATACACAGAGGATACAAAGAAGGAAGGTGAGAAATGTAAAAAAAATTAGGTTGGAAGCCCAATTAGATGACTTTGAGATTAAATACATCATCTTGGACTTGGGATCAGATGTCAATATATTATCGAAAAAGTCTTGGGAAGATATAGGGAAACCTCAGTTAGTGTATTCCTCTATCTAGCTCAGAATGGAAAACCAATACTTCATTTTCCAAGTAGGGAGGCTGGAAAATGTGGAGGTAGATGTTGCGGGAGTTAAAATGACAACTAATTTTGAAGTGATTGAAATTGTGGGAGGAAAAGACCCCTACCTTGATTTATTATTAATTGACTAGGCATATGAAAACTATGTTTTCATTGACTTAAAAAGGGACCCATGACATTTGAGGGAGATGGAATAATGGTAGTTTATCCCTTAGATCCATACTTGGGGCCTAGATATACTTGGGTAGTGGATAATAACATGGAGTCAAAAGTTCTTGACCAATTATTCACCATAATAGCAAGGATGATGACGGATTATATTAACCCCACTTCATATGAATGTGTAATTTGGAGAAGCATACAGTCAATCGATGAGGAATTGGAACTGGATTTTGAAAGTTGGTAGCAAGGTTCATAGAAAATATTTTCAAGATGTTGTGAAACTATCAGGTAAATGAGATGGATTGGAACTGAGGTAAGGAATCACCCAACATATGATGGTACCTCAGACTTGGACAACTTTCTTACCGACATAGAAGGAATATTTGTGTCAGATCAAAGAATCCCAATTTTTAATATAGCCTTGAAGGATACCCCAGCTAGATGGTGGTCCACTCACAAAGCCTTGATTCTGGATTGGGAGGATGAAAAGAGAGATATTCGATGCATATTCGTTAGTAGTGATCAATTCAAAGATTATATGAGAATGGATTTTCAAGGTACACAATTGTTTGATGGGAAGTTTCACCCCATAATGCATGTTGATCACTGCTTAAAGAAATGGCGAGTTGTGGAAGTACCCTCTCATCTATAGGTTCAACTATTTTTCCACTCGCTAGTTGCAATCCCAAAATCCAGGTACACACATGAGGAGACCAGAAGACAAACAAGTTGTTGGAAGACCTTAAAAGACCAGTTTTGCAGAGATTTCTCCTTCACTAGTAAGTCCACTAAGCTTCACTTAATCCTTCAAATAATTTAGGAGATTTTATTTATTGAAATTTGTAAACAAAGATTGAGCCTAGTATTATGTTTTGATCATGCTCATTTGTTTCACTCTAGTCTAGGCCACAACCCTATCGGAATACCTTTATCTTGTTGTAAAATTGATAAAGGCCTAGAAGAATCCAATCAATTAAAATAACTTAAAATCCTAAATATCAAAGAAAATGAAGGTACTAGAGAAATCCAGGACACTATACTCATTCATACATGTAGCTCCTATAACCATCCCCTAAAGTTGCAGACATTAAACATAGGGAGTGA
This sequence comes from Picea engelmannii, assembly GCA_009831015.1. Taxonomy (NCBI): domain Eukaryota; kingdom Viridiplantae; phylum Streptophyta; class Pinopsida; order Pinales; family Pinaceae; genus Picea; species Picea engelmannii. The sequence continues at coordinate 495 of ML806371.1, read as the reverse complement.
AGAATATCCTAACATAACTTCCATAGGATATTACTGGGATGAGAAAACCATGAATGAAGTCCATAGGTTGTTGTGGGAATATGAGGACTTATTCCCAAAAACCTTCTCATAACTAAAAGGTATAAAAGGATTCATGGGGGAGATGAATATCAATATGAAACCTAACTCAAAACCTGTGAAGAAAAGACCATATTGTCTCAATCGATAAGCTCAAGAAGGAAGTGGAAAAAAATCTTGCGGAAGGACTAATCTTTCCTGTCAAAGAAGCAGAGTGGGTTATCCCCATAGTAATATATAACAAGAAGGATACATAATATATTCGGGTCTATTTCGTCTACAGGAGTCTGAATTCTACATGTGTTCATGATTTTCTTTTGACACCCTTCAGTGATGAGGTGTTATATCAAGTTTTGGGGAAACAATATTATTCGTTTACAGATGGATTCTCGGGGTATCACCAAGTTATAATTTCAGAAGAAGACAAGAATAATACCA
>ML806370.1:253713-264178 GCA_009831015.1 Picea engelmannii | reverse complement strand
ACTTAGGAATGGGGGAAACATAATTAAGGAAAGAATTGAACTTATGGTAAAAAGCGAGGTCAACATAGTAAGGAATCTGCAATTAAGAACCTTCTAAAAATGAACTAAATTAGCAACTTCATTTTAGGGAAAGTATTTAAACCCGAAGGGGAATCTAGGAACACCTAGGAGTAAAGTTAGGAGCAACTCTAGGTGGGTGAGGGAAATGAGACAATTAATAAATTTAAAGAAAATGATTAATGAAGAAAAGAGGGGGATGGATGACACTTGTGCGAAGGAGAATATTTAGAATATTTTTATTAAAACTTAATTTAAATGTGATTTAGGGAAAGTTGGAGGTTCCAAAAACTATACAAAAGAAAAGGAATATGAGGAAGAAAGGTATCGACTGTTAGCGTAACGTTACACTGCCAGATTGTGACTTGACTGATTACTTGTGGAGAGTTGGGATTTTTCCAGCTCGGATAGGAGTGGTAGCTCAGCCTTGCGAGGCGAGCTGGGAAGCTAGACATACCATCTGGACCGTGTGTGGCCCCTTTACGGCTTGGGGGGCTAAGGGGGAAGCAGAGTACCCCTAGCGTTGGCTGGGAGGTACCGGTGAGGTCTCGACGGTCAGAGAGCGGTTGCAGCATGGAGCACATGGACGACGCTCAGAGCAGACGAACAGGCAAAGGTACGCCCCTTTTTTTTTGGTTGAATGATTCAATAAGTAGATGTATGATTTAGATATGTTGGTGTGACTATTTGGGGTTGTATTGGGTTATGCCTGCCCAGGAAAACCTTCCTCTACCATGCTTGATTCTTATGACGGAAGTCACTTGACGAATCGTTCCCTGAAGTTATTGCCAGAAATTTTGGCTAATTTACCCATCTGAATGCATGTTATGTTTAAAATTTAGTGTTTATAACGCGTTAAGGGTTCGATCTGTCTGTACGGATTTTTGTTAGAGATTATGCACACAAATTTTATGAATGATATTTTTATGTTGAATTTAGGCGAAGAAATTTTATGCAATGAACAATGTTTAGAAATTTAGTAATGAAATGACAGGTAATACATTTTATGTTAGAATTTGTTGGATCCTTGAGGCCATGCATTGTCTGGACAACCACTACACTGATTTGCTTCCTTGCACCTCTGCCACCTATGTGAATTCCACCCATTTTTTCCCCGGCAAACCGTGTCATGATCCTGGAGTTTTCTTCTCAGCCACAGTGTTAACCTCTTGCAAATTTGACCCTGCAACTACTTAGAATCGCGTTCTGTAAATGTTGGAATGCCCCTCCCTCTACGAACTATAATCGGTTTCCTGTGACCACCTCTGCAAGTCGCATGGTGTATAATGGTGGAAGGGGGCCTCTCAAACGCGGTCAATTGAGACTATCAATTTAACCCTCGGTTCTGTCAATTTCCCTTGACTGTCGCCAATTTAAAGTCTGATTTCCTGGCCTGTACCCATGACCCTTCATTTTTGGTGTCGTTGATGCCTTCGTTTACCCTCCTGCTGGCAAACACAATCTGGAAAACCACTAGTTCTTTACCTCAGTCAGCCATTTATCCTGCGGTCAGCGTGTTTATCCATGGGCATTTTCATAGGCCGTGATTAGTTTCCCCGCTGTCAGCTCTTGCAGCCACCATATATTGGGTAACTGCCACTTTCCCTCACCTCAGTCTACGCTTTATAGAGGGAACGATAAATAAAAGGAGATGGATCATTGGGACTGTAGTGGAATTCTTTTTTTTACTTTATCATTGGGAATATTATCCTTTAATGCGTGGGATACTATTCTTGAAGGGCACGTTACCTGTGCATTTCTGTTAGTAATTTGGGAAGAATGATTTCCAGGATTTTCCGTGACTTTATGAACCTCATGAACACGCACAGGATTTACCCGAACTTAACTTATCTCATGAACACAGACAGACACTTTTGGGATCTTACCAGAAGAAAAGGTTGTTCTGGAAGAGCGTCTTCATATCTTCGCTCCCTTTTTGCATTGCTCTTTTCAAATGCCATTTTAACCAGGAAACCAACAAGCTCGGGCTTCTAAGTAGGTATATCCACTGCAATATTCCAAGTCCTTTCCTTGCAAACATCCTTAATCCAATTCATATGCTCGACTTTGAAAAATGTCCTCTTCTAACATGGAGCTTTTAATCAAGCTGAAACAAAAACGAAAAAAAAAACTCCAACAAAAAAAAAATTCTGTCACCTTTCAGTAATTTTGAATATTTTGTTTACATTTCTGTAATCTATACTATTTATTTAGTAATGCAAGAATAATGGTGAGTTGTAGTAGCTAGAGTATTGGTGACATTTAGATTTATGTAATCTTTGAATATTCTGTCACCATTGATGATTTTTTTAATTCGAAGCGATTTATTTTTAATGCAAGAATGATTGTGAGTTGTAGTAGTTAGAGTATTTGTGATATTTAAATATTTTGGGAAGCCTAGTTGGTGAGTTTTATTTAGTTAAGGAGGTATTTATTTCTTTTAATTATTTATTTAAGAAGGGATTTGTGTTTTGTATTTTTTTAAAGAAGGAAATTGTTTATGCATTGATCATTGTTGTAAAGTGTAAAGGTAATGTCCTTATAATATAGGTCTTGAATCACATAATAGTATGTGCTTGTAATATAAATCATAGGTAATGTTAGGGTTAGAAACATATCAATGTAATGTTGCAGATATTTTATATTGCTAAGTTATTGTAATATTATGTAATGGCATTGTTACCTTACTGAATCTATTGTTATAGTAATATGTATGGAGAAATTTCATTAGAATATATTGTTGGTAATAGGTAAAGGTAGTACTTTATTGAACTATAAAATAAAGATATACGGTTGGTGTTGATAACTTGATAGGTAATTTGTTGTTATTTAATTGCAAGTTATTGTAATATAAGATATAATGGTAATGTTATTTTATTGTAATGCTATTGAAATTTTGTTGTTATTGACGACACATAAGATGTAAGGTCTTGAACTAAGTATCATGGATTATTACGATTTGGTAAATGGGGTTTGCAATTACTTCAATTTGCATTATTCTACAGTTGGTTGGATATTTCGTTGATTAATGGAATTAATGCAGTAACTGGTCTATGATTAATGCTAGTTGATTCGTAGAAACTTACCTTGTCTTAACAATGGTTGGTAGTTGTCCAAGTCCTTCTGATTTGCGCATTTCGGAGAGGACATAGTTGTTTAGTCAATAATTCTTGTACTTGGTTTTGATCATTTAATTGCTTGGTCTACTTGTTTCGGGTGGGATGTAGACACCTCCATGTAGCCTTAGTATATAAGGTTGTGTGTGTGATTATTTTCTGTGTAAAGAATCCAGTGCCGTATCAAGAGTCTTGGGCCCTTTAAAGGCAGGGTTTCCACTCTTGCGACACACCTCTAGGGTCGTATAAGTAGTCTCGAGCTCTTTAAAGGCAGAGTTTCCACCACTGTGACCTCCTGACAGAGATTACTAGTTTCTACCTGAGCAGTCGGCCAGGATCCTATCTGACATTCTCTCTCTCCGGAGCAGAGAACTAAGATTAAACGCCCTACTTTCCTGTGCAGAAATAGTAAAATATACTACTATGGATTCTTCCATCTGTGTTCGTATTGTACATAACACCGTATGTCATTTAATGCTTGCAGTTACCTATTGTGCGCCTTATGTCTTCTTGTTGTGATCATCATGGTTGCGTCTTGTTAGTCGTTGGGTGGAAACGTAGAGTCAAGTGTGTCTGTTTCCTTTTTACACGCGCACACACACCTTAAACAAAAAAAAAAATTGCACCTATTATCAGAGTTGTTGTCGTAACAAGGAGGCTATTACATATGGTATCAGAGCCGGTTAGACCCGCGACTTGGGATTCGCTACGACTTTCGTTGACATGACTTGATTTGATTATACTGTTGTTGATCGAGTTAATTGTGTGCATGCAGGTAATCATGGTTAGAGGACGCCGCGGAGGCAAACGAAGGGGTGCTAGGGGAGGAGGCGTGACGACTCCAGTAGCATCCACCCCTAAGGGGTCTAACCCCCAGGGAGGCAAGCAGGTTCTTGGACAGGAGCAGATAGTAGTTGGCGATGTTGTTGGGATGATGAGGTCTTTTCAATGCATTTCTGAGGCACTGATCAGCTGGTTGGACAGAGACGAGGCCAGGGCGCCAGCACCCACTAAGGTTCTACCGCGTGCACCGGCCGTAACTGGTGGCATTCACTGTGAACTCGAGAAGGTCAAATTTCCCAAGTTCTTTGGTGCCCCGGACAGCGTAGCCACCAAGGCATGGTTGGAGAACATGGCAATGTGCTTCTCACTTCGCGATTATACCTCTAACATGAAGGTCCGCATGGCAGTCTTTCAACTGAAGGGAAGCGCTCTTCTATGGTGGAAGATGCAGACCTTAAACCCTTATTCTTCTGGAAGGGAATGAAGGCCGCCATAGTCAACTTTGTGGCTAGATGTCTAGAGTGTCAGCACGTAAAGGATAAACATAGACACTCGGAAGGATTACTTCAACCACATGACATTCCAGAATCGAAATGGGAAGTTATTTCGATGGATTTTATTGTTGGATTGCCACCGACGGTAAGGAGACACGATTCAATTTTCGTAGTGGTAGACACTCTAACAAAGAGTGCTCACTTTATTCCTATGTGTATGACGTATCAGGCACCTGACATAGCAAGAGTTTTCATTAGTGAGATTGTGAGGCTACATGGCATGCCTAAGAAGATTATATCCGATCGAGGATCGATGTTTACTGGACGATTTTGGACGAGTTTCCAAGAGGCCTTGGGAACCCAACTTAACTTTAGTACTGCATATCACCCAGAGACTGACGGACAGACCGAACGAATGAACCAAACCTTGGAAGACATGTTGCGCATGTACGTGATGGACCAACAAAAGCGTTGGGAGGAATTCTTGCCTCTAGTAGAGTTCGCTTACAACAATGGTTACCAGAGCACCATTAAAATGACGCCTTTCAAGTTTCTTTACGGGTGACCGTGTCGGATGCCCTTGAGTTGGGATCGGCTTGAGGATAGGGTCCTAGTGGGACCAGAAGCGATCCAAGAAATGGAAGATAAAATGAAAACCAAAATACAAAGGATTGAAGAAGCGCATGATCGATAGAAGAGTTATGTCGATGCGCACCTAGTCGACCGCAGTTATGAGGTCGGCGATCGAGTCTTCTTGCGGGTTAAACGGCATAAGAGTTCGATCAAGTTTGGAAAGGGAGCTAAACTCTCTCCTAGGTTCATGGGACCTTTCGAGATTTTGGAGAGAAAGGGGCCTGTGGCCTATCAACTAGCCTTTCCTGATTCTTTGAGGCGTATGCATGATGTATTTCATGTATCTGTTTTGAGACATTATATTAGTGATCCTACACTTGTGATTCACATGAGTTCCTTGCAGGTATCAGATGAGGGATCACTCATGGCTGATCCGGTCCACATATTAGATCATCGCGTTCGACAGTTATGATGTCGAATGGTAGATCGGGTCAAGGTCCAGTGGGACAATTATAGTTCGTACTCCGCGACCTGGGATGACGCATATGATATGTGCCAGCGGTTTCCATTTTTTTTTTATAGATAGACTTATGATACTGTGAAACATTTATTCTACATTTATACTGATAAAATTTGGGACGAAGTTTAGACCAAGAGGGGGTGTATGTAACATCCCTCTTTGGTGCACTGAGAAAACTTATTCTTTGAGGACACTTGGTCGCAAGTGATCTGGACTTTTTGATATTAAAACATTTATCCTTGATTATGATGCATTATGACAGATTACATGATGTTTTACTCCTTTGGCATAGACAGGTGCTATTGACTCGGTTTTACTGAGTGCACATGGTTTTGGACCTTGCATATGTAGAGGCATCGATGGAATCCCTTGGACTCCGGATTGAGTCAGGGAGTGTGCTATTTGGGTTGATTTATTTAGTATGATATTACATTGATTTGATGATATGATGTGGACATGTTCTGACACGTTTTTTGATGATGCAGGCTGACGATAGCTTTTCGACTAGACTCACATACAGAGTAAAGGGGCCACACACGATTTCCAGAGAGGTTGAGGGAGAGTTGTGGACAGCAGCCCTGCCACAGCCTACTAGCACTCCTACCGTGGCTCAAACTGTAGGTTAACGATTACCTAGTTCAAGAGGACCCACGATGCCGTGAGGGAAGACTGCGACAGTTGCTCACGATGATTCTAAGGGGCACGCAATAAGGCGGGGGCTTTATTCCTTAGAAGCCCTTAGTCTCCCACAAGTTCACCTGGCGGAGTGTTGACTCCAGGGGTTATTGATGTCTACCAATCAGTCAAGTTGGCGAGTGGAACCCTTGGAGCACGTGGCACATCTTAAAGGGAATGTCGCACAAAAGAAACACGAGAGGCGAGTGGCACCCTTGGAGCATGTGGTGCAACCTGAAGGGCACGCCGCGCAAAATAAACACAAGAGGCGAGTGGCACCCTTGGAGCACGTCCTGCGTCCTTAAGGGCACGTCGCATTGACGATCATGAAGGAACAAACCTAGATGGTCCTAAGACATTAACGCCTTAAGAAATTCTTAAACAACTTCCCTAAATAATTGTCGCCCAGTTCAGATTCTAAGTCCTAAGTAAAAAAAAAAAACTTCTCTAGGGGTAAATTTTTGTTTGACCTTAAGAAATTTACCCTATCAAAAACCAATATATATGTTATATATAAAATAAAAACAAAGTTAACATTAAACCAAAAACCACTTAAGCTATAGTTTTAGTCTTCATAAAGTTTGTAGGGTAAAATAAAGAGAATAAGAAAGTAATTCAAATCCGTGGTTGTAAATTGAAAAGAAGGATTTAATTAGTTAACTTGTGGAAGTGTAAAAAGATTTTTAAATTAATCATAAAAGGAAGGAGTAAATAGCGCAATTGCCATTTTGACAAATAAAAAGGGGAAACATGGGGATAAATAAAAATTAGGAAACTTAGGAATGGGGGAAACATAATTAAGGAAAGAATTGAACTTATGGTAAAAAGCGAGGTCAACATAGTAAGGAATCTGCAATTAAGAACCTTCTAAAAATGAACTAAATTAGCAACTTCATTTTAGGGAAAGTATTTAAACCTGAACGGGAATCTAGGAACACCTAGGAGTAATTTTAGGAGCAACTCTAGGTGGGTGAGGTAAATGAGACAATTAATAAATTTAAAGAAAATGATTAATGGAGAAAAGAGGGGGATGGACGACACTTGTGCGAAGGAGAATATTTAGAATATTTTTATTAAAACTTAATTTAAATGTGATTTAGGGAAAGTTGGAGGTTCCAAAAACTATATAAAAGAAAAGGAAGATGAGGAAGAAAGGGATTGGCTGTTAGTGTAACGTTACGTTGTCGGATTGTGACTTGACTGATTACTTGTGAAGAGTTGGGATTTTTCCAGCTCAGATAGGAGTGGTAGCTCGGCCTTACGAGGCGAGATGGGAAGCTAGACATACCATCTGGACCGTGTGTGGCCCCTTTGAGGCTCGGGGGGATAAGGGGGAAGCAGAGTACCCCTAGCGTTGACTGGGAGGTACCGGTGAGGTCTCGACGGTTGGCGAGCGGTTGCAGCACGGAGCGCGTGGACAACGCTTGGAGCAGGCAAACAGGCAAAGGTACTCCCCTTTGTTTTTGGTTGAATGATTCAATAAGTAGATGCATGATTTAGATATGTTGGTGTGATTATTTGGGGTTGTATTGGGTTCTGTTTTCCCAGGAAACCCTTCCTCTACCATGCTTGATTCTTATGATAGAAGTCACTTGCCAAATCGTTCCCTGAAGTTATTGCCGAAAATTTTGGCTAATTTACCCATCTGAATGCATGTTATGTTTAAAATTTAGTGTCTATAATGCATTAAGGGTTCGATTTGTCTGTACGGATTTTTGTTAGAGATTATGCACACAAATTTTATGAATGATATTTTTATGTTGAATTTAGGCGAAGAAATTTTATGGAATGAACAATGTTTAGAAATTTAGTAATGAAATGGCAGGAAATACATTTTATGTTAGAATTTGTTAGATCCTTGTGGCCATGCATTGTCTGGACAACCACTGCATTGATTCACTTCCTTGCACCTCTGCCACCTATGTGAATTCCACCCATTTTTTCCCCCGAAAACCGTGTCATGATCCTGGAGTTTTCTTCTCAACCACAGTGTTAACCTCTTGCAAATTCACCCCTGCAACTACTTACAATCGTGTTCTGTAAACGTTGGAATCCCCCTCCCTCTGTGAACTGTAATTGGTTTCCTGTGACCACCTCTGCAAGTCGTGTGGTGTACAGTGGTGGAAGGGGGCCTCTCAAACGTGGTCAGTTTAGATTCTCAATTTAACCCTCAGTTCTGTCAATCACCCTTGACTGTTGCCAATTTAAAGTTTGATTTCCTGGCCTGTACCCACGACCCTTCGTTTCTGGTACCCTCGATGCCTTCGTTTACCCTCCTGCTGGCAAACACGATATGAAAAATCACTAGTTCTTTAATTCTGTCAACCATCTATCCTGCGATCAACACGTTTATCCACGGGCATTTTCATAGGTCGTGATTAGTTGCCCCACTGTCAGCTCTTGCAGCCACCATATATTAGGTAACTGCCACTTTCCCTCACCTCAGTCTACGCTTTATAGAGGGAACGATTAATAGAAGGAGATGGATCATTGGGACTGGGGTGGAATTCTAATTTTTACTTTATCATTGGGAAGATTATCCTTTAATGCTTGGGATACTATTCTTGAAGGGCACGTTACCTGTGCATCTCTGTTAGTAATTTGGGAAGAATGATTTCCAGGCTTTTTCGTGACTTTATGAACCTCATGAACATGCACAGGATTTACCCAGACTTAACTTATCTCATGAACACAGATATGCACTTTTGGGATCTTACCAGAAGAAAAGGTTGTTCTGCAAGAGCGTCTTCATATCTTCGCTCCCTTTTTGCATTGCTCTTTTCAAATGCCATTTTAACCAAGAAACCAACAAGCTCAAGCTTTTGAGTAGCTCTATCCACTGCAATATTCCAAGTCCTTTCCCTGCATACATCCTTAATGCAATTCATATGCTCGACTTTGAAAAATGTCCTCTTTTAACATGGAGCTTTTAATCTAGCTGAAAAAAAAAAAAAAGACTCCAACAAAAAAAATATTCTGTCACCTTTCCGTAATTTTGAATATTTTGTTTACATTTCTGTAATCTATACTATTTATTTAGTAATGCAAGAATGATGGTGAGTTGTAGTAGTTAGAGTATTGGTGACATTTATATTTATGTAATCTTTGAATATTCCGTCACCATTGATGATTTTTTTAACTCGAAGCGATTTATTTCTAATGCAAGAATGATTGTGAGCTGTAGTAGTTAGAGTATTTGTGATATTTAAATTTTTTGGAAGCCTAGTTGGTGAGTTTTATTTACTTAAGGAGGGATTTATTTCTTTTAATCATTTATTTAAGAAGGGATTTGTGTTTTGTATTTATTTAAAGAAGGAAACGATTTATGCATTGATCATTGTTTTAAAGTGTAAAGTTAATGTCCTTATAATATAGGTCTTGAATCACATAAGAGTATGTGCTTATTATATAGCCTTCGGGCGGGATGTAGACACCTCCATGTAGCCTTAGTATATAAGGTTGTGTGTGTGATTATTTTCTGTGTAAAGAATCCGGTGCCATATCAAGAGTCTCAGGCCCTTTAAAGGCAGGGTTTCCACTCTTGCGACACACCTCTAAGGTCGTATCAGTAGTCTCAGGCTCTTTAAAGGTAGAGTTCTCACCATTGCGACCTCCTGACAGAGATTACTAGTTTCTGCCTGAGCAGTCGGCCAAGAGCCTATCTGACATTCTCTCTCTCTAGAGCAGAGAACTAAGATTAAACGCCCTACTTTCCTGTGCAGAAATAGTAAAATCTACTACTATGGATTCTTCCATCTATGTTCGTACTGTATGTAACACTGTATGTCGTTTAATGCTTGCAGTTATTTGTTGTGCGCCTTATGTCTTCTTGTTGTGATAATCATGGTTGTGTCTTGTCAGTCCTCGGGTGGCGACGTAGAGTCAAGTGTGTAAGTTTCCTTTTTACATGTGCGCACACACCTTAAACAAAAAAAAAATTGCACCTGTTATCAGAGTTGTTGTCCTAATGAGGAGGTTGCTACAGTGCATGTTTAAATAAATTGCATTCATGAGTTTAATTATTAATGGTATTTTCATGCCTGTGTATCTCATGTCATTTTAATTTTTTCATTTGAATTGAATGATGGTTGATTGTGTAGTAATGTTGATCCAGGTGGATATTGGTGGCCACCCACCTTCTCCAACTGGCCCAAAACATGTTTCTGGCAATTTTGGTAATTTACTATTTTTAGCAGTTTTTAACTTCCGGGGCCATTTTGAGGCCTTAAACGACGTTTTTTGGGAAA
>ML806370.1:209591-237793 GCA_009831015.1 Picea engelmannii | reverse complement strand
GATCTCGAAAAAACTTCATTTAGGCCCTCAAAATGGCCCCGGAAGTGAAAACCTGCTAAAAATAGTAAATTACCAAAATTGCCAGAAACATGTTTTGGGCCAGTTGGAGAAGGTGGGTGGCCACCGATATCCACCTGGATCAGATGGGGCCTTTTTAAAACTCGGTTCAGAAATATCAGAATTTCCTGATTTTATATGATAGATTAGATAATAGTTGAATTACATATATATCCTAGTCTAATGTAAAAGTAATCACTGTCGAATAACAACACGCGCATGCAATCTTTACGTTCAAAACTGAGTCCTGAATTATATGTATCTGACCTGGCGTTTTAAAAATGTGCAATTTAAATTATATCGTTACGTTATTACTTTTAGTGGTCTTCTAAATTTTTGCATTGAGTAACGATGATTAATAACTTGCGTAATCACAAGTGAAAGGCAATCTTGACAGAGTTTGCATTTATAATGTTGAGAGTTTGCATTTATAGTTTTTGATCAAGTTTGCATTTAAAACAGCTGAAAGAAGATTGCTTATATTTTGAGTTCACCGTTCCTTGATATATGTATGGAGTAAGGTTATTAAATTGATTGGAATAACTTAAAATTCAAATATATAGCAATTTGTATATGGCAGAATTATTAAATCGGTTGAATGTGGAAGAATATTAAAAAATTAAATCCTTTCAATGAATCTTTGATATTAATTACCACTAGGTAGATCTAGTGCCATATATATGAAGGAATTGGTTTTTAAGGATGATTAATTGATATTGGTTATTGCATGAGTTGATGGATAATTAAATCAAATTTATTTATAAACATAAAGAAGTAAGATATAATGACTTTTGGTCTTCGAATTTATGATTTTCAAAGAGTAAATAATTACTCTCAACCATTAAACCCACTTACCCGGTATAATTATGAGGTCCTTGATCCAAGTAACTTGAACTACAAATCTAGTTGAATATGCACCCTTTTCTCAGAGGTAATTTCATCTACAATGTAAACTTCCCTTTACTTATATTGGAGGCTGTAATATTGTTATGTTACCCTTGGTCATTTTAAATCTCGTTGATGTTATCTAATTGCGTTTTCCATTAGGTTAATGGAATGTGACCTTAGTGTTCCCTTTTGCGGTAATGAATTGTTTGTGGTTATTGTTTTAGGTTAATGGAATGTGACCTTAATGTTCCCTTTTTATATATATTTATAGCAAGTAAAGTGTGATATCGTTAAATTCAATAAATTGTAACATAAAGGAGATTTTATGGAAAGGTTATGCTAACGTAAGAATAAGGCGAATATTAACCATTAAAGTGTAAAGTTTTATCATTTAAATCAAGTACGTTATTATAAACTAGGAAGTAAGGATATGGTAGTCTTAACATGACAGATAAACTTCCAGGGTCATTGACTAAGATACCATGGTGTTGTCTTTAAGAAAGGGTATGTAGTTGAAGCCTTAATGAAGGTGCCTTTTATTCGCAATAATAATGAGAGATAAATATAATGCGTCAGTTATTCCTGCTCACAGAATTGTGATGTTATTGTCAAGGACGAGCTTATGTGTTGATATGATCTTGATATTACGCCCAGTACAGTCATTTGAGTTAGTAAATGAGGGATGTTGATTCTTGTGTTTAATGTGGAACTTGGGGGTTCGATGCCAGAGTCCTTATCATGCGCCTTCGTAAGGGACACAATGGTTCTTCTTATTTATGGTGTACTTGATTGTAATTAGTTAGTTTCTTGTTCTGTTGTGCCGGGTGGGATGTAGACACCTCCATGCTCCTCAGCTTAGTCGCTAGCCCCGAGACCTTAAATGGTTAAAATCGATGGGAACCTAGGCTTGAGCATTGATTTTGTGTCTTGGAGGTCCTAACCTTGCAAGGTAGGATGGTGGGGTGGTCAGTTTACTTTTGTCGCTAATGTTGGCGTTGTGCACCTTGTGCCTATGGTCGTATATTGGTTGCAGTTACTCGTCGTGTACCTTTAATCTTCTTAACATCGTGGTTGTGTCTTGCTGAACAGTCAAGGGGTGATGTAGAGTCAAGTGTGTTGTTACTTCTACACGTGCGCACACACCTTACCAAAAAAAAAAAAAAATCCACCTGTTACTAGAATGGTTGTCGTAACGAGGAGGTTCGTTACATATGGTATCAGAGCCAGGTTCGACCCGCGACTTGGGATTCTCTACGGGTTCCGTTGACATGATTATGTTGATTATGATGTCATTGATCGAGTTGATTGGGGTGTGAAGGTAATCATGGTTAGAGGACGCCATGGAGGCAGACAACGGGGTGCTAGGGGAGGAGGTGTGACGCCTCCAGCAGCATCCACGCCGGAGGGGTCTAACCCCAGGAAGGCCAACAGGTCCTTGGGCAGGAGCAGATCGCAGTTGCCGATGTTGTGGTGATGATGAGATCTTTTCCAGCGCATGTTCGAGGCGCTAATCAGCAGAATGGATAGAGAGGAGGCCAGGGCGCCGGCACCTGTTGAGGTTTCGCCGCGCGCACCGGCCATTACTCGTAGCATTCACTGTGAACTAAAGAAGGTGAAATTTTCCAAGTTCTTGGGTGCCCCGGATGGCGCAGCCGCCGAGGCATGGTTGGATAATATGGCGATGTGCTTCGCACTTCACAACTATACCTCCAACATGAAAGTCTGCATGGTGGTCTGTCAACTAAAAGGGAGCGCTCTTCTATGGTGGAAGACGCTCCAAATGCAGCTGAACATGGCCGTCGAAGATGTGTCATGGGAACTGTTTGAGGGACGGTTCCGGGAGAGGTATCTTTCAGAGGAATTTATTGAGCGTCAGCTCAATGAGTTCAACGCATTATGAAAGGGAGGTCGTACGGTGCCTGAGTACGAGGCACGTTTTATGGAGTTGCTCCGGTATGCTCCGCATCTGAATAGTGAGAAGCTTAAGGTCAACAGATTCGTGTTGGGCCTTAACAGCAGCATGCGTACAAAGGTTTTTATCTTGAAGCCTCAAACCTTGCATGATGACGTCTAGAAGGTAGTCGTTCAGGACGAGTTTAGCTTCACAGGGATGGCTTCAGAAGCCAAATAGAAGGTTGGAGGAAGGGTTACGAGCTGTGCCCTTAAACTGGGAGAGTTTGTCACGAGAGTCATCTTGTACGTCACGATCTTAGGATCTTATGATGTTGTGATCGGCATGGATTGGTTGGAATCGCATGAGGCGATACGCAACTGTAAGATGAAACGGTTGAGCTTAGTCGATGATGAAGGACAGAGACGTATGATAGTAGGACGGAACCAGGGAGTATCCCTGAGGTTCATCTCTTCCTTACAGCTATAGAAGAGTATGCGCAAGGGGTGCAAGCTATATGCGATCCCTGCTCTAAATGAAAAGGGAGTAGCAGAAGGTCTAGATGCCGGACGTATTTCTAGAGGAGTTGCCTGGGATGCCGCCAGAAAGAGAATTGGAGTTTACTATAGACCTGAAACCGGGGACCGAACCAATAGCAAGAACACCTTATCGGATGTCGACCCTAGAGTTGCAAGAGTTAAAAATGCAACTGAAAGAGTTGCTGGACCTAAGATTGATACGTCCTAGTGTGTCTCCGTGGGGTGCACCAGTTATTTTCATTTGAAAGAAGGACGGATCGTGGAGGCTTTGCATTGAATATCGTCAATTGAACAAGGATACGATCAAGAATCAGTATCCCTTACCAATAATTGACGATCTGTTCGATCAGATGAAGGGTGTGACGGTGTTCTCCAAGATCGATTTGCGATCAGGGTATCACCAATTACGGATCAAGGAGGATGACGTCCCTAAGACCGCTTTTAAGACGAAATTTGGACATTATGAGTTTATTGTTTTACCTTTTGGACTGACAAATGCCCCAGGGGTATTTATGGGCTTGATGAACGGCGTGTTCCGCAAGTACTTGGACAAGTTCGTCCAAGTAATCATTGATGATATTTTTATCTACTCTCGGACGACGAAGGAGGATAAAGAGCACTTGCGCTTGGCACTACAGTGTTTACGAGAACACAAACTATATGGGAAGTTGTCCAAATGCTCTTTTTATCAATCGAGGATTCACTACTTAGGGCATGTCATCTCTGGTGAAGGTATCGCCGTGGATCCAGCCAAGATTGAGGCTATTATGGAATGGCCTGCGCTGATGAATGTCACAGAAGTGCGTAGTTTTATGGGTTTAGCAGGATACTATCAACGGTTTGTCGAGGGATTTTCGAAGATAGCAGGTCCAATCACGGAGTTGCAGAAGAAAAATAAGAAGTTTGTTTGGACTGAGAAATGAGCGGAAGCATTTCGAAGGCTTAAGGAGTTGATTGACAATAGCGCCGATACTAAAGGTCCCTGATATGGATGTAGACTTCTTAGTATGCACTGACGCATCCAAAGAAGGTTTAGGTGGAGCCCTGATGCAAGACGGATGAGTGATTTCTTACATTTCGAGGAAACTAAGAAGGCATGAGGAAAACTACGCAACGCATGATTTGGAGTTATTAGCCATTGGTTATGCATTGAAAGTCTGGAGACACTACCTTGTTGGACAAAAATTGAATTAAGGACTAATCATTGTGGACCACAACACATTTTTACGCAAAGCGACCTGAACGCGCGACAACGGCGTTGGTCGTAATTGCTTAGCGAGTACGACTTCGAGATTACTTACATAAAGGGAACAGTGAACCGAGTGGCAGATGCTTTGAGTCGGAGGCCATGTATATTTTCAAATGAATCTACGTGAGAAGATTCTTACTTTACAGCGTGACGATGACTGGTACAAGGAAGTCGAGGATTTTATAGGACAAAACACTATGATGGTACCACGATATGAGGGATATTCTTTTGATAGCGATGGTTTATTGAGGTTTAGAGGTCGGATTTATGTACCGCCAAACGACGAGTTGAGGATGTTGATCCGGAGCGAGGCTCATAGAGAAGTTTACATGTCTCACCCGGGAGTTACGAAGATGAGGGCAGACCTTAAGCCCTTGTTCTTCTGGAAAGGAATGAAGGCAGACATAGTCAACTTTGTGGCTAGATGTCTAGAGTGTCAGCAGGTAAAGGCAGAACATAGACACCCGGCAGGATTACTTCAACCACATGCCATTCCGAAATCAAAATGGGAAGTCATTTCGATGGATTTTATTGTTGGATTTCCCCTAACGGCAAGGAGACACGACTCGATGTTTGTGGTGATAGACACTCTGACGAAGAGTGCTCACTTTATTCCTGTGCGTACGACGTATCAGGCACCGGACATAGCGATAGTTTTCATCAGTGAGATTCTGAGGCTGCATGGCGTGCCTAAGACGATTATATCCGATCAAGGATCGGTGTTTACCGAACGATTTTGGACGAGTTTCCAAGAGGCCTTGGGAACTCAACTTAATTTTGGTACTGTGTATCACCCAGAGACTAATGGATAGACAGAACGTACGAACCAAACCTTGGAAGACATGTTGCACATGTACGTGATGGACCAACAAAAGCGTTGGGAGGAATTCTTGCCTCTCGTAGAGTTCGCTTACAACAACTGTTACCAGAGCACCATTAAGATGGCGCCTTTTGAGTTCCTTTATGGGTGACCATGTCAGACGCCCTTGAGTTGGGATCAGCTTGAGGATAGGGTCCTGGTGGGACCTGAAGCGATCCAAGAAATGGAATATCAAATGCAAACCATAAGACAAAGGATAAAATAAGTGCAGGATCGACAGAAGAGTTATGTCGATGCGCACCGAGTCGATCGTAGTTACGAGGTCGGCGATCGAGTCTTCTTGCGGGTTAAACCGCATAAGAGTTCGATCCAGTTTGGAAAGGGAGATAAACTCTCTCCTAGGTTTGTGGGACCCCTCGAGATTGTGGAGAGAAAGGGGCCCGTGGCCTATCGACTAGCCTTGCCTGATTCTGGGAGGCATATGCACAATGTTTTTCATGTATCTGTTTTGAGACATTAGGATAGTGATCCTACACATGTGATTGACATGAGTTCCTTGCATGTATCAGACGAGGGAGTGCTCACGGCTGAGCCAGCCCGCATTTTAGATCAGCGCATTCGACAGTTACGACATTGAATGGTAGATCAGGTCAAGGTCCAGTGTGACAGTTATAGTCCGCACTCGGAGACCTGGGAGGACGCATATGATATGCGTCAACAGTTTCCATTTTGTTTGACAGATAGACTTATGATACTGTGGTACTTATGATTTTATGGTACATTTATTTCGGCATTTATACTGAGAAACTTCGGGATGAAGTTTAGACCAAGAGGGGGTGTATGTAACATCCCGCTCTGGCGCACGTACCAAACTTATTCTTTGAGGACACTTGCCCGCAAGTGATCTGGATTTTTATGATGATAAAACTTTTTCCTTCATTATGATGCGTTAAGTTATATGACATGATGTTTTACTACCTTGATGTAGACAGGTGCTGCTGACTCAGTTCTTTGAGTGTGCAGGGTTTCAGACCTTGAGGATGTAGAGGCATCGGTGGAACTCCCTTGGACTCCAGATTGAGTCAGGGAGTGGGCTATTTGATTTGTTTCGTTTACGATGATATTGTTTCATTTTGATGATATGCTATTGATCTTATGATATGTTGTTGACATGATCTGACATGATGGTTGATGATGCAGGCTGACGCTAGCTTGCCAACCAGACTCACATATGGAGTAAAGGGGCCACACACGAGTTCCAGAGAGATTGAGGGAGAGGTGTGACAGCAACCCTGCCACAGCCTATTAGCACTCCTACCGTGGCTCGAACTGTAGGTTAACGATTACCTAGTTCGAGAGGATCCACGATGCCGTGAGGGCAGACTGTGACAGTCGCTCACGATGATTCTAAGGGGCGCGCAATAAGGCGGGGGCCTTAATCCTTAGAGCCCTTAGTCTCCCACAAGTTCACCTGGTGGAGTGTTGACTCCAGGGGTTATAGATTCTACCAATATATCAAGCAAGCGAGTGGCACCCTTGGAGCACGGGGTGCATCCTGAAGGGCACATCACGCAAAGAAATGCAAGTCATCGAGTGGCACCCTTGGAGCACGTGGTGCATCCTAATGGGCACGTCGCGCAACGGAAGCAAATGAGGCGAGTGGCACCCTTGGAGCATGTAGTGCGTCCTGAAGGGCATGTTGCATGGATGATGATGAAGAGACAACTTAAATGACCCTAAGACCTTAACGCCCGATAAATTCTTAAAAATGACTCCCCTAATTAAATTGTCGGCCTGTTCAAATCAAAACATAAATCAAAACATCTCTCAGTTAAATTTGACAAGCCCTAAGAAAAGATTCTACAAAAATAAACCTAGGGCGTAAGCTAAAAACCCTCCTAGGTGTTAATTAAAGTCTTATTAAAGTAAAGGGGATAAAGTAACGAGGGAATTAAATTAAGTGAAACCCATGGCCTTTAAATGATAAAGAAGGAATAAATTTTTTTAAAGTGGGGAAGTATTAAAGGATAGGAATTTTTAAATATATTGAAAAGATAAAAACTGCATTTATCTTTTGGGGTTCAAAAATAAAAATAACAAGAGAGAATTAAATAATAAAAATTAAGAAACTTAAGGAGTAAATTAAGGAATGGTTAAGGAGTAAATTAAGAAGTAAATTAAGGAATGATTAAGGAGTAAATTAAGGAGTAAATTAAGGATTGATTAAGGAGTAATTTAAGGAGTAAATTAAGGAGTGATTAAGGAGAAAATTAAGGAGTAATTTAAGGAGTGATTTTTGAGGAAGTGAGGGAATTTGAGTCTTTTAATTATTAAAAGAAATTATTTTTGGAGAACGAGAGGCATGTGTGACACTTGGACGGCGGAGACTGTTTAGAGGGTTGTCATTAAAAATTAATTAATTAATGATTTAGGCTTTTAGGTTAGTCTCAAAAATTGCTATAAAAGAAAGGGAAAGGAAGGAAGAAAAGGGAGGAAACAGTTAGCGTAACGTTACGCTGTGGAATTGTGGCTTGACGGATTGCTTGTGAGGAGTTGGGTTTATCTTAGCTGTGTTGGAGTGGTAGCTCAGCCGTGGAGGCGAGCTGAGACGCTAGTATATCTCTGGTCCTTGTGTGGCCCCTTTGTAGCTTGGGGGGCTAAGGGGGAAGCAGAGTACCCCTAGCGTTGGCTGGGAGGTACCGGTGAGCTTTCTGTGGTCGGCGAGCGGGAGCGGCAGGGAGAGCGGACGTAGCACGGAGCGCGGAACGTCGTTGAGGCAAGCGAAAGGCTACGGTATGATTTAGTTAATGAAGTAGAATGCGTCTTTATATTCGACAATTTAAATGTTATTTAGGCTATATGGTTCCCTTTCTTTCATAGTTCCGACTGTATGAATTCCTTCTGCTGAAACTCTGGACCGTGCAAATTAAATAATGGTGCGGATTTGTAATGTTAATATTGTTGTTATATTCTTTATCCAACATCTGGGTTAGTGTAAATAATGGTTGTTATGAGTTTAGGACTGTGTTTTGGGGTTACAGTAAAACCATGTCCGCATTTCATTCTGCAAACATTATGGTATGATTGATGGTGGGCTTTCCCGTTTTTACCTTGTTGGGGCAATGCGCGTTACCTTCTAGCATTATTTATAGGGGGTGTTTGTAACTGTTATACAGTGCGTTGTATCATTTGTATGCATGTATCCATGCCCTTATGTATGCGTCCTTGTTGTACAGTGCGTTGCATGTGCCTTGTATCCGTGCGTTTTACCCCTGGGCGCTTGCTCTGCAGGTAATGCCTTAGAGACCCGTGTTTTCCTTCAGAACAGGCATTTTTCCATGCGTTGGGGTTAAGATTTTTCGTGAATTTAAATTTGCGGATCTGTTAAGGAAAAACAAATTTCCGATCCACAGGCTTAAATAATTGCTTACCTTGTAAAGTATTCTAAATTACTCTTTAAACATTGGAGTCTTCCGGCGTATCCCGATTTTTGTTCACTATCTGTTCTCTACGTTTTTTCTCTCGTCAGTTAACTTGCCTGCCATGTAAGCCTTGCCCGCGTGTGTTGAAACCCTTCCTCTGCGAGTTCGTATGTCACCTATCTCATGCCCGTTTCCTTTCCATTCCAGAATTCGTGCAGCCTGGATGCAGTGGTTCGCTGCCAAGTTATTGTCCAATCCGCAGCTAATGTGCAGTTGAATTCGCAGTTGATATGGTTAAAATAGATATCATTCAAATCGCCAGTAACTCACAGTTTAAATTCACCATTTCTATTGGTTAATAGTGATAATGTCCAAGTCGCTGCTCACTCACCGTTAAATTCGCGTTTAGTTATCGTTTAGTTATCGTTTAGTTATCACATAATCTGATACCATCGACGCGTTGCAACAGTCATTGGGGCGGTTTTTTTTTGTTGCCACTGTATTCTGGATGTTGGGCATCCATATCTGAGCGTTTGCAGTTGTATTGGGCGTATTTAACGCCCACAGTGAGCAAATCCCTCAAATGGTGGTTGATCCTATATCTTGGGTGTTGTTTTCTTTGCATTTAATGTGTTACTGTTGAATAAGGAAACTGCCCAGCTATTCGCTGGTCTCCTCATCCTAGTTCCCAGTTGTCCGTATTATTCATGCGTTGAAAGTCCCTCCCTATGCGCTGAATTGATGATAATTTAAAAATAGAGGGATGGGGCCTTTTTAAAACTCGGTTCAGAAATATCAGAATTTCCTGATTTTATATGATAGATTAGATAATAGTTGAATTACATATATATCCTGGTCTAATGTAAAAGTAATCACTGTCGAATAACGACACGCGCATGCAGTCTTTACATTCAAAACTGAGTCCTGAATTATATGTATCTGACCTGGCGTTTTAAAAATGTGCAATTTAAATTATATCGTTATGTTATTAATTTTAGTGGTCTTCTAAATTTTTGCATTGAGTAACAATGATTAATAACCCGCGTAATCACAAGTGAAAGGAAATCTTGACAGAGTTTGCATTTATAATGTTGAGAGTTTGCCTTTATAGTTTTTGATCAAGTTTGCATTTAAAACAGCTGAAAGAAGATTGCTTATATTTTTAGTTCACCGTTCCTTGATATATGTATGGAGTAAGGTTATTAAATTGATTGGAATAACTTAAAATTCAAATATATAGCAATTTGTATATGGCAGAATTATTAAATCGGTTGAATGCGGAAGAATATTAAAAAATGAAATCCTTTCAATGAATCATTGATATTAATTACCACTAGGTAGATCTAGTGCCATATATATGAAGGAATTGGTTTTTAAGGATAATTAATTGATATTGGTTATTGCATGAGTTGATGGATAATTAAATCAAATTTATTTATAAACATAAAGAAGTAAGATATAATGACTTTTGGTCTTGGAATTTATGATTTTCAAAGAGTAAATAATTACTCTTAACCATTAAACCCACTTACCTGTTATAATTATGAGGTCCTTGATCCAAGTAACTTGAACTACAAATCTAGTTGAATATGCACCCTTTTCTCATAGGTAATTTCATATACAATGTAAACTTCCCTTTACTTATATTGGAGGCCGTAATATTGTTATGTTACCCTTGGTCATTTTAAATCTCGTTGATGTTATCTAATTGTGTTTGCCATTAGGTTAATGGAATGTGACCTTAGTGTTCCCTTTTGCGGTAATGAATTGTTTGCGGTTATTGTTTTAGGTTAATGGAATGTGACCTTAATGTTCCCTTTTTATATATATTTATAGCAAGTAAAGTGTGATATCGTTAAATTCAATAAATTGTAACATAAAGGAGATGTTATGGCAAGGTTATGCTAACGTAAGAATAAGGCAAATATTAACCATTAAAGTGTAAAGTTTTATCATTTAAATTGTACGTTATTATAAACTAGGAAGTAAGGATATGGTAGTCTTAACATGACAGATAAACTTGCAGGGTCATTGACTAAGATACCATGGTGTTGTCTTTAAGAAAGGGTATGTAGTTGAAGCCTTAACGAAGGTGCCTTTTATTCGCAATAATAATGAGAGATAAATATAATGCGTCTGTTATTCCTGCTCACATAATTGCGATGTTATTGTCAAGGACGAGCTTATGTGTTGAGATGATCTTGATATTATGCCCAGTACAGTCATTTGAGTTAGTAAATGAGGGATGTTGATTCTTGTGTTTAATGTGGAACTTGGTGGTTCGATGCCAGAGTCGTTATCATGTGCCTTCCGTAAGGGACACAATGGTTCTTCTTATTTATGTTGTACTTGATTGTAATTAGTTAGTTGCTTGTTCTGTTGTGCCGGGTGGGATGTAGACACCTCCATGCTCCTCAGCTTAGTCGCCAGCCCTGAGACGTTAAATGGTTAAAATCGATGGGAACCTGGGCTTGAGCATTGATTTTGTGTCTTGGAGGTCCTAACCTTGCAGGGTAGGACGGGCGGGTGGTCAGTCTACTTTTGTCGCTAATGTTGGCGTTGTGCACCTTGTGCCTATGGTTGTATATTGGTTGCAGTTACTCGTCGTGTACCTTTAGTCTTCTTAACATCATGGTTGCATCTTGTTGAACAGTCAAGGGGCGACGTAGAGTCAAGTGTGTTGTTACTTCTACACGCGCGCACACACCTTACCAAAAAAAAAAAAAATCCACCTATTACTAGAATGGTTGTCGTAACGAGGAGGTTCGTTACATGATATCTGAAACTTTATGGAGAAAACAGTGTCATAGGTTATGAAATTTCTGACGTTTCAAGTGGACACTCCACCCATCATCTGGGACAAGAAAATCTCTAATGGTAATGAAGGGTGTTGGTACTCATGATTTATATGAGGGAAAACAATAGAATGTGAAATTGATTAATTTAATTCAATGACCGTTAAAAGGTTGTTGGGAAATAGTATAAATGATCTAGAAAATATATAAAAAGATAAGGGTTAAATAAAAATATTTTAAATTAGTTAATATGAGGATTTTAGGAAATACTAGGTAATATTTGGACGATGGGAGAATTGTATAAGGAAAAATCATTGGAGAGTAAAGAGGGGAAATAATTCAAAAGTTGAATTAAGTAGGTAAAATGAATGGTAAAAGTAAGAGTTTAAGTAAAATAAATCGTTATAAGAGATCCAAAAATAGAGAAAGGTAAGTGGGTTAAGTGGAAGAAATTTGTGATAAAAAAAGAGTTATAAGGGTTAGTAAATTGAATAGTGAGATAAATCAAGATGAAAGATGAATAATTTATCAAATAATAATGAATGAGGGGAGAGAGAGTATGAAAGTAGAAAGGATTGATCGTGGGGGAAAGTGAACCAAACAAGGGGGGGTAAGGGGGAAGAATTGAAACAAGGTTAATTAGACGGGCATAAAACCACTAGTGAAAAATGTGATGACTAGTGGCTTTCCATGATTGGCTAGGTTTGTAGCCATATTCATGATTGAAATTGTTTTGATGTTTTTCGATTTCAAGCACTTCTCGGATGATACATGAAGGGTAGAAGGGGGAGGAGGAAAGAATCTTATTTTTTTCAAATAAAATGAGGTGCTTAGAGTTGTGAGAGTGTTTGGCTATGGCTGACTTAGAGATGCGATTGTGGTGAGTGCTAGAGATATGTTCATTAAGAAGGGATTTGAAGGATCTTCTTGTTTGTCCAATGTATGATTTTCCACAGGTGCAAGGATTCTAGTAAATTCCTTGGCTAAGCATGGGATCAGATTTTTCCTTAGCTGATCTGAACAATTGTTTAAGGGTTGTGTGGGGTTTAAAAAGAGTTTTGTTATTATTTTTTTCTAGCAACTTAGAGATATGATTAGTGATGCCATGGATGTAGGGAAGAGAGACCGGTATGATAGGAGGGGAAGGAGGGGGGCAAAGGGGATTTTTTAGAATTAAGATGGAGGGTAGAAAAGAACCTCTTGTGGATTTGAAAAATCGAGTAGCCATTAGCTATAAGGGATTTGGTCAGGTGGGACTTCTCTTTTTAAGGGCATGGGGAGAAGAGATTAGAAGGGCCCGAGTGAGGAAAGTTTTAAGAACCGCATATTTTTGGGTTGGGTGGTGGTGAGATTGGGTGTGAAGGTAATGGTCCATATCTGTATTTTTCCTATAAACTTGATGGGTAAGAAGCATCAGGTACAATGATAAATATAACAAAATCCAAAATCTTTTTCTTTAATACTTCAGTAGTGATCCAAATAAATATAGCTATAATCCTAGGCTTCTAGGGGTAAAATCTACCCTACAAGTACCTGGGAGCCCCACTCCTAGAAAAATCCATACGTAATACCTCCTGGAAAGAGTTTTTTTCCAAGTTAGAAGCAAATCTCTCTAATTGGACCCATTTCTTCCTCACCCTCCTGAGGTGGATCCTGTTAATCAAATTAGTTTTGAGTTCCTTGCCTCTCTATTTCTTTTCGGTCTTGGAAGCTCCCAAAGGGATCTTAACAAATATTTGAAATATACAACATGCCTTTATATGGGGTGGGGAAAAAAAGATAAAAATATGGCTCTAGTTACATGGGACAAATTGTGTGGACCAAAATCCCATGGAGGGGTTGGTATCCAGGACCCTCATTTCATGGGACAAGCCTTAGCAAGAAAAATTTGGTGGAGATGGGTTAAAATCCCAGAAGCCCTGTGGGCCAAAATATGGAAGAAAAAGTATGCATTGAACATGGTCCATCTGCACTTAATTAGAATGGAGGGCATAAGACTAGACTCTCTCATATGGAACAATGGGTGGGAAAATAGAGGTCTCATCCAAAAAGAAATCTTTTGGGAGGTTCATAATGGAAGGTATGCTCTATTTTGGGAAGTTTCATGGGAAAAGCTATCCACCGTGGAAGGAAAAGAGGGATTATATCAGATTAAGACAATTGTGACAAAGTTAGGATAGACCCATGTTCACCATCATTGGAAGGAAATGGGAGCTATAGATGAGCTATATGAGATAATTTCGAAAAAGTTGGAGGATTGGCCTATAACCTGGAATGAAGAAGTTAAAAAGGATCTGGAGGAGGAGTTGCATCTTTAGAAAATTAGAGTGATAAAAGGGCCAGATATTCTGAGATGTGAAAATAAAGGAGAATGAATATTTAAAGTTCATGAACCATACCTTCTAGTGGAAGGAATAATATAAGTAGAGAGGAAGAGTGATTTGCAATGTGTTTGGCAACCTGTGCTTTGGAAAAAAAAATTGACCTTTTTATGACTAGCCTT
The DNA here is from genome assembly GCA_009831015.1 of Picea engelmannii. Lineage (NCBI taxonomy): Eukaryota > Viridiplantae > Streptophyta > Pinopsida > Pinales > Pinaceae > Picea > Picea engelmannii. Next base: position 223,629 of record ML806370.1, on the reverse strand, counting down.
GAAACAAAACGTCTTGACCTAGAATAAAATAGGAAGTAGAGGATTCGAAGGTCCCTCCATTTGTATGAAATGTAGACAGGTCGAGGAAACCTTGAACCATATTCTATGCGATTATAGGGAAGGATCAATTTTATGGGATAACGGAGCATAACTATTTCAACGTTTAGGCAAAGTTCGAAATGATATGTCCAAAACAATCATTGAATGGACTCTAGAGACTTTCTCCAATTCGATATTAAATAAATCTTGGGAAAATTTCCCAAGAATCGTCATGTGGAACCTGTGGAAGGAATTAAATAGAAGAATCTTTAAGAAACAACAATTCTCGATGGCACAATTTTGGAAATAAATTCATGCTAATGTCCAAGAGTCCATCGCTTCATATGCTCAGACTGGGGATGATGGAGTCCTTAATGTGGAAGAGGAATTCATATTCCGGAACTGGAGACTTGGGCAATCCTATCAACACGTGACCAAAGTATCCAACCAACACAAGATTTGAACTATCAAAATTGGACTCCTCCTTCGGTAGGTTCAATCAAAATGAATTTTGATGGGGCCTCGAAGGAAAATATAGGTTGGTCTAGGGTAGGGGGAGTTCTCAGGGATTCAAAAAGAAACTTGTTAGCTCTGTTCACCTGGAAGTTAGGATTCAACACCAATAATGGGTCGAATTATAATGCCTACTAAGAGGTCTCGACATGGTAAGGATGCACGAATATAAGTCTCTCATAGTGGAAGGATATTCTCTCCTGATAATCTCGATCCTAAAAAAATTGATAGACGAATCTAATCTAGATAAATTATCAAAGAGTTGGAGACTATCTTATGGATGGTCTCAGATAAATGGGATAATCACAAACATCTTTGTGATCATACCTTCTTAGGTGAAGAGAAGTGGAAATTTAGTGGCAGACTAACTAACCAATTTAGGTTTTTTGCAACTAAATTAGCTCAGAACTTAGAGGAAAGGGGACCCCACTTCAAGGGTTATCTTGAAGGAGGCCACAAAACTCAACAACAAGGAAATCAAGCCCCTATATGGGGTGCCACACATCGAGGACATGTAGCAACAAAGGAAAACCACCTAGAGGCTCAACGAGATAATAGGGACAATTGGAACATCAGAAAGGAGAGGAAGGAGACTTGGATGGGTTCTAGAACTGTAATACCACAAGGTCAAGCCCCTTTGAATTTTGATTATGTTATAGGTTGGTGAGCCAAGTGATTATAATCTAGGTGGCTTATGTAATGCTAAATGCCAATGAGCCTATTTTTGTATATGTAATTATGCATATCATTAATATAAAATACATCATTGCGTGTAGATCGACCAAGAAGAAATAGTTCTGGGGGACTAAGCTCCACTAGGTGGGTAAGGGGAAGGGGATAAGAGGCTAGGGAAAAAGAGATAAGATTAAGAGCTTAAAACCAAGAGAATAATATATATTTATTTTATAAAGGTTGTGATGAGGATATTAATTTATTCTAAGTTTTTATTGGAAAGGAAATGAATCCCAAGTGGAGGGACTCGTAATCCAAGAGATCCATGTGTCAATGAAGGCACATGAATTTTCAGGTGGGAAAATCAGTCGTTGTGGGGGTTCGATGTGCATGTTGGCCATCCTTCCTCACACACTCTTCCATTGAGAAAGAGAGCATTCACACACCCAGTCATTCTCACCATCGTTGAACCTCCTCCATGGTCATCCTTTGTAAATTGCATGCATTGTACTTGCATGAGCCTGTACCCTAACTTAATATTTTCTGTTGCTACCATGATATGTGCCATAATTGAGTTTTGTTGTTTCTATCTCCCTTACCCGTTGACTTAGGAGCTAGAGAGAAGAATAAGTTTGTCAAGACTGTGGAGTGAAGAAGCAGGTTGTCAGGCATGTGAGAAACTCTCTCCAGGTGAGAGAGATTGTTGGGGAAGTAAATTCTCTTGGAGGGAGCCCAAAAAAATCTACAGAGCTCTGAGAATTAGTGTCTGACCTGTTGTTGAATCCCTAGAAGGGAAGTTTATTAGTCAATTAATTGTTGAACAATGAAGGTGTATACTTCTCGTGGTGGGACATGCATGTGGGGAATGGGAGGCTATGAGATGTGGGTGTAAGTTGGATCCTGGAAGGGAATCCTTCCTGATGTACTGTATGAATTCCCGTAGTCTCATCCTAGCTTAGGAATCCCTTTCCCAGGTGGAGTTTAGTCCCGACTTAGGGGTGACTCACTACTGAGAGTGATGAGCAATGTGGTCTAAGCCTAGAAGGTTCATGGAAGGTTTGCACGTAGTTGGTGGATTTCTCATAAAAACATAAGTACCATTTCTATGTTAATTTTTATGTTGTGTATCATGCACATGTATAGATATTTATAAGAATTGCATGTGTTGATGCATGTATGTTTTATTGTTAATTCTGCAAGGATCTGCATTGTAGAAGAATGTTTATGTCTATTTAAATCTACATTATAAATGTATGTTAACAACAACCAGTTGTTGTTTTTAATGTATTAAGTCTGATATTTTCCGCAAATGAAAGAAAGTGAGTCTTTCTGTAAGGTGGCATGGCATGTCCCTAGAAAGTTTGGGTATGCTACAATTTTATATCAGAGCTTGAACAAAGCAATTTCTTTCTAAGTGGCAGGCCCCGGCTTGGCAGCCTAGGTACATTCCAAATTGGTATCAGAGCCCATGGTTTCAAAACTAAACTTGGATGGGCCATGAATGTGGAATTGGAGTCAAAATTCGATAGGAATTTGATATACAAAGTGCTAGAGGGGTGCTAAGAGAGATCTTGGGTGGTAGTGAAAATCTCAAGAGGTATAGCGGTTCAAGAAAGTCGACAAAGAAAAGAGACAATGGTAACCGTGGGTTTGCAACCACAAAATATAAATTTGGGTCGTTGGATTTGTTTGAGAAGGGACAGACCCCTCACAACCATTGCATCTAGAGAAGGTGCATGGAGGTTAAGCACTGAAGTCCTTCAAACTTCACCCCTCTATCTTTTTTAAATTTTCAATAGTGAGAAAATTCCAAAGTCTCGAAATCCATAGCCAATCTAGACCATCCATTCCAGGGACACGTGTCTTCATATTAAGAAATATTCAGAATTCGACAGTCTAGGGGTTGTGTGGTTTTCAACAATGAAATCCTTTGAAGACCTGGAGCTCTGAAGTCCCAAGTGTTGAAGTGACATGTATATGTTCAAAATTTCGACTTTTGGGAGTTACGGTGTGTGCTGGAGTGGGATCTCCTGAAGCCCGAAGTGTCGAATTCCTGAAGTGTTGGATATGACATGGCATGATGAAGTCACCTAGGGTGACATCGACCTTCCCTAAGACTTCCATGTGTCACTTATTTTTGTACTTTTGACAAGCCCTTAGTACCGATTGGGACCTGACATGTTTCACTTAACAGTGGGGCCTTGTGTCACCACCTTGATTTATGAGAGTTGTACTACGTGGACCCCAGAAGGTTAAGAAGTTTAGGAATTCGGCGTTTGGGGAGAAACTGTTGGAATAACTTGTAAAATCCTATGAAGCCCGAAGCTCTGGAGTGCCAAAGTACTGGAGTTCCTAAATGATGTAGCTTGATGACTTCACCAAAAGTGACGTGGACCTGTTTGGGAATTCGGTGTTCGAAAGTTTTGAGGGATGTTACAGAGAGAACTTCTGAAGCTCAAAGCTCCAAAGTCAAGAAGTCAAGGAGGTGACACAACCTGCTAACGTCACCTAGGGTGATGTGGACATATGGGATATGTGCCATGTGTCATTATTTTTCAAACATTTCAAAGACTGATCGAGCCAATTGGAACATGACACATATCACCAATTAGATATGGCCACATGTCCACTCCCTATTTTCTGCCACATAGCACCCGTCTAGTGTGTGGTTGATGGCTAGACTCTGGTGGTTTTCTAGTTTGGCATTCAAGAGAAAAGCTAAGTTCTAATGGGAAATTCGTTGAAGCCCAGAGTCTCAAAGCTCCTATCCACTATAGATCTCGACTAGGAGCGTGGACCGTTGATTCTTGAAATCTTAGGGGGTTTTCGGATCGGTAATCAATAAGTATTTAGTTGTGAAGTGTTAAGGTATAAAAGGCCAAAGCCGGAGTCAATCATGGTCGTCTGTCAACAGGTGAATGTCAATCATAGATATTAGTCCTTCATGGAGTTTTCCAAATCATAAATTCAAGGGGTAGTACAAGATGGAGCCTCAAAACTCCCGAAGCCTGGAGTCCCAGATCTCCTATCGATCAGTGATTCCTTAGGTTTCCATAATTTGACATTTGGGAGATTTGGGGTGTGCAAGTGTAAAGTCTTTCAAATCCTGAAGTGTAAAAGTCACGGAATGTCGAAGTGATGTGGAATGCCGACATCACCTAGGGTGATGTGGACCATTGTAAGCATGCTACATGTCGATCTATTCCATTCCTTTGGTATGTCCTTTGTACCAATGAGAACCATAAATGTGCCAACCATTGATTGGGACATGTGTACACTCCTTGTTTTCAACACGTAGCACCCATTTGGTGTGTAAGTATAGATAAGACTCCATAATTTTGGAGATTTGACAGTTAGAGGAAATGGATTGTGAATAAGGCGGATCTTTCGAAGCTCCAAAGTGTCAGAGCTCCGAAGCTCCAAAGAGGCAGTTATTCAGAAGATTCACCACTTCGGCGTTCGGAGGAAATGAGGTGAGCTGAAAAGAAAACCTATGAAGCCTAAAGTTATGGAGCCCCGGAGGCCTGAAGCAAAGGATAAGCGCCTTGTAGCCAGTACTCGGTCACAACCCATGTTCACATGCGTTCGAGGGGCAAAGAAAAAGGGATGGTGCTCGAAAATTGTTTTTGAGAACAAAAAAAAAGGCTTAAAGAAGGAGCACGTGGGTTTTTTTATTTGTACAAACCTACACCTAACGAACTAAAGAAGGCATGTAAACTTGAAGAGAGGATCCAATATGGATACAAGGGGCAATTCGACTATGATATGGATGAATCCATGTTCAAGTATTACATCACTGAAAACACAAATTGTTCAAATATCCATAACTTCCTGCTCAAAACTCAGAATTGAGCATGGAAGCAGGCATTGGAAAGGTATTGAACAATAGAAGATAACTGTTCACCTAAAAATTGGATCTGAAGAGTCAATTTCTCAAGAAATAAAAATCAAGAAATCTGATATATTAATGAATCAGGATGGTTTGTGTTTTAATGAAATTATTGAGAACAATTAGCCTAACAAAGTTTTGTTGGCTACACATTTTTGCAGAATAAATATCTTCTAGGATAGAGCAAAGTTATCAAAAAGTTTAGAGAGATGCGTGATGCACAAGAGGCTTATAGTTAGGAAGATGAGATCATAGGAATGGATTTCCATTTGGGTATGGAAGGAACAAACTACAATGGACATGGAGAAGAAAATGATGATAATATAAATCTTGTTGAGACCATCAAAAAATTGAAGACAGATATCTAGAGTCACAAGTCTGGTAATGAAAGGCTTGTGAAATCCAAAAAGCAACAGAAAGACTTCAATATGAATTTAATGAAGAGCCTAGAAAAAATTGAAAAGAAGTTGGATAAGGAGAGTGGATCCAACAAATTAGGAAGCCACAGGACCCCTGAGGAAAAAGGAAGATCCAGGAGTGGTAGAAGACATGACCATCACTCCCAAGGACATCCCAATAGGAGAGATCACAACAACTCAAGTCCATCTCTTGTCAGGAAGCACCATAAGAAGCCTGGGGTGGATGAATTGAAAGAAGAGATGAACAAGATCAAATCTCCTTATGTTGATGGTGAACACAAGAAGGATGAAGATGTTGAGACATGGCTTCTAGGCATGAGGAAGTAATTCCAATTGCATAACTACTCTTCTAATGTAGAAGGAAGAATTGTTATTTATCAGTTGAAAGGAAAGGCATCCATGTGGTGGGTTCAAATTGTGCAAGTGCATCACATAAGAGAGAAAAATGTGACTTGGAAGGAATTCAAGAAGCATTTTGAGAAGAAATACTTAACCCAGAGGTATTATGAAAAAAATGTGAAAGCATTCTTTGAACTCAAGCTAGGAAGCATGACCATTGATGAATATGAAAGGAATTTTCTAGAATTTTTGAAGTATGTCTCCTTCATCAAAGATGAGACAATTAAGATCCAGAGATATTTGAGTGGGCTTCCATCTTTCATCAGTGATAAAATTCAATATGATGATCCTAAAACTTTGGAGGAGACTATAAGAGGATCCAAGTGCTTATATGATCAACAAAAACAAAATCCTACTTTCAAGAAGGCATGGGAGGACAAGAAGAAGTTTAAGAGGGAACAGAGGAAGAAGGGGAACAAGCCACCCTTTTTTAGGAACAATACCCAAGGAAAACCATCTTTTAAAGAACATATAATGGTTGAGGTAGGTGGGAAAAGGCCAAGGAAACCACCTAATCAATGTTGGGGTTGCAAAGGAGACCATAAGTATAGAGATTTTCCTCACAAAAGTGACAAAGTGAGATTTTTCCACAATGTACAACAAGTTGAAACACTGGAGGACATGGGAAGATTCAGTGTACCAAGGATATATGAAGCCCTAGAAAACAAGCAAGAAGAATTTCAATCACATATGATTGAAGTAGAAGGTATGATCAATAACCATGCCTTTACTATTTTAATAGATTCAATATCTAGTCATGGCTATTTAGATCCTAAGGTAGTGGAAATATTTTAATTGCCAAGAAGCAAGAATGGGAAATCTTGGTTGGTGAAGATAGCTACAGGAGTCAAGAGAAAATTTGTTGACTTGATTAAAGCATGTCCAGTGGACATGAACGGGTTTATGTAACACACCCATGGCAGGGCATCAAAATTTTGTTCATCTTAAAAACTAAAAAACTCCATTCAAGGTCTCCATCCCATTCTCCTCATCTAGATCTTACAGGCCATGGTCTCCATGCTCAGAACTGAGCTCAGAGATGGAAGATATACCTCTCCCAAGCTCTCTGATATCCTGGAACTTCCAGCGTTCTTAATTATATGGCAGAAATCCATCCACCAACAAATCCAATGAATGGGCTTGGTCCTCGGCTAACTCATAGGCTAACGGGGAATTCAATGTTCGATCTTTGGATTTGGATTCTAGGCCTACCCCCTTCCCACCATCTATAATCACATATGACCGTGGGATATGACCAGACGCCAATAAAACTACCGTGCAAATCCTCCGGAGTGGAAAATCTCTGAAGTTCACAATTTGACGCCGAATGTCCTCAGAGAATTTGACGGCCCTGATTCACTTCGGGACTTCAGGCTTTGACAATTCTCGAGTATTCACACACACAAAGATATGGAGTGAAATCCTTCTGTATTGTTGGATATCCCGACACACGTCCTCCTATATTCAACGGTCACGATGAACTCTGATGCTTCGACCTTCGGGAGTTCTTGAGTCTTCACACACGCAAAACTCCGGATTGAAATTCTTCGGGAGTGTCAGATCTCCTGACACGCATCCTCCTCTATTAAAAAATCATGATGAACTTCAGAGCTTCAACCTTCGGGATTTCTCTAATCTTCACACACGCAAACCTCAGGAGTGTCAAATCGCCTAACATGCGTCGTCCTCTATTCAACGGTCACGATGAACTTCGACGTTTCGGCCTTTAGGATTTCTCGACCCATGTAATACCACTTTTAGTATGGAGTGACTTTTATCTAAAGTGGAATATCTTATGCCATGCATCCTCGTTCATAGATGACTAAGATCTATGCTGTTACTTCGGGATACAGGGATTTTCGAAGCACCTCACTTCATTTCCTCCATAGTGGCTCTTCTCCGGAGTTAACGATCTACTGCCACATGCCTTAATGTGCCAACAAATAGGATCTACTTCGACACTTTGACACTTCGGGGATGTTCAAAGCACCTCAAATCCTCTGGATTTTCGAAGTTCCAGACACTCAGAATTCCAATCACTTCACCAAGCACGTTGGTTAGGTGGGAACGTACCAGGGGATGACATGTAGATGGGTCAGGGGTGACACGTGCCCTCATATGGGATGACACATGTCACATTCCAAAGGGTCTATAGGGTATGTTATATGCACGAATATGGGTAACACGTGGCACTTCAAACTGAGTTCCATGTGTCCATGGGTGAAATCACTATGACATGCCACCCCAGACTAACAACCTTCCAACATCCATCAGATCTCACGGTCGATGTTCGGCCATGTAGATCCATAGATCTATGAATCTTTTTACTTTGGGATTTCGATGCTCGGAGTTTTGATGGTGCAGGATCCTCTTTTCTCTCGAGGTTGGCCAACGTCGAGTTGACCATAGACTAGATCTGACAGTTAGGAAGGGACCCAAAGGTTCCCCAGATCAATGGTTCTGGTCACCTACGCGACTACGACCTTCAGAGGTTTTGGATTCATTGCCACTCCACTTTCCCGAGGCGGGACTTTGTCGAAGTACCATCTGAGAGACCTTCCACTAGACGATCAGACAATCGAGAAGGGGACCCAATGAACTCCCCAGATATACAACTCATAACCCTTCCGCGACTCTAGAATTCAATTATTTTTGTCAGTTAGGAAGTTTAACATCCCAAGTCTTCCATCTCCTGAAACTCTGAAGCCATCAAGAGCTAGCACCTCTCGAACTTAGTGCAAGGTTCCTAGAAACTAGTCATATGGACTCTCTGATGAATCTTGAGAAATAAATTCTAGTCTTAGCATAGTTTTGGTTAAGGCCATGGGCGTGAGCCTAAGGTCTCTCATGCTACTAGTTTGAAGGAAGCTCCTTCCTAACTCACATAACTTTAATTTCTGAAATAGGGTGGGGTAAACTTGTGGGATTATCATGATGGTAGTAGTGCCAAGAGGCTTTCTCCGACTCTGGAAATATGAGGTAACTCTTGGGGGAAAACGCCTTCAAGGGTTGAACTGGAGCATACGGAAAAATCAAGCAGAAGCATGAGTTCTCAAGGAAACAAACATATACACATAACTTAACCCTTTCAAAATAGAAAACATTTATAGATATATAAATACATGCATGCAACCATTAATTCCCAATTCAATACATAGAGTATGGAGACACTTATTAGAACCAGATAATGTGAAGCGACTACTGAAAGGGGTGATCGTTTCCACCCAAACATAGGATTATTCACTCCTAACGCATTTACCACTGGCCACCCCCAAGCTAGACCACAATACTTTGAGATTCAATCTTTTCCTTCCAACTCAATGAAAGTTAGGGATGAAGGTTACTATCCTTCTCCCAAAATAGAAATAGATAGGGATGAATGATACTCTCCTTCCCCCGAGTTAGTCTCTATTTCCTGCGACCAGAACACATTATTTTTTTCACAGTTCTTCCTCGAACCCGAGAGCTCAGTCTCTCCTCTCTACACTCTTTGCAGGCCTTTCTCTGCCCACCACACCTTCATTTATTGCCTTACTCAACAATATTTCATGTGACTCAAATTCTTAGTCCATGGTCAGGTCTAAAAGCCTTAGAGATGGGTGATCTTCCGCATCGCCTCATTAACTCTTGAGGAGGTCTTCCCACCTACCATCCTGACTGTAATTCATTTCTGGGTCAGAGGTTTGTTCTGGTCCTGAGAAATTAAATCCAATAAGGTAATGATTTGGTGGAGGTTAATGCAACCATTATTGATCCCCTTCACTTTCTCTTTCTTAGCATTGCAGTCTCTCTTAGCACACACCCCTTTTCCAACAGTCATACAACACTTATCCTTTTTCTAGTAAATAACAAAATTTACATTCATTAGCCTCTTATGCAAAGGTCCATCGAATCAAACATTCACACATATTGAGTTTTCCGTAGTCCCTTGGCCAATATAGTTATATTTACAAACTCAGGGAAATAGGGTGTTATAATTCCCTCCCCCTTAAAGGAACATCGTCCTCCATGTTCTATCTATCAACGTGCTCTGTATATACAGAAATAAACAAAAATGGATATGCATGTCTCATGGAATCCTCCATTTCCCACGTAGACTCATTTGGGCCAAAGTGTTTCCACTGCACCTTGACATGTGCAATGGTTTGATTCCTAAGTGGCATTTCCTTCCTGTCTAGTATGCATTGAGTTTCTAGAAGGAATTGTCCCTCTGGCTCCACTTGGATCACAGACCAGTCAATTATATGATTAGAATCATGTACACGTTTCTTCAATAATGAAACATGGAAAACATTATGTGCCTTTATTGTGGGAGGGAGTGCTAGCCTATAGGCTACATGTCCCACTCTATCTAAGACTTCAAAGTTTCCATAATACCAAGGTTCCATCTTGGCACAAGCTCCCATTCTCAGGGAACTCTTCTTAGGCCTAACTCTGATATAGAAATGGTCTCTTGTCTTGAACTCTCTGGGATTTCTCTTTATGTCAGTGTAACTCTTCTTTCTATCCTGAGAAATTTTCAGATTTTTCTTTATCTAAATCACTTGTTGTTCCATTTCCTTTAGCGTGTTGGGTCCGATTGTAATTCTATCCACTGGATTACTCCAACTAATTTGAATTTTACATTGTCTACCATAGAGGGATTCAAAAGGGCTCATCTTTAGTGACTCTTGATAACCGTTGTTGTAGGAAAATTATACCATTGGAAGGTAGTATTCCCACTTCTTAGGTTGATGCATTACATGCATCCTTAACATGTCTTCTAATATTTGGTTTACTCTTTTTGTTTGTCCATCATTTTGGGGGTGATAGGCTATGCTAAACAACAATTTAGTCTCAAAATTGGCCTTCAAGGATTACCAAAATCTTGAAGTGAATTTTGTGTCTCTGTCAGATAGAATCTCCCTAGGCATGCCATGCAGTCTGAATATATCCTTCATGAAAATGTTGGAAATTTCTATTGCTTTGCAAGTTGATTTGATAGGGATGAAGTGAGCATACTTTTTCAATTTTTCCACCACTACCATGATGGCATCATTTTGCTTGGCTAATTTTGGTAATTCGGTGATGAAATCCATGGAGATGGTTTCCCATTTCCATTCTGGAATTGATAGAGGTTGTAACAACCATGTTGGGTGTCGGTGTTCCGCCTTAACTTGCTAGCATTATAGACACTTAGATAAATAATCAACTATGTCCTTTTTCAATCCAGGCCAATAAAATTGTTTTCTAGTGGCCTTAATCATTTTCTGATAACCTAGATGACCAGTATATGGTCTCTTGTGCAGTTCACCCATTATGAACCTCTTCAATTCATCACAACTTGGGACATAAAATATGTTTTTGTAAGTCAGTAGGCCTTCATCGAGCATCTAATAGCCTTGATACTTTACCCATGTAGGCTTTGCCTTAGGTATGAGGTCACGGTCTTGAAGAATGCATATGTTTCTTGTACATTCCTAACTCTTTCCCTGACATCCGTTTCATAGGTGCTCACCGCTTCCAGGTGAATCATTTTCACACTTATGCTAAGGGCATCAACCACCCTATTTTCCTTTCCTTTGATGTGTTTTATTTTGAAATCAAACTCACTAAGGAGAACCATCCACATAGCTTGTCTAGCATTGAGTTTTGGTTGATCAAACAGATGCCTCAACCCACAATGGTATTTCATAAGTACAAATCTCCTACCTAGGAGGTAATGCCTCCATATTTTTAAAGCATGCACTATGGCAGCCAACTCTAGACCATGGTTCACATAATTGATTTCATGCTCATTCAATTTTCTAGATTCATAGAAAATTATACATCCTTATTGCATAAGGAATCCTCCAAGTCCTTCCTTGCAAGCATCTGTACACACAAGGAATTCATTATCAGGGTCTACAATATTCAACATGGGCGCATGGGTCAGAAGGTATTTCAGTTCCTAAAATCTTTCTTCGCATTCTGATGTCCAAGTGAATTTAACCTCCTTTTTATGAAGGGCAGTGATTAGACAACCAATCTTGGAAAATCCTTTTATGAACCTTCTCTAATATCTTGCTAATCCCATCAAGGATTTGATATTAGATACATCCTTTGGGGTAGGTCATTCCATAATAGATATGATCTTGTTAGGGTTTACTACCACCCCTTCTTCAGAAATAACATGGCCTAAGTAATGTACCTGCTCTTGGAAAAAGTCACACTTGCTAAACTTAGCGTAGAGTTGATGCTCTCTTAGTACTTGAAGTACGAGTCTAAGATGTTCTTCATGATCCTCTCTATTCTTGGCGTATATTAAGATATCATCAATCAAAACAAATACAAATCTGTCTAGGAATTTTCCGAGCACATTGTTCATCAAGCACATAAAAGTGGTGGGGGCATTGGTTAATCCAAATGGCACCACCCAAAATTCATAGTGACCATACCATGACCTAAAGGTTGTTTTGTGGATGTCTTCATCCTTGATTCAGACTTGATGGTATCCAAACCTTAAGTCAATCTTTGAAAAAATGGAAGCACCCCCTAATTGGTCGAACAAGTCATCGATTCTTGGTAAGGGGTACTTGTTCTTTATGGTTGTCTTATTGAGTTGTCTATAATCTATGCATAGTCAGAGTGTTCCATCTTTATTCTTAAAAAACAAGGCTTGTGCTCCCCATGGAGACACACTAGGCCAGATATAGCCTTTGTCCATCATTTTCTTTAGCTGTATCTTGAGATCAACTAGCTCAGGTGTACTCATCCTATAGGGTGTCCTAGACACTGACACTCCTCCTGGTGCAAGTTCTATAGAGAAGTCCATTTCTCTTCTCGGAGGTATACCAGGTACGTCCTCTAGAAACATGTCTCTATACTCTCTTAAAATGGGGTGGTCCTCTAGGTTAATTTTTTCATCCTCAATAGATTCCAACACATGTATTGCATATAGAGGACATCCCTTTCTGCAAAAAAATTTCATTTGAAGGGTTGATATTCATCTCAATGAGATAGGCTTCTGAATCCCTTGGAGGGTTATCTTTCTCCCTTTTTCATTTACACATTCTAAATTCTCATGATAATAGTCCAAATTAGTTTTATAAGTAGCTAGCTAGTCCATACCAATCAACACATAATAAGACCTTAGGGGAAGTATGTTAATGGTAGCTTGGGTGGGCAATCCATCCATGATGAATTGGCAAGCTGGTATGACCATTGCTACTTTTATTTCGGTTCCAGTGGCTAGTTGTACCAACCATGGATTAACATGTCTAACTCATTGCAATTTACACTTATCAACAATATGATGGGCCACATAACTCAAATTAGAACCAGGGTCAATTAAAATAGAAACTAGAAGGTTGACAATCATACCTTCCATCTCCAACACCGAAGCTTGGTGGTCGGCTTGTTTATTATCCAAAGATGCATACATTTGTGGCATGCTCCTAGCCACATCATTGAATGTGATAACTTCTTGGATGTTGTAGACTCTCCTATTTTTCTTCTGGTTGTGTGGGAAATCCCTCAACACACTACTACATATTGAAAAATTTGCAATGACCACTTGCAACGAAAGTACTCTTTCGTCGCAACATGCAAGAGAAAAAGTTCATTTTTTCTAAATCCAACCCATATTCGTCGCTATATCGACACATGTAGTTTGACTAAATTATTATGGTCAATATTCATTGCAAGAGCGATGATTGTTGTTTGTCTGTCGCAAGAGAGACAACTTACCTAACCTTAAAATTGACTGTTAAAAATGACCTAAAATAAATAGGTAAAAAAAGAAATATTTTTAGGTCACGTTTGTTGCAATTGCGATGATAGTAACCAAAAATTAGACTAAAAATATTTGATTATTTAAATATGTTGCGACAATCTTGCTATAAAAATGATGGTTCTGAAAGGGAAGTTTTGTGCAGAAGAATGTCGCAGAATGTTGTTAGAGGTGGGGAAAAAAGTAAAGAGGGTGAAAAGGGTGATGGTAGATGTTATTTCTTGTAATAGCAACAACTACAAAACATTGTAGGAAATATGGTCACATTGATGGTGGATCGAATGGATATTGTCCCATGGTAATTAGCTATATATTCATTATCTTTTTTATTTTGTCAATTTTATATAAAATTATATA
>ML806370.1:155458-183496 GCA_009831015.1 Picea engelmannii | reverse complement strand
AAGTTTTGATTATTATGTTAGGGAAAAGTAGTACCTTCACTAATAAAGATAAATTATCATGCTTATTACTGGGGAATGAGGAATGGCCTTATGTATGCAATTAAGGAAGGAATTACTTTATGAATTCAATTAAAGAAGGAATTTCTTTATTTATTTAATTAAGGAAGAAAACTCCTTGTATTAGGTGGAGGTTGCAATCATAGGGGTAATGAATATTTAATGTATAGTCTTGAATTGTGTTTTTTTTTTTTTAAGGTTAGACTAAAATTTTTACCTTAGAAAAGTTTTTGACTTAGGACTCAAATTCTGAACTGGTGACACTTGGTTAGGGGAATTGTTTAAGGATTTATTAAGGTGTTACTGTCTTAGGGTTGTTTAGGTTTCTATCCACATCAATGCGACGTGCCCTTCAGGACGCACCACGTGCTCCAAGGGTGCCACTCACCTCGTTTGTTTCCTTTGCGCGACGTGCCCTTCAGGATGCACCACGTGCTCCAAGGGTGCCACTCGCTTTTTGTGTTTCTTTTGTGCGACGTGCCCTTTAGGATGCACCATGTGCTCCAAGGGTGCCACTCGCCAACTGGACCGATTGGTAGACATCTATAACCCCTGGAGTCAACACTCTGCCAGGTGAACTTGTGGGAGACTAAGGGCTCTAAGGAATAAGGCCCCCGCCTTATTGCACGCCCCTTAGAATCATCGTGAGCGACTGTCGCAGTCTGCCCTCATGGCATCGTGGATCCTCTCGAACTAGGTAATCGTTAACCTACAGTTCGAGCCACGACGGGAGTGCTAGTAGGCGGCGCCAGAGCTACTGTCCACCCGTCTCCCTCAACCTCTCTGGAAATCGTGTGTGGCCCCTTTAATCCATATGTGAGATTGGTAGGCAAGCTATCGTCATCCTGCGTCATCAACAATCGTGTCAGAACATGTCAACATCATATCATCATATCAAAGAAATATCACAGTAAAAAAATCAACCCAAATAGCACACTCCCTGACTCAATCTGGATTCCAAGGGGGTTCCACCGATGCCTCTGCATCCTCAAGGTCAAAAACCCTGCACACTCAATAAAACTGAGTCAATAGCACCTGTCTACATCAAATAGTAAAACATCATGTCGTCTATCAATCGCATCACAATCAAGTATAAATGGTTTAACATCATAAAAGTCCAGATCACTTGCGAGCAAGTGTCCTCAAAGAATAATTTTTCTCAGTGCGCCAGAGCGGGATGTTACACCAGCCGTAGAACATGTAAATGATTATCAATTTCCACTTTCATTTTACGTTGTTTTTATTATTTGCTTATATAATTTTATTGAAATAACATTGTTTTTACTGAAATTATATGTAATCTGCAGGCCATGTGGATCATGATTCCGCCAATGAGGAGGGGTTTTATTCTTGCATTGATTCGATGCTATTATTAAAAAAAAAGATCATTAAAGATAAAAAGGAACTTATTAGCTTGTTAGATCATCCAGAACAAACTCCCGATGTCAAATCAAAGATCAATCTCCTTATGTCACAACTTAACACATATAAGGTAATAACCATAATTTAAAGTGTTTTTTTTATAATGCACTCATATGTTCAATTATGATACTTTGTTCTTTAACTTTTACATTATCTCACGAAAAAACATTTTCTTTTTTATAAAGGAATATTTGGAGCCTGTTCAACCCAGTGTTGGTAGTAGTGGAGCTACAGAGACGCTACAGAGTCTTGATGCGGGCGGTCATACAACTACTAGAGCACTATTTACTTCTCCATCTTCCACACCTCATTTAGATAGGAGCCATGACACACACTGACAAGCATCCACACCTCAATCAGATTCTAGATATGGTGGCAAGATGAGGATCATAGTGATGTGGTTGAGATGGTTGCATTTCCTAGAGATAGACGTGTGACAAGCACGAGGACCCTTCCATGAACATTTTTGGTCGGCGATAATGGACTTCCATTAAAACAATCAAGACTCCCAGGTAGTTTTAATTCATATTTTAATCGTTTAATGTTGTTCTCATATAGAAATCATCTAGATTATTAATTTTAAATTAATGATCATATCTTTTTGTGTGTAGGAAACGACCTTTTTTATAGGCACGTAGAGAGCAAGACCTTGTCTATTTTTGGGGAAACCTTATGCATGAGGTGGAATTGCCATAATTACAACCTCAAAAAGGAACTTATGGATTATCTTGAAGGCCTCTTTGGTGTATACACGTTCAATAAAAAAGCGGTCACATCTGCAGCGGGTGAATATTTAAAATATACGTAGGATGTTTATAGACGAAGCTTGGAAAGAAATCCTAGGTATGAGCATCCTCCCTCAATTCCAGAGAGGGAGTGGAAGGCGATCATTGATGATGAAAAAGAGAAGATTTTGAAAAAATCAAGAGAACAAATAAATGGTACACCAAGGTAAATTACAATTTTTTTAATTCAATACTAGCTTTATTTTTCTTTAGATCTAAATAAAAGTGTGGTTATATATAACATACTTGAAAATTTTGATGATGGGTTACCTGACACTTTGAAGGAAACCAAAGAAAGGATTCCCAAACATGGCCAATACAATCTAGGCCAGGGCAGATAATCGAGGTTACAGTCATGAATCGTAAGTACCCAAACATCTTTAGAATATTATTTGTATCACCTTACAACTTTAAGGTAATTGCAGCCAAAAACATTAAAAAAACATACCTTATGCAATGCAGGGCGACGACTTCAGAACTGAAACCACGGAGGAAGACCTCCAACTTGGTTACAAGTATAGTTATAAAGTCGTGGTTGATCGTAGGAAAAGCATGGGGCAGACCCCAAGATCCAATTTGCGGGATAAGTTAAATAAAAATCAATCCACATTAACCTTTTGTTACTTATAAAATATGTAAATGTTTAATATCGTCCATAATTTAATGTCTTACTTTGTTTTAATCATGGGAGTAACACTATCAACGAAACCATTAGTACTAGACAACAGAGTGTTGATAGTGAAACGAAACTAGAAGATCATGGTGCTCCCGAGCAGCCCCATCCCAGTGAGGTGTAGCCCCAAGATGTTCCTGTGACTGAGGCCCATGATGGTAAAATGTCTATATATTAATCATATACTTAATAATTTTGTACTTATAAAATTTGATGTTTCAATGGCA
Organism: Picea engelmannii; assembly: GCA_009831015.1. Taxonomy (NCBI): domain Eukaryota; kingdom Viridiplantae; phylum Streptophyta; class Pinopsida; order Pinales; family Pinaceae; genus Picea; species Picea engelmannii. Next base: position 180,332 of record ML806370.1, on the reverse strand, counting down.
GAGATTGTCATAGATGATCCTCCTCGACTTGAATATCAAATGAACAGGCTGACAACCATTCCAATGGTGCCGACTAGAGGACCAGGTAAATAATTACATTGTAGAGTTTTGTTTTAATATTAATGAACTACTTCAATGATATTTAAAAATTGGCCATATAAATTTAATATTTTTTATTTTTTTAGGTGATGGCCCCTCACAGCATCATCCACGCCATGGGTACGATATCAGACATACTTGGCGTGAAAGGATTGAAACAACATCAACTGTTGAAGAGCACCCAGTAAACAAAGACATGGACATGGATGATTTTCTTAAGAACTGTAAAGCACAAAACAAGACTAAAAGAAATTCATGATGTCATGTAATAATTTTATAAGACAGATAGATGTACATTATATAGTTGAAGATGTAATGATGCATATAATGCATTGATATTATGGGTACTTTTTCATCTGATAATATACACAAGGATATTTCTATGGCTTGTATATATCTATGAATGTAATTTTGTTATACACTTAATGATAATTTCAACTTCTCTTAATGATGCAACTTCCAAAATCTTGTGACATAATATATGCAACTTTGAAAGTCTTGTGACATGTTTCATTGTGTCTCACATGACAAAGAGCATTACCATTCTTTTCATTGTGTGTTTTCATTGTTCCATGGAAATAGTGTTGCTACTCAACATTGCCTCAAAGCCTACTTATTCATTCCTCTATGATATGCACAATGATGTTGAACGTTCCACAAATCATTACGAGCAGAAAAATAAGCCAAGGACAGGAACCTAAGGATTTCAATATTAAGGTATTGTGATTCCACAAGGTGGGATACAAAGACGAATTGTTTCCATGCATAGATATGCTAAATAACTTGATTGAGAATCCGGATGTAACAAGTTGAACATTGAAATCATAGAGCGATGACATAATCGAGCAATATGGGTGCTCATAGATGTTTAGCTATTATTCAGTCATTTAACCTTTTAATGTCTTTGAAAAATGCAGGTTTGAAGGGTGGTCAACTCCACAATCCAAAACACATTTCTGAAAAGGTATAAATCATTTCCTTCTCTTGCATCATGAAAATTTCCTTCATTTCCTTGCATACTTAAATTCAAAATCGGAAAAAAAATGACACATAGCATGCATAGCACATAATTTTTTTATGACTGGGAGTAATAGTAATTTTGTATATTCATAAATACACAATGTGAAACTCTTACTTCAAATATATACATTGTCATTGACCTATTGAAATACGTATTATCAAATAGTTGTTGTACCACCCGAGCAATATTTCAGTTTAGACACATTTTCTTTGAGTATTTCATCTTCTATATTGCATTATTTATTTTATATGTAACCTTGTAGGTTAGAAATATTTAAGCAATTTTAAACTATAGTGAAATCCATATCATCCATCCATTTCCTTAGGCTTCATGGCCTCCCTCCATTCTTATGATAAATTCAAGCCTTAGCAATTATCTTGAACCTCTTGTATGGTAGAAGATGCACTAGATACATATGGTTAAGATGGATTTTGATTATGCATGGGGTGCTCAAGCATGGGATGATATTTATTAGGTAGAATTCATATCTAATCTTCTTGCACAATGTATTCCAAAGGCTAAAACTCCCTTAGATAGTGGTGCACTTGAGTTTTACATGGCAGCTTATCTTATGTATTGTGTAAGTGTGAATTAAGAGTTCTCTTGTTTCAATCCAACCTAGTAGCCTTCATTTGCACTTGTACATGGTTATTTCCTCATAGATGTTTAGCTATTATTCAATTATTTAACCTTTTAATATCTTTCAAAATGCAGGTTTGAAGGGTGGTCACCTCCATGATCCAAAACACATTTTTGAAAAGGTATAAATCATTTTATTCTCTTGCATCATGAATTTTTCCCTTGTTTCCTTGTATACTTAAATTCAAAATTGGAAAACAAAATGACACATAGCATGCATAACACATAATTTTTTTATGACTAGGAATAGTAGTAATTTTGCATATTCATAAACAAATAAATGAGACTTGTCGTTTAACAAAAAATGGTCCATGAGATTGGTCATGTAAGAGAAAATTTCCATTGAACCACAACCATCTAGTGGAGATACTACCACCAACCTAGGATATGAGGCCACCATGGTGAAAAAACCAAGCAATAAGATTCTATATTTCTCATCCCAACCTTTCTACTCACATTCTTACCTAACCTTCTCAACACAAAGCATTACAAGAATATGATTCATCCTGCGATAGATAAGGAACTCTCTTCCACTACCACATGAAACATAAGGAATATATTCACTTTATGTACTTCATGGTCCCTTAGATATATTATTCTCTCTAGTTCTCTTTAGTGTGGATAGAAAGATATTCATCTATTGTATTCTTTCTAATAATTTCCTAAAATAACTTTATTTGTCTCTCAAGGATATAAAGAGTATATAATGGATAGTGAATGATGAATTCTTATCTTCCCTATACTATATGCTCACCTACAACCACTATATTTCATCCAAAGTCTACAATTTTCCTCTTCTTGATGTTGATTTTGGTTAATTTCCAAATTGGTATGGGTTGGAAATGGAGAATAAAACATGAAATATGTAGAGAATTTATGTTAGACTGCTTCCCACAATGTTAGAGTCAATGACAATGATATCATTAGTGGAAATGATGGATGACATTACCTATAACTAGAGGAATGTAGGACTCTTACACTTCCCATGGAATGAATATTGTACTCAACCCATGCTCCCATTATTATGTAAAAAGACTTTCCCCACCAACCTCTTACATAGATTCAAGGATTGGTTAATAAGTCAAATAAGGTATATGGATTCATTTAAGGCACATTATAGAAGAATATGAGTTCTGAGAATGACCTTGGATATAGAGGATTTATTTTCCCATAGGTACCCTTTCATCTTCCCCAATAGTGGAATCATAGTGCCTCTCATGCCTTCATGTGTTTTCTATGGTGGGTTGCATCACCATACATTGAAGCACTTGGAAGGCCTAATTACTATTTAACTATTTGAGTGAAGGTTATTAGAGTTGTGTTAGAGACTTAGGATTGTGTTTTGTATTTGTACAATACACCATGTGAAACTCTTACATCAAAGCCATACATTGTCATTCACCTATTGAAATAAGTATTATCAAATAGTTGTTGTACTACCCGAGCACATATTTTAGTTTAGACACATTTTCTTTAAGTATTTCATCTTCTATATTGCATTATTTATTTTATATGTAACCTTGTAGTTTAGAAATATTTAAGCAATTTTAAACTATAGTGAACTCCATATCATCGATCCATTTCCTTAGGCTTCATGGCCTCCCTCCATTCTTATGATAACTTCAAGCCTTAGCAATTCTCTTGAACCTCTTGTATGGTAGACAATGCACTAGATACATATGGTAAGATGGATTTTGATTATGCATGGGGTGCTCAAGCATGGGATGATATTTTATTAGGTAGACTTCATATCTAATCTTCTTGCACAATGTATTCCAAAGGCTAAAACTCCCTTAGATAGTGTTGCACTTGAGTTTTACATGGCATCTTATCTTATGTATTCTGTATGTGTGAGCTAAGAGTTATCTTGTTTCAAGCCCACCTAGTAGCCTTCCTTTGCACTTGTACATGGTTATTTTCTCATAGTTGTTTAGCTATTATTCAGTCATGTAACCTTTTAATGTCTTTGAAAAATGTAGGTTTGAAGGGTGGTCACCTCCACGATCCAAAACACATTTCTGAAAAGGTATAAATCATTTTCTTCTCTTGCGGCATGAAATTTTCTCTCATTTCCTTGTATACTTAAATTGAAAATCGGAAAAAAAAAAATGACACATAGCATGCATAACACATAATTTTTTTATCACTGCGAGTAATAGTAATTTGCATATTCATAAAAAAAAAATGAAACTTGTCTTGTAACAAAAATTGGTTCAAGAGATTGGTCATGTAAGAGAAAATTTCCATTGAACCACAACCATCTAGTGTAGATACCACTACCAACCTAGGATATGAGGCCACCATGGTGAAAAAACCAAGCAAGAATATTCTATATTTCTCATCCCATCCTTTCTACTCACATTCTTACCTAACCTTCTCAACACAAAGCAATACAAGAATCTGATTCATCCTGCGATAGATAAGTAACTCTCTTCCACTACAACATGCAACATAAGGAATATATTCACTTTATGTACTTCATGGTCCCTTAGATATATTATTCTCTATAGTTATCTTTAGTGTGGATAGAAAGAGCTTCATCTATTGTATTCTTTCTAAGAATTTCCTAAAAGAACTATATTTGTCTCTCAAGGATATAAAGAGTATATAATGGATAGTGAATGATGAATTGTTATCTTCCCTATCCTATATTCTCACCTACAACGACTATATTTCATCCAAAGTCTACAATTTTCCTCTTCTTGATGTTGATTTGGGTTAATTTACAAATTGGTATGGATTGGAAATGGAGAATAAAATATGAAATATGTAGAGCATTAATGCTAGAGTGCTTCCCACAATGTTAGAGTCAATGAAAATGATATCATTGGTGGAAATGATGGATGAAATTACCTATAACTAGTAGAATGTAGGAATGTTACACTTCCCATGGCATGAATATTGTACTCAACCCATGCTCCAATTATTATGTGAAAAGACTTTCCCCACCAACCTCTTACGTAGATTCAAGGATTGGTTGATAAGTCAAAGAAGGTATATGGCTTCATTTAAGGCACATTGTAGAAGAATATGAGCTCTGAGAATGACCTTGGAGACAGACGATTTATTTTCACATAGGTCCCCTTTCATCCTCCCCTATAGTGGAATCATAGTGCCTCTCATGTCTTCATGTGATTTCTATGGTGGGCTGCATCACCATACATTGAAGCACTTGGAAGACCTAATTACTATTTAACTATTTGAGTGAACGTCATTAGAGTTGTGTTAGAGTCTTAGGATTGTGTTTTGTATTTGTAAAATACACCATGTGAAACTCTTACATAAAAGTCATACGTTGTCATTGACCTATTGAAATAAGTATTATCAAATAGTTGGTGTACCACCCAAGTACATATTTCAGTTTAGACACATTTTCTTTGAGTATTTCATCTTCTATATTGCATTATTTATTTTATATGTAACCTTCTAGGTTGGAAATTGTTATCACTCCAAGAAATTACTCCCTAACTGTAAGGGGTGTATGTTTGGTAACTTAAACAGATCAATAATGTAGAGGAAAAAGGATCAAATTGGATGACTTAATAAACTCACATACATTTAGAAACACATAAACCACTCGAAATACCAAGGCTTTCAACTATGTTTCTCAGAAGGTTTTAATCAATGTGTGGAAACATGAAGAAGACTCATTATGCTAACAAAAATACCTATACAATAGTATTTGTGAATGGCCAGTAATTATAGGTAAGATACTCTTCATACCAACAAAAACATATATAAGATTGCATATAATATATGGCCAAACATAACAGGTAAATACTTGTAGCTTTAGTTTATGAATGCACTGATAGGATGACAACTATATGGCATTAAGACAAACATAAGAACCAATGTATAAATATTTAATATATCAACGAAGAGATGGCATGAAAACCTTCTTTCATTGAATATATATAAACATGGAAAGAAAGGAGATGAAAAATGAACAAACAAAGTGAAAGAATCTTGATGTCAAGATGTATTCATGGACATCTCCAAAGGATGAAATGTACAAGTCTTCAAGGATCAAACTACAGTCCTCAGATTGTTTTCACCCCTCCACTAGTTCTGAGAATTCTTGGGCTTTAATAGCCTTTACATAAAAGTTTCAAGATCCTATTTTAATGGATCTAAAATACCTAAAATAAACATAATCAAAATGGATATTCTAGCAGATATGATCCAATCTTGTTATCATAAGTCAAATTTGATAGTCTTCAACATTATTTGGCATCTTGTAGGTGAAGATTACAGAATTTGTAATCTGTCAATGATGGTTCTAGTGATTGTTGCCCAAAATAAAGTGTCATTTGTTGTTGTTTCCTTATCACATGCCTCCAAAACTTGAAAGGGAGCACGATCTGTATTCCCACAATTATTATCCTTCATTTGATATCATTCCCACGTGTTCTGGAATTGGAAAATCGTGATCTGGGTAGAAAGAAAGTGATTATGGACTTTTCTGCACATTCAGTGGCTCATTAGTCATGTATTTTTCCTTTTAGCCACCGAAAGTTAGAGATTTTTAGCGACTCATAACACTATAAATTTCACACTTAGCCATTGAAAGCTAAAATTAACTTTTGGCCTATTTTTAGAGGTGAAATCCTCATTTTATTGAATTGATATGAATTTGAGCCTTTCTCAAAACCTCTAAAACTTTAAGATTTAGAAATAACTCTTCTACATAATGATCCTCTTATCATGTGATTTGGAAATCATTAGCAAGTTATTTTTTATCGCTAACATCTGTCTCCAACTAGGATGGATACCTCCCTGCAAGGCTTCCAAGAACCACAGATCTAATGCCTTTCCAAAAAAATAAAATCTAAACTTAATGTCTAGTGTTCCATTGGGCATGGAGTCAGTATTCCACTGGGTATGGAGTCGGCCATTTCTAAAAAAATTTCATGACCTGTATAAATGATCTATGTACATCTTGTAGACTTACTTTATTCACACAAAGTGACTGCTGCATCTCCTGCAAGTGAAAGAAAATAAATGCTCGGGCAGCGAGCTTATTTCCTACTCTACTCTACCCTAACCAGCTCTGCAATTTGGTTAGTAAAAACTGATTTCCATAGCAACCATCCAATCAATTTTAATATTGAAATATTTTCAAAAATCACATTGATCAATAACCGATGTTTGAAATGTAACAATGGTGATAAAAAGTCATTCACAAAACCAAATTCACCAAGAAAGATGTGCAAGCTAAAGAAGTTTGAAATTTTCAAGCTTTTGGAAATGTATGATTCTATGAAGGCTTCCACTGGATCTTTGAAACTAAAATCAGAAACCTCCTGATCTTCAGGAAACAATTGCATCTCTATGACTGCTTGTCTGTTAGAAGATTGATTACCTTTTTTTTCTTTTGTGATTACCTTGTGATCATCAAACACTATGACCTCCTCTTCAGAATAGTATTTAGAGTGTGATGATAGAGTAGTGTTTGAATGACAAATATTATGATCAACTCTAAAAATGTAATTGTCTATACATTTATTAGTTATCATAGGTTCAACATGATTTGTAAACTGATCATAAATTTTACATGAATACCTGTCTCTGGAATGCTATTCCAATGTTGAATAATTTGATTCACAATCTGGGATAATTTTAGTTGCTTGTTGTTGTTCTAAAACTGCCTCATAGTCATTACCTTCCTTCTCAGATTCTGAAATATACTGACATTGTGTTGGCTCAAAGTTTTTTAGATTTTCAAAATCAGCCTGCTTTTGAATCCTCCTAGAAGCATAAATATTTTCCTCCACCTCTAGATCATCTTCAAACAAACTGCTTAATGATGAATATTTCCTTTCTAGTATAAGAAGGGAAAGTTTTGAATGCAATCTCATAACATACTGTATCATAGTAGTTGTCTCTGTAGGCCTGATCTCCAAAGGCATACCATGGTAGATGTTGCAAAATCTTTGATTGAAAACAGGCAAAGTTTCATTTTGTTCTCTCTTTAAAGCATAGAAATCAACAAGGTAAGAATCTGTTGTTTTTTTCTTACCCCAATACTTCATAAAAACATTGGAGAACTCAATCCAAGAACTAATAGAGTCATCTATCAGACCCTTAAACCATAAAGTAGCATCTTCGATCAAATATTTAGAGAAAAATATCATGATCAAATCTTCATGAACAATCTTAAAATGATCAACAAAATCCAAAAAGGATTCCAAGTGCCTCTCAGCTGAAGCTTTATTTTCTCCAGAAAACCAAGGGAGATATTCATAACAGGCAACAGGATAAGGATGAAGAAGAGAAGGCAACTTTAAAGGATTAACCATCTTCATCTTGATTTTAATCTGAAAGGCTGTAGGCTGATCATGAGGCATATCAAGTTGTTGACAAGGTTCAGAAATAATGGCAAGAGGAGTTGAAATCTGACAGGTTTTGAATCAATTTTAATTTTTTCAAGATCAAATGGTTTATCAAAATCAGGAAATATTGAATTGCAAAATTCATTTTTAAGAATGGATGGTGATGAGGATATTGAATCAAACTCTAGAATATAGGGTTGCAAGATCTCCTCTTCTAATTTTGGGTATATACAAGAGGGATGATGATTTTCTGATATACAAAATAGAAAATAATTATCTTTACATGCAAAGGAAAAAACATGAAGGAGTTAATAAATAACAATAACAATTCATGAAGTAGACTGATGAATTGATACCTTGATTTAGAATTCAGCCTCTTCATCTTCTGTCAACTAGATCCTCCTCAGTGGAGTCTTGAACGTGGAGTTGCCAGGCAAATGATTACAGTCAAAATTTATGCATGTCTCTTGTCTTCCATCAAGAATTAGATCTATGTCATTCTCCCAGGGAAACTCTTCTTTCACTTTCGTTCCCCAGAAACGACGCCATTTTGTTATCACTCCAAGAAATTACTCCCTATCTATAAGGGGTGTAAGCTTGGTAACTTAAATAGATCAATAATGTAGAGGAAAAATGATCAAATCGGATGACTTAATAAACTCACATACATTTAGAAACACATAAACCACTCGAAATACCAAGGCTTTCAACTATGTTGCTCAAGAGGTTTTAATCAATGTGTGGAAACATGGAGAAGACTCATTATGCTAACAGAAATACCTATACAATAGTATATGTGAATGTCCAGTAATGATAGCTAAGATACTCTTCATACCAACATAAACATATATAAGATTGCATATAATATATGGCCAGACATAACAGGTAAATATTTGCAGCTTTAGTTTATGAATGCACTGATAGGATGACAACTATATGGCACTAATACAAACATAAGAAGCAATGTATAAAATTTTAATATATCAACGAAGAGATGGGATGACAACCTTCTTTCATTGAATATATATAAAGATGGAAAGAAAGGAGATGAAAACTGAATAAACAAAGTGAAATAAGCTTGATGTCAAGATGTATTCATGGACATCTCCAAAGGATGAAATGTACAAGTCTTCAAGGATCGAACCACAATCCTCAGAGTGTTTTCCCCCCTCCACCAGTTCTGATAATTCTTAGGCTTTAATAGCCTTTACATCAAAGTTTCAAGATCCTATTTTAATGGATCTGAAATACCTAAAATAAACATAATCAAAATGGATCTTATAGCATATATGATCCAATCTTATTATCATAAGTCGAATTTGGAAGTCTTCAACATAATTTGGCATCTTCCAGGTGAAGATTACATAATTCAAAATCTATCAATGATGGTTCCAACGATTTCTGTCCAAAATAAAGTTCCATTTGGTGTTATTTCCTTATCACATGCCTCCAAAACTTGAAAGGGAGCATGATCTATATTCCCACAATTATTATCCTTCATTTGATATCATTCCCACATGTTCTGGAACTGGAAAATCGTGATCTGGAAAAAATAAAGTGATTATGGACTCTTCTACACATTCAGAGGCTCATTAGTCGTGTATTTTTCCTTTTAGCCGCCAAAAGTTAGAGCTTTTCGGTGGCTCATTACACTATAAATTTCACACTTAGCCGCTGAAAGATAAAATTAACTTTTGGCCTATTTTTAGAGGTGAAATCCTCATTTTATTGAATTGATATGAATTTGAGCCTTTCTCAAAACCTATAAAACTTTAAGATTTAGAAACAACTCTTCTACCTAATGATCCTCTTATCATGTGATTTGGAAATCATTAGCAAGTTATTTTTTATCACTAACAGAAATTTTTAAGCAATTTTAAACCATAGTGAACTCCATATCATCCAGCCATTTCCATAAGCTTCATGGCCTCCCTCCATTCTTATGAGAACTTTAAGCCTTAGCAATTCTGTTGAACCTCTTGTATGGTAGACGATGCACTAGATACATATGGTTAAGTTGGATTTTGATTATTCCTGGGGTGCTCAAGCATGGGATGATATTTTATTAGGTAGACTTCATATGTAATCTTCTTGCACGCTGTATTCCAAAGGCTAAAAATCCCTTAGATAGTGGTGCACTTGAGTTTTACATGGCATCTTATATTATGTATTGTGTATGTGTGAGCTAAGAGTTCTCTTGTTTCAAGCCCACCTAGTAGACTTCCTTTGCACTTGTACATGGTTATTTCCTCATAGATGTTTAGCTATTATTCAGTCATTTAACCTTTTAATATCTTTGAAAAATGTAGGTTTGAAGGGTTGTCATCTCCATGATCCAAAACACATTTTTGAAAAGGTATAAATCATTTTCTTCTCTTGCATCATGAAATTTTTCTTCATTTCCTTGTATACTTAAATTCAAAATCGGAAAAACAAAATGACACATAGCATGCATAACACATAATTTTTTTACGACTGGGAGTGATAGTAATTTTTCATATTCATAAATACACCATGTGAAACTCTTACATCAAATCCATACATTGTCATTGACCTATTGAAATAAGTATTATCAAAGAGTTGTTGTGCCACCCGAGCACATATTTCAGTTTAGACATATTTTCTTTGAGTATTTCATATTCTATATTGCATTATTTATTTTATATGTAACCTTGTAGGTTAGAAATATTTAAGCAATTTTAAACTATAGTGTACTCCATATCATCCAACCATTTCCTCAGGCTTCATGGCCTCCCTCCATTCTTATGAGAACTTCAAGCCTTAGCAATTCTCTTGAACCTCTTGTATGGTAGACGATGCACTAGATACATATGGTTAAGATGGATTTTGATTATGCATGGGGTGCTCAAGCATGTGATGATATTTTATTAGGCAATCTTCATATCTAATCTTCTTGCACAATGTATTCCAAAGACAAAAACTCCCTTAGATAGTGGTGCACTTGAGTTTTACACGGCGTCTTATCTTATGTATTGTGTATGTGTGAGCTAAGAGTTCTCTTGTTTCAATCCCACCTAGTAGCTTTCCTTTGCACTTGTACATGGTTATTTCCTCATAGATGTTTGGCCATTATTCAGTCATTTAACCTTTTAATGTCTTTGAGAAATCCAGGTTTGAAGGGTGGTCACCTCCACAATCCAAAACACATTTCCGAAAAGGTATAAATCATTTTCTTCTCTTGCGTCATGAAATTTTCCCTCATTTCCTTGTATACTTAAATTCAAAATCAGAAAAAAAAAAAAAAAATGACACATAGCATGCATAACACATAATTTTTTTATGACTCGGAGTAATAGTAATTTTTCATATTCATAAACAAAAAAATGAGACTTATCTTTTAACAAAAATTGGTCCACGAGATTGGTCATGTAAGAGAAAATTTCCATTGAACCACAACCATCTAGTGTAGATACCACCACCAACCTAGGCTATGAGGCCACTATGGTGAAAAAAAAATCAATAAGGTTCTATATTTATCATCCCAACCTTTCTACTCACATTCTTACCTAACCTTCTCAACACAAAGCATTACAAGAATCTGATTCATCTTGTGATAGATAAGGAACTCTCTTCCACTACAACATGCAACATAAGGAATATATTCACTTTATGTACTTCATGGTCCCTTAGATCTATTATTCGCTCTAGTTATCTTTAGTGTGGATAGAAAGATCTTGATCTATTGTATTCTTTCTAAAAAATTCCTAAAAGAGCTGTATTTGTCTCTCAAGGATATAAAGAGTATATAATGGATAATGAATGTTGAATTGTTATATTCCCTATCCTATATGATATCCTACAATCACTATATTTCATCCAAAGTCTACAATTTTCCTCTTCTTGATGTTGATTTTGGTTAATTTCCAAATTGGTATGGGTTGGAAATGGAGAATAAAATATGAAATATGTTAGAGTGCTATCCACAATGTTAGAGTCAATGACAATGATATCATTGGTGGAAATGATGGATGACATTACCTATAACTAGAGGAATGTAGGACTCTTACACTTCCCATGGCATGAAGATTTTACTCAACCCATTCTCCCATTATTATATGAAAAGACTTTCCCCACCAACCTCTTACATAGATTCAAGGATTGTTGTATAAGTCAAAGAATATATATGGCTTCATTTAAGGAAAATTGTAGAAGAATATGAGTTCTGAGAATGACCTTGGAGATAAAGGATTTACTTTCCCATAGGTCCCCTTTCATCTCCCCCTATAGTGGAATCATAGTGCCTCTCATGCCTTCATGTGTTTTCTATTGTGGGTTGCATCGCCATACATTGAAGCACTTGGAAGGCCTAATTACTATTTAACTATTTGAGTGAAGGTCATTAGAGTTGTGTTAGAAGCTTAGGATTGTGTTTTGTATTTATAAAATACACCAAGTGAAACTCTTACATCAAAGCCATACATTGTCATTGACCTATTGAAATAAGTATTATCAAATAGTTGTTGTACAACCCGAGCACATATTTCAGTTTAGACACATTTTCTTTGAGTATATCATCTTCTATATTGCATTATTTATTTTATATGTAACCTTGTAGGTTAGAAATATTTAAGAAAATTTAAAATATAGTGAAATCCATATCATCCATCCATTTCCTTAGGCTTCATGGCCTCTGACCATTATTATGAGAACTTCAAGCCTTAGCAATTCTCTTGAACATTTTGTATGGTAGACGATTCCCTAGATACATATGGTTAAGATGGATTTTGATTATGCATGGGGTGCTCAAGCATGGGATGATATTTTATTAGGTAGACTTCATATCTAATCTTCTTTCACAATTTATTCCAAAGGCTAAAAATCCCTCAGATAGTGGTGCACTTGATTTTTACATGGTGTCTTATCTTATGTATTGTGTATGTGTGAGCTAAGAGTTCTCTTGTTTCAAGCCCACCTAGTCGCCTTAATTTTCACTTGTACATGGTTATTTCCTTATAGATGTTTATCTATTATTCAGTGATTTCACCTTTTAATGTCTTTGTAAAATGCAATTTGAAGCGTGGCCACCTCCACGATCCAAAACACATTTCCGAAAAGGTATAAATCATTTTATTCTCTTGCATCATGAAATTTTCTTTCATTTCCTTGTATACTTAAATTCAAAACGAAAAACAAAATGACACATAACATGCATAACACATAATTCTTTTTGACTGAGAGTAATAGTAATTTTTCATATTCATAAATACACCATGTGAAACTCTTACATCAAATCCATACATTGTCACTGACCTATTGAAATAAGTATTATCAAATAGTTGTTGTACCACCCGAGCACATATTTCAGTTTAGACACATTTTCTTTGAGTATTTCATCTTCTATATTGCACTATTTATTTTATATGTAACCTTGTAGGTTAGAAATATTTAATCAATTTTATACTATATTGTACTCCATATCATCCAGCCATTTCCTCAGGCTTCATGACCTCCCTCCATTCTTATGAGAACTTCAAGCCTTAGCAATTCTCTTGAACCTTTTATATGGTAGATGATGCACTAGATACATATGGTTAAGATGGATTTTGATTATGCATGGGGTGCTCAAGCATGGGATCATATTTTATTAGGTAGACCTGATATCTAATATTCTTGCACAATGTATTCCAAAGGCTAAAACTCCCTTAGATAGTGATGCACATGACTTTTACATGGCGTCTTATCTTATGTATTGTGTATGTGTGAGATACGAGTTCTCTTGTTTCAATCCCACCTAGTAGCCTTCCTTTCCACTTGTACATGGTTATTTACTCATAGATGTTTAGCTATTATTCAGTCATTTAACCTTTTAATGTCTTTGAAAAATGCAGGTTTGAAGGGTGGTCACCTCCACGATCTAAAACCCATTTCCGAAAAGGTATAAATCATTTTCTTCTCTTGCGTCATGAAATTTTCCCTCATTTCCTTGTATACTTAAATTGAAAATCGGAAAAAAAAAAATGACACATAGCATGCATAACACATAATGTTTTTATGACTGGGAGTAATAGTGATTTTGCATATTCATAAACAAAAAAATGAGAGTTATCTTTTAACAAAAATTGGTCCACGAGATTGGTCATGTAAGAAAACATTCCCATTGAACCACAACCATCTAGTGTATATACCACCACCAACCTAAGCTATTAGGCCACCATGGTGAAAAAACCAAGCAATAAGATTTTATATTTCTCATCCCAACCTTTCTACTCACATTCTTACCTAACCTTCTCAACACAAAGCATTACAAGAATCCGATTCATCCTACGATAGATAAGGAAATCTCTTCCACTACAACATGCAACATAAGGAATATATTCACTTTATGTACTTCATGGTCCATTAGATATATTATTATCTCTAGTTCTCTTTAGTGTGGATAGAAAGAGCTTGATATTGTATTATTTCTAAGAATTTCCTAACAGAACTATATTTGTCTCTCAAGTATATAAAGAGTATATAATGGATAGTGAATGATGAATTGTTATCTTCCCTATCCTATATTCTCACCTACAACCACTATATTTCATCCAAAGTCTACAATTTTCCTCTTCTTGATGTTGATTTTGGTTAATTTCCAAATTGGTATGGGTTGGAAATGGAGAATAAAACACGAAATATGTAGAGAATTAATTTTAGAGTGCTTCCCACAATGTTAGAGTCAATGACAATGATATCATTGGTGGAAATGATGGATTACATTACCCCCACCAACCTCTTACATAGATTCAAGGATTGGTTGATAAGTCAAAGAAGGTATATGGATTCATTTAAGGCACATTATAGAAGAATATGAGTTCTGATAATGACCTTGGAGATAGAGGATTTATTTTCCCATAGGTCCCCTTTCATCTTCCGCTATAGTGGAATCATACTGCCTCTCATGCCTTCATGTGTTTTATATGGTGGGTTGCATCACCATACATTGAAGAACTTGGAAGGCCTAATTACTATTTAACTATTTGAGTGAAGGTCATTAATGTTGTGTTAGAGTCTTAGGATTGTGTTTTGTATTTGTAAAATACACCATGTGAACTCTTACATCAAATCCATACATTGTCATTGACCTATTGAAATAAGTATTATCAAATAGTTGTTGTACCACCCGAGCACATATTTCAGTTTAGACACATTTTCTTTGAGTATTTCATCTTGTATATTGCATTATTTATTTTATATGTAACCTTTTAACCTTGAATGTGACTATTTTAGTGCACAATGAATTCCATATGGTTAATGATTGTATTTGAATCTCTTACTACAACCAATGATTGAGCACATGAACCTTTAGAAATTTTCAATCCTTTTCAAAGTGCATAAGTTTTTGCTTGGTTGTTGGAAAAAACACCAAGTCCCCATGCAAAAGAAGTTATTAATATAAATAATAAACAATGTCAATGTTTTCTATTGGTAGTTATTAATATGGTAATATTAATATTAATATTGCCACCTAAAATAATTTTTTAATTTGTTTTTGAAATAAATATTTTTCATCACAATTTCAACGACAATAATATACCTGCGACAAATTCACTATATAAACAAAAACAAATTGTCATGACAAGTGTGATGACAACAAAAATTGTTGTAACACATTTGTTATATAAAAAAAAATGTTGACATTCATGCGACGCATTCTCTATATAAACAAAAAAAAAGTGTCGTTGTTGCGACGCATTCGCTATATAAACAAAAACAAATAGTCGTCGCAAGTGAGATGACAAAAACAAATTCTACGACGTGTTTGTTATATAAACAAAGAAATGTTTTCATTCCTACGATGAATTTTCCATATAAAACAAAAAATGTTATCGTCGAAGTGAGATGAAAATAAAAATTGTTGCGACACATTTGCTATATAGAAAATGAAAATCGTCGTCGCAATGGTCATCTTAATTGAGACGAATTGTTGGTTTCACTTAGTTTGCCTATTGTAACAACCCTCCTATGTTAAGGACAACTACTCTGACAATAGGTGCAAATTTATTTTTATTTTTTTAACCGTGTGTGCGCGCGTGTAGAGAAACAACCCCCTCGACTCTACGTCACCACCTGAACCAACCAGACACAAGTAAGACGAACCCAATCAAGACGACCCGACATATCATAGTGACAACAAGAAATAAACACCCCTGGACATAAGGCGTGCAACTAGCAGCTGTAAGCAAAAAGAGACACCAGGGGTTAGGTACAGTACTGTCACAGAATGAAAGAATCCAACAGTAGAGTCGCAGTAGTGGAACTGTGCCTTTAAACAGCCCGAGACTACTGATACGGCTCAGAGTGTGTCGCAAGAGTGGAACTGTGCCTTTAAAAAGCCTGAGACTCTTGATACGGCACTGGATTCCTTCCACCGGATTTACACACAGACATAAATACTAATCTACAAAAGGTGTCTATATCCCGCCCGACATGAACATACTACACAATACAATACCACCAAGTACTACAAGATCAGGAACAATCATGAACACTATGGGAGACGCAAGTCACGAGGACTCTAATAACGACCCACTCCTATTGAGACCCGAAGACATCAATCAGGATACATGCTCCACTAATTATTATTAATCTACGGAGACCTTATCATTATCACTTCAATTTAACGAATAATTCCCTTGCAATTAAACATCCTCACGAACACTCCACTAAACAAATATTAACAGGGTGATTCAACCATCATCATTAATCTTGCAAATTAAAACCATTACTAATATAGCCTTTTGAACAAGCATTATCGTTCTATTAAGCAGTACTTAATATCGCAGCTTAAACAATGTTAATATATGTAATAACCTTACAAGATAAATAGCATTGCAATTTAAACCTCGTCATTGGCATTCCATTTAAACATTGTTAGCATTGCAATCTGACATCATCATTAACATTTCAATTAAACCATTAATAACATTGCGATCACCCATCATCATTAACATTGCAAATTTAAACACATGTTATTATTGCCATTTAATCAAGTATTACCATTGTGATTAAGCAAAGATTAATATTGCAGTTTTAAGCTTCGTCACTAGCATTTCAATTAAACAATATTAATAATTCGAATTAACATCCTCATTAACATCGCAAATTAAAACAAATTTTATTATTGCAACCTTAACAAGTAATACAATTACAATTGAGCAAATATTAATAACTATATACTCATTATCAAATCAATAAGATTACAATTAGACCACCTCTTCCTACGCATCAAACCAACTACCCTAAACCATTACATTAATGATCAACAACCCAACATTAATAATAATAATCTCATTGTCAATCAAGTAAGATCTTCAATTATTCAACTTTTCCCTTCCTTTAGACTAAGCTACCCAAACCATTACACTAACAATTAACCAACCCAACTTTTATAACAATAATCTTATTTTCAATTCAAAAAAATTACCATTATTCCATAATTACATAAATCATGATTAATTTCCTTATGGTTAAATAAAAAAAAATCGCATTTGAATTATTATTAAATATTCATTTATCCACCAAATGAATTTTCCAAATATTCAAATTCCCATAAATAATATGCCCCTTTTTATTAATTGAAAATAAATACATGACTTCTTCAAAATCAAAATGTGTGTACAATCGCACAATCAACTGTGGAAGGGTCTAGGGGTAAAAACGGGTTTGACATTGGCCAGTTTTGTTAACTATTCTTTTCAACCTACAAACACATTTTTTTTTTATTTTATAAAATTTTCATTCAAAAGACTCCAACTTTTGGAACCGGGTAATTGTATGAACACGTGAACGGAGCTGTCAGAAACGGTGTTATTAATTAGGTTAATCAGTGAACAGTTACGAGTTGTATTTATTTATACATGCGGATGACCATATCGGCTAGTAGATGGGTCGGAATTAATGTAGCGAGGTTCAAGGAGGGAGATGCGTGAGAAGAGAATTAAATGAAGACTTTACATGGCCGACAGGTGCTCTAAAACTGAGTATCTTGCGTGAGAAATTGGGTGAATTGTGTTGTCCGTCGAGGCGATTGAGCCTCTTCTTCTTCCTGCTGCGTAGGTATATGGAAAACACAAAAAGGAACCGATAGAATCGTGTGAGTGTGGTTAATTGATTTCGAATAATAATAATTGAGATTGATTGATGTGCACTGGTTACAGCTACACAAGGCGTCGAGTCGAACTGGTTTGTCGGGCAAGGAGGGAGCATGGCGGGCAGCCTGGCCATTTAAGTTTTAGCAGGTAAAAAGACAACGATTCTGGGAATCCATTTCTGCAAATGGATATACCTCGAATCTGGGAATAACTGGATATTGTCTATATCACTGGAACGACAATCAGCATTTGCCTTACCCATGTTACATTGAAAATGTTTTTAACTGGTAAATTTTAGTAAAGGTAGACATCAATTTTTTCTTTTTGATTGGTTCTGATTTTGAAATTTAAAATTACTTTTGATTTGTTAAAGTTTAATATTTTACTAATATAAAATACAAACTATCCATTCGAATCTAAAATCATTTCTTAAGAGTGAAAATCCATCCAATAAGTATTACCATTAAATCATTTTATATCACACGATTTTTGTTTAAATAAAGGTGATACATGACACGGTTTGCTTATTACGAGTCTCATGTTTTATTCACAGCAACCATTTTTATTCTGAATGACCAAATATTTGGTTTAACACAGCGCCTACAGCCCCAGGCATATTCAACGCCACGACCCACAGCAACACGCAGTCGCGAGTAACACGACTCCGCAACCCACAACAAACACACAGGCATAAGGGTCGAACGGGTGGAGCGACCTCCTCTAGTTCGCAAGGGTGAAATACACAAGCAGAGAGATAAAACCCTAAATTTGAACGATACTATTTAACACAGCATTAAAATGAAAATGGAACCATAGCAATGAAACGCAATTATTAAATGGAAAAGTTAACGCAGCGATATTGAAGGCAGATACATTACAACGCAGAGATGAAAGCAAATTTTTAGGTACATCAAACGCAGACCCACTCATTTTTAGATAAATATCAACGTAGATAGAAATGCCCCATTTAAATCTAGTAAGACGCGGCCATTAATACCGTAACGCAGATCAAACGCAGACCCTTATGACTGCAACTGTAAAACCTTAAGACGCAGAGTAAAAGCACAAATCGATCCATACCCCGTGGCTAAAAACGCCCAGAATTCAAATGCTAACACACCCAGGAACAATTTCCAAACGCCCCCATACAAGAATGGTTTACTGTATCAAGAAAAACGCCCAACCTGGGAAGGCTTCACGGTAAAAAAAAAAATAACTCGCCCACCAAAATGAATAAAAATGACCAAGGTAAAATTCCCACAGTATAATAAAAATGCCCCAAACAGAAGGTTTGCCCGCAGTACAAAGTAAAACACAACGAAAGAAAAATGCCCATTGTATAAATCAAACACCCACAGAAAGAAAAATTGCTCCATGTTCTACGGGGATGCCTCCTATGGAAGGGTAAAAACGAAATAACATAAACCCACAGCCATTTACCAGAAACCCTCAACTATGTTGTTATAGAAACTAAAATCTTCTGAAATACCCTCATTTTTTTTTCTTACAGAGTATGAAGGACGAGGAAACAATAGTCCACAACAATACAACCATAATCACAGCAGTAATTCACTTATGCATTCTACTCTACTCGGTTCAGGAACATACCTTGGCCTTATTTGCTTGCTGCAACGATTCCTGTGCTCCTGTCGCTCCTGCTCCTGCTTGCCGACCGCAATGAACTCACCGGTACCTCCCAGCCAAAAGCTAGGGGTACTCTTCTTCCCCCTCAGCCCCCCAAGCCGCAAAGGGGCCACACACAATCAGAGAGTAACTAGCTTCTCAGCTCGCCTCCAAGGCTGAGCTACCACTCAAGTCTGCTGAGAATCCCCAACTCCTACAAGAAATCAGTCCAGTCTCTACTCTGGCAGCATAACAATACCAATATCAACCAAAGTCCCCTTTCTTTCCCCCTCTCCATTTCTTTTATCCAGACTCAAACCCTAATTCTTCTTTTCTTAGGTTTTCCCCCCTTTTCCCTTTTGATTTTCTTACTTTTCTTTTTAATTTATTTTGTTTATATTATTTTATTTTTCTTTTCAAAACACAAAGAGTATGTGCGCTCCTTATTCATTTCCTTTTAATTTTTACATGCTTAACTTTATTTGTTTACAATTGTTTATAATATAAATATACATATATATATTTTCATTTTTCTATTTATAAGCATGCATTCATCTTTGTAGTTTATCATTATCCATCATTTAATTTACCATTAATATATATGTATATATAGGATAATGAGAGATTAAGGCGATGGAAAACCAGTACAGGGGAAAACTAAATGTATTACATAAAATGAATAAAGAGGAATTACGGGGAGGGATGGCGATTTAGTAATGTGGACTGGACAGGTAAAAGGGGGATGGATACTGGAAGATCAAGGCGATGGAGGATAGTTTAATTAAGTAGACAAGGATAATGAGAGGATAATGG
The DNA here is from genome assembly GCA_009831015.1 of Picea engelmannii. Classification (NCBI taxonomy): domain Eukaryota; kingdom Viridiplantae; phylum Streptophyta; class Pinopsida; order Pinales; family Pinaceae; genus Picea; species Picea engelmannii. The sequence continues at coordinate 159,711 of ML806370.1, read as the reverse complement.
TCTGAGTTTTTGTTTTCTTTTTTTTGAATTTTCATTTGTTAAGGCCACACTAATTTCCCCCCTGTTTCTAGAAGGTCTTAGGCTTAGGGTCTAGATTCTGAGCTAGGCGACGATTGGTTAAGGGAATCGCTTAATGTTTTATTCAGGTGCTGATGACTTAGGGATAATTAGGCTGACTCCTTCAACCACCTTTATCGTGACATGCCCTTCAGGTCGCACCACGTGCACCAAGGGTGCCACTCGCCTCTGGAATTTATTTTGGCGACGTGCCCTTCAGGATGCACCACGTGCTTTAAGGGTGCCACTCGCCGACTGAGTTTTTTCTGTGCGACGTGCCCTTCAGGATGCACCACGTGCTCCAAGGGTGCCATTCACCGACTGAACTGATTGGTAGACCTCTATAACCCTTGGAGTAAACACTCTGCCAGGTGAACTTGTAGGAGACTAAGGGCTCTAAGGAATAAGGCCCCCGCCTTATTGCGCGCCCCTTAGAATCATCGTGAGCGACTGTCGCAGTCGGCCCTCACGGCATCGTGGGTCCTCTCAAACTAGGTAATCGTTAACCTATAGTTCGAGCCATGGCGGGAGTGCTAGCAGGCGGTGGCAGGGCGGTTGTCCACCCCTCTCCCTCAACCTCTCTGCAATCGTGTGTGGCCCCTTTACTCCATATGTGAGTCTGGTCGGCAAGCTATCGTCATCCTGCATCACCAATAACCATGTCAGAAATGTCAACATCAAATCATCAAATCAAATGAAACATCATAATAAACATATGAACCCATAAAAGCACACTCCCTGACTCAGTCCAAAGTCCAAGGGGGTTCTACCGATGCCTCTGCATCCTCAAGGTCAAAAATCCTGCACACTCAATAAAACTGAGTCAATAGCACATGTCTACATCAAATAGTAACACATCATGTCATCTGTCAATCACATCATAATCAAATATAAAGGTCTAACATCAAAAGGGGTCCAGATCACTTGTGAGCAAGTGTCCTCAAATAATAAGTGTTCTTAGTGCGCCAGAGCGGGATGTTACACCTATATTGTCATATTGGCGACGATATTTATTTTTTTGTCGCAATTGTGAGAAGTTACCTAGGGTCGTTTCTCTTGCTATGTTAATTCAAGTTCATCAAAATTGCCACGTGCCATAAAACGATGTTTCAGAGACTCAATATTCGTCGCAATATCAACGACATAAATTCACAATAGCGTTGAAATAGTTGTTGCAAAATGGCCCAAATTGTCTAATGGCAGATGTTCTTCTCCGCAACCCAAACATTTCAATGGTTCTCTCTTTGGGTTATCAGTCTTTCCTAGGGTTGATCTAGAAGGTTTATTTCCACTCTGGGAGGGAAAATTCTATTGATACACACACTGTGTAGGAAGGCTCATCCTAGAATCCTTCCTATAGTTCTTAAATCTTGAGGATTTAAACCCCTTCTTCTTGAATCCTGAACTCCTCTTTTTCTTCCAATCCTCGCGAGGTTCCGTCTAGTTTCCAAACTATTCATAACAATACCTTGACTTTTGAATAGTGTCTTCTAAGGTATTTGGCTCATCAAACTCAATCCTATTATGTTAGGTCTAAGGTAACTCACTGATAAATAATTGCACTTTTATCTTTTCATCCTTTATGTAGGGTATATACTTCAGTAGCTCAAGGAATTTATTAACATATTACTCTATGATGAGTTGTCCCAGCTTTAGTTCATAGAATTCCTTAGTCTTCCTGTCAAAGTATTTCTCTGACAAATACTTCTTCTTGAAGTGTTTTTCAAATTGTTTCCATGATAAATCATCTTCATGGATTCCTTTCACATTCTTAAGGTCTTCCCACTAAATGGAATCCTTTCCATTCAGGATGAAGATGGTTATTCGAGCCTTCAAGTTTTCATAGTAGTCATGGACTCATAATTACTTCTTTAAACAAAGAAACCAATCTTCTACCTCTTCCCCTTTCTCAATCTCTCCATTGAAAGAGGGTGGTTTTGATTTCTTGAATTCTTCAGGGGCACGATCTTTGGAATTCTTTCGCTTCTTTCCTTTCTTTTGAGAATGTGAGCTAGTTTTACTACCAGAAGATCCCTCGGAGTTGTCAGTTTCCTTTCCAAAGGAATCTCTTGATGAGCATTCCCTGCCTCTAGCTTGGGAATTTCTCGAGGTACTTCTCCTTGTGTGGCCACTTATGGGACCATGTTTTCGTATTTCAAGTGGACATTGACTTCTCTTCGTATGTCGGCGTTCCACATGACTGGTTGTAGGTCCATGCTGCAACTACCTATGTACCATTATTTAGTCATTTAACCTTTTAATGTCTTTGAGAAATGCAGGTTTGAAGGGTGGTCACATACTTAAATTCAAAATTGGAAAAAAAAATGACACATAGAATTCATAACACACAATTTTTTTATGACTAGGAGTAATAGTAATTTTGCATATTCATAAAAAAAAAAAATGAGACTTATCTTTCAACAAAAATTGGTCCACGAGATTGGTCATGTAAGAGAAAATTTCCATTGAACCACAACCATCTAGTGTAGATACCACCACCAACCTAGGCTATGAGTCCACTATGGTGAAAAAAAAAGCAATAAGGTTCTATATTTATCATCCCAACCTTTCTACTCACATTCTTACCTAACCTTATCAACACAAAGCATTGCAAGAATCTGATTCATCCTGCGATAGATAAGGAACTCTCTTCCACTACATCATACAACATAAGGAATATATTCACTTTATGTACTTCATGGTCCCTTAGATCTATTATTCACTCTAGTTATCTTTAGTGTGGATAGAAAGATCTTGATCTATTGTATTCTTTCTAAAAAATTCCTAAAAGAACTGTATTTGTCTCTCAAGGATATAAAGAGTATATAATGGATAATGAATGTTGAATTGTTATCTTCCCTATCCTATATGATATCCTACAATCACTATATTTCATCCAAAGTCTACAATTTTCCTCTTCTTGATGTTGATTTTGGTTAATTTCCAAATTGGTATGGGTTGGAAATGGAGAATAAAATATGAAATATGTTAGAGTGCTATCCACAATGTTAGAGTCAATGACAATGATATCATTGGTGGAAATGATGGATGACATTACCTATAACTAGAGGAATGTAGGACTCTTACACTTCCCATGGCATGAAGATTGTACTCAACCCATTCTCCCATTATTATGTGAAAAGACTTTCCCCACCAATCTCTTACATAGATTCAAGGATTGTTGTATAAGTCAAAGAATATATATGGCTTCATTTAAGGCAAATTGTAGAAGAATATGAGTTCTGAGAATGACCTTGGAGATAAAGGATTTATTTTCCCATAGGTCCCCTTTCTTCTCCCCCTATAGTGGAATCATAGTGTCTCTCATGCCTTCATGCGTTTTCTATTGTGGGTTGCATCGCCATACATTGAAGCACTTGGAAGGCCTAATTACTATTTAACTATTTGAGTGAAGGTCATTAGAGTTGTGTTAGAGTCTTAGGATTGTGTTTTGTATTTGTACAATACACCATGTGAAACTCTTACATCAAAGCCATACATTGTCATTGACCTATTGAAATAAGTATTATCAAATAGTTGTTGTACAACCCGAGCACATATTTCAGTTTAGACACATTTTCGTTGAGTATTTCATCTTCTATATTGCATTATTTATTTTATATGTAACCTTGTAGGTTAGAAATATTTAAGAAAATTTAAACTATAGTAAACTCCATATCATCCAGCCATTTCCTTAGGCTTCATGGCCTCTGTCCATTCTTATGAGAACTTCAAGCCTTACAAATTCTCTTGAACATCTTGTATGGTAGACGATGCCCTAGATACATATGGTTAAGATGGATTTTAATTATGCATGGGGTGCTCAAGCATGGGATGATATTTTATTAGGTAGAATTCATATCTAATCTTATTGCACAATGTATTCCAAAGGCTAAAACTCCCTCTGATAGTGGTGCACATGAGTTTTACATGGTATCTTATCTTATGTATTGTGTATGTGTGAGCTAAGAGTTCTCTTGTTTCAAGCCCACCTAGTAGCCTTTATTTGCACTTGTACATGGTTATTTCCTTATAGATGTTTATCTATTATTCAATGATTTCACCTTTTAATGTCTTTGAAAAATGCAAGTTTGAAGCGTGGTCACCTCCATGATCCAAAACACATTTCCGAAAAGGTACAAATCATTTTCTTCTCTTGCGTCATGAAATTTTCCTCCATTTCCTTGTATACTTAA
>ML806370.1:94771-112602 GCA_009831015.1 Picea engelmannii | reverse complement strand
CATTATTGAAGAAATATGTACATGATGCTAATCATATAATTGACTGGTCTGTGATCCAGGTGGAACCGAAGGGAGAATTTCTACCAGAACCCCAATGCATATTGGACAGAAAGGAAACCCCACTCCGGAACAGAACCATTGCACAGGTCAAGGTGCAGTGGAAACATTTTGGCCCAGATGAGGCTACATGGGAAATGGAGGATGTCATGAGACAGGCATATCCGATTTTGTTTACTTATGTACATGCAATTCATGTTAGTAGATAAGAACATCGAGGATGATGTTCCTTTTAAGGGGGAGGGAATTGTAACACCATGTTTCCCCCAGTTTGTAAAAATAACTGGACTGGCCAAGAACTATGGAAAACTCATAAATGTGGATACGTGATGTAATTGGACCTTGAGGAAAAGGTCAATGAATGTGAATAACATTATGAATTTTATTACAGGACTGCTGAGAGGGGATGTGCAGAAAAGGAGACCACGATGGCGATGGAAGGCACCTAGAAAGGTGGCGTTAACTTCCACCGAGAATTAATACCGTATTTGGACTCCACTGGCCGGAAGAACCAAAAGTGGCTCGCTGGCCCCAAATTAAATGTCTCGCAGGCTGGTAGGTAGATGGCTTAATGAGGGATGGGGAGGTGAACTGCCTATCCGTAGAGCCATCATGACTTACCAGCGTGAGGAAAGGCGCACCACACGCAACCTCGCAAGAGCATAATGCGTGGGGTGGAAGCGATGGGGGGGAAGACGCGAGGGGAGAACTCTGGCGATATGCAGAGTGAGTGATAGCAGAGAGGGAGGATTGCAACCTTCGCTCCTGGTCACTGGAAAACAGAGACGCAATCTCACAGCATCGTGGTCTCAGCTCGAGGGTGGCTAGTGGTAAATCCGTTGGGAGTCACTAAGCCTATGGTTGGGTGGAAACAAGCACCCCTCTCAGCAGTTGCTTGACTCCTAGTGTTATTTATGATAAGTGTTTTGCCTCTGGCATCTTGAAATATATATATATATATATATATATATATATGTTTATTCTGATAATTATGCTCATAAGCTGTGAAACTGTGAATGATTTCATTATAAGAATGATTGTATGGTGTTTTGATCAGTTCTAGTAGCAATATAATTATATGGAAGGACTATGTATGGTTTATGTCCTCATGGATTCATTATTTGTGTGCGTACTGACCTAATTCAGACTTCACGTCCGGTTTTCGGGAGGACGACATCCTTATATACCTCAGGTAGTACCCTGAGTAAATCTCCCCATAGAAATACCTTCCTTGAAAAGCCCATCAAGAACCGGGAAGGCGGTTGTGAAGGCGTAAGGCCTTAGTAATCCTGCATGAGGAGGAACGATCCTCTTGAAAACCAAGATGACAGCATAAGGATGAAGTAACGAATCGATGGATGAGATCCCGTTGGGAGATCTGTGGTCACTCATGACCGTCAGATCGGAGAAAGAAAATGGAGTGTTAAGTACTTTAACCCTAATAGGTATTAATCAACAGACGAGATTTCATTGGGGAATCTGCGGTCATCCATGACCGTTAGATTAGTAGGAGAAAGTAGGGCATTAAATGCCTTACCCCTTTGTTTTCCTGTGTCTTCATCGGTAGTGAAGAGTTTAGGACCGTAGATCCCCAAGGTTCATGAGAATATTTGGGCTGTGGATCTTTTCCATGCCCAGGAAGTCGTGGAAGAATGCATGGGTAGGAACCATTATGAGCCCTCAGATCTCGGCTGAAAAACCCGACAGTCGTTGGATCTGTCAGGAGTTACCCGAGGGCTAAGACTCCAGTGTATAGGGGCTTTCCATTGTGGAAATCTCGGGATGGATCTGAACCGTCCATCTAACGGAGGCCACGTGTGAAGAGATCACCCATTCGGGAAACCGGGAGTCGGGAAATCAGGAGTCCTGTTGACAAGAGATCGGGGCTTTCCATTGTGGAAATCCCGGGATGGATCTGAACCGTCCGTCTAACGGAGGCCACGTGTCAAGAGATCACCCATTTCAGGAAACCGGGAGTCATGAAATCGGGAGTCCTATTGACAAGAGATCGGGGATTTCCATTGTGGAAATCCTGGGATGGATCTGAACCGTCCATCTAATGGAGGCTATGTGTCAAGAGATCACCCATTTCGGGAAATCGGGAGTATTGTTGACAAGAGATCAGGGCTTTCCATTGTGGAAATCACAGGATGGATCTGGACTGTCCGTCTAACAGAGGCCACGTGTCAAGAGATCACCCACTTCGGGAAACCGGGAGTCGGGAAATCGGGAGTCTTGTTGACAAGAGATCGAGACTTTCCATTGAGGAAATCTTGGGATGGACCTGGGCCGTTCGATGGACGGAGGCCACATGTCATAAGAGTTCCCATTTTGGGAAATTAGGAATCGCGGAATCGGGATCCCTGTTGACAAGAGTTCAGGATTTCTCCATGGTGAAAACCTTAGGATAGATTTGAGCCGTCAGATTGATGGAGGCCACGCGTCGTGAGATCTCCCCATTTCAGGAAATCGGGAATCACGAGATCAGGAGTCCTGGCCACAAGGGATCGGGGCATTCCTGGGTGGAAACCCTAGAGCAGTTGTGGACCTTCCTATTTAAGGAGGTGACGTGTTGAGAGATTACTCTTTTCGGGAAATAAGGGATCGGGGATTCGGGAGTTCCGTTGACAAGAACTCAGGCCTTCACTTTGATAAATCCCAACCCATAATGACGAGACGATAGCAGGTGGTCGAGTCCCGAGGAACGGACAAGATTCCTTTGGGAAATCCCAGGGTCTGTAACGACCGTCCGATGTGAGGAAGAGATGTCAGTTTTACACTGTGGCGCGAACGCACATTAGGGTGAGTAGCGAGCAGATCTGGATGGCCAGCGTCTGCCCGCCCAGATCTACGACTGAGGATGCATTTCGGAGCCCCGTTGGCCGATTTCTATCCCTGTCGGGGTTCGGCGATTGCCAAGTCAAACGACTCGACATCACTATAGCATTGAGGCGTGAAATATGAAAGAGGTACTGCGATCATTTGAACTGTGATCGTGACCCACGATCACATGGGAACAGAGAGAGAGAGAAAGATGTCAGTTTATGCTGGGCCTCCATGGATATCTAGGGCTTCTAATTCGGAAGAAGACCAAAAATATCCGATTTAGGTAGTGGGTATGTGACACCTAGCTTGGTTGCTACAACCATTTCCCATTCATGAGTGGAAGTAGGAAGTGGTGACAAGGGATTTCATCACCAAATTTCCCAGAACAAGCAAGCAACATGATTCTATCATGGTGGTGGTGGACAAGCTTACTAAAGCTGCCCATTTCATTCCAGTTAAGATTACTCACAAGGAAACCAATGTTGATAATATTTATATAAAGGAAGTAGCATGCTTGCATGGCATACCCAAGACAATTGTGTTTGACAGAAACCCAAAGTTCACCTCAAAGTTATGGAAAGAATTATTCAAAGGGTTTAGAACAAATCTGAACTTTAGCACAACTTATCATCCCGAGTCTGATGGGAAAACATAAAGGGTGAACCAAGTGATAGAGGATATGCTAAGGATGTATGTGATGGATAAACCATCAAAATGGGAAGAGTATCTACACTTGGTAGAATTTTCCTACAACAATGGGTATCAGGCATCTCTAAAGATGAGCCCATTTGAGGCACTTTATGGCAGAAAGTGCAACACACCAATAAGTTGGGACAACCCAGTTGATAGAGCAGTAGTTGGACCAGAGTTGCTTAGGGAAATGGAAGAGAAAACGTTGAAGATAAAATAGGATTTGAAAGCTTCTCAAGAAATACATAAAATATATGTTGACAAGGGATGAACTCACAAGGAGTTTAAAGTGGGTGATCATGTATTCTCGAAATTGAATGCCAACATAAGTTCCCTGAAGTTGGGAAATTGTTCCAAATTGCTAGCTAGATATTGTGGGTTGTTTGAAATCCTAGAGAGGATTGGATCAGTAGATTATATGATTACACTTCTTTCATCTATGTCTACTCATAATGTATTCCATGTATCATTTCTTAAGAAATATATACCCGATGCTAATCATGTTATTGATTGGAATGCGAGGTGGAGCAAGAAGGCACTTTCCAAGTGCATCCGGTACACATTCTAGATTGAAAAATCAAACAGATATGGAATCGATCCATAGAGCTTGTAAAGGTCCAATGGACCTAGTACAGTCTTGAGGATGCAACTTGGGAGAACGAAGATGCAATGTGGGCAGAATACCCACATCTTTTTGAAGATTTTGAAGATTTTGTTGATGTTATGTAAATAAGTTGCACCAAGGACAGTGAAAAAATAAGGAGAGGGGATTGTAATATCCCAAGGTCGAGCCCCTCTGAATTGTAATTATGCTATAGGATAGTGAGCCAAGTGATTATAATTTAGGTGTATTATGTGATGCTAAAGGCCCGTGAGCCTATTTTTGTATATGTAATTATGCATATCATTAATATAAAATACATCGATGCATGTAGACCGACCATGAATAAAGAGTTATGGGGGACTAAGATCCACTAGGTGGGTAAGGGGAAGGGGCTAAGAGGCTAGGGAAAAAGGTCTAAGCTTAAGAGCTTAAACCCAAGAGAATAATATATATTTATTTTCTAAAGGTTGTGATGAGAATATTAATTTATCCTAAGTTTTTCTTGGAAAGGGAATGAGTCCCAAGTGGAGGAACTCGTACTCCAAGAGAGCCATGTGTCAATAAAGGCGCATGCATGTTTAGGTGGGGAAATCAGTCATTTTGGGGGTTTTCTCAACATGATGGCCATCCTTCCTCATACACTCATGCAATGAGACACAGAGCATTCACACACCCAATAATTCTCACCATCATTGAACCTCCTCAATGGTCGTCCTATGTAACTTGCATGCATTTGTACTTGCATGAGCTCGTACCCTACCTTAACATTTTTTGTTGTTTCCATCATCTGTGCCATAACCGATTTTTGTTGCTATTATCGCCCTTACGCGTTGACTTAGGAGTTGGACAAAAGAAGCAGGTTGCTAGGCATTTGGATTGAAGAAGAAAGTTGGAAGGCATGTGAGAAACTCTCTCCAGGTGAGAGAGATTGTTGGGGAAGTGAATTCTCCTGGAGGGAGCCCAACAAAAACTACAGAGCTTTGAGAATTCTTTCTTGACCTATTGCTAAAGCCTAGGAAGGGAAGTGGAGCATCTGATGGATTGCTGAACAATGAAGGTGTATACTTCACGGGGTGGGACAAGCATGTGGGGAATGAGAGACTGTGAGCTATGGGCGTAAGTTGGATCCTGGGACAGAATCCTTCTTGATGTACTGTGTGGCTTCCCATAGTCTCAACCTAGCTTAAGAATCCCTTTCTTGGGTGGATTTTAGTCCCAGCTCAAGGGTGACTCACTATTGAGAGTGATGAGTAGCGTGGTCTAAGGTTGGGAGGTTCATGGAAGGTCTGCACGTAGTTGGTGGACTTCTCATAAAAAGATAAGTACCATTTCTACGTTAATTTTTATGTTGTGTATCTTGTACATGTATTGATATTTATAAGAATTGCATGTGTTGTTGCATGTATGTTTTATTGTTAATTCCACAAGGATTTGTGTTGTAGCAGAATGTTTATGTCTGTTTAAATATGCATTATAACAACAAGTAGTTGTTGTTTTTAATGTATTAAGTTTGATATTTTCCACAAATAAAAGAAAGTGATTCTTTCTATAAGGTGGCCTTGCCTAACCCTGGAATGGTTGGGGATGCTACAATTTTATATCAGAGCTTGAACAAAGTAGTTTCTTTCAAAGTAGCATGCCCCAGCTTGATAGCCTGGGTACATTACAATAACAAAGCGTCGGTAAGTTAGAGAAATAAAGGTGGGACTGATGATACCTGTGTCACTTGTGCCAACCTCGAAATATGATAGTAAGTGCAACACAAGTGGTGATGAGGCTCAAACAATTGGTGACTGGAGTATTTATGGTTGTCAAATGTTGAGGCATCAAGGGAGGCAACCATTATTGGGAGAGGAGGCTGATACAAAATCAACCGTTGTGGGATCCAAGCACCATGAGCAATAGATATGCGTGAGTTCATGGGAGTACTTTGACAACACCAAATATTGATGTGATACACCTGTAAGCAGTTATGAAAAGGATTTATCACATGAGGGTGGATGCAAAAGGACATTACATGGTGAGAAGATGATGTAGTGGGTCGACATTAGATAAGTTGATAGAGGTTGATCTTTTTAGGAGGAGGAGTGTTCTTCAAATTCATGGGACCTATGTTGTGTCTAGGAGAAAAGGTTGTTAATAAAGGTTCATGGTTCATGCCCCGTGAAAAGGATCAGGGGGAAATTCAACGGAGTCAACGTGGTAAGCAGTTTAAGTGGAAGGTGTTGTGGAATTCAAATAGGTGGGTGAGTATGAGTATTTGGATGAGCTGAGGTCATAATTTAGTAAGGAAGAAGGGATCGAAGATAGTGGGTAGACAAAAAACAAAGACCAAGGCAGTAAGGAACTGCGGGATGGAAAGGAGAGGAGAACGAGGAGGACGACAAAAAGGAAAGAAGCCAGAGGTGTCTTCCTCCAGGGACCTGTAAATCATTCCATAGCTTCCAAAGCAGCCTAGATGGTTGGGTCTAGATTCAAATACATGTTCTCATATGAGGAAAAGAAAACAAAAATGGAAATAGAGGAGGTTGTATGAATCCAATGACACATTATATCAGAAGAAGGGATAGTCCAAGAAGTCAAGGGGTGGGTGTACGACCCACAATATTCCAAGACTCGGGAAAAAAATACTTCAAGTTGGTAGAGACATATTGGATAATAAAGGCCATGGTGGTCCAAGCGATGGAAAAATTTATGAAGGAGAACGAAGCTAGCATGCAGGCGGTTAAAATGATGGAGGATAAGTTCGAGTTCTTTTGTAGGTCACAATTCGACATCAAGTTCAAAGTTACTCCAGACGAGCAGAAGAATGAAAAGAACCATAACGCTCTTGGCTCGAGAGACTTCCCTATCCCGATAGATGATGAAGAGGAAGTAAGATATGTTAGGGAAGTCGCTAAGTTAGAGTGACCTCATGGGGCACCAGAGAAAACTAGGGTCTGAAATTTCATGCTAGTTTGGTCTTTTTTGTTTAAATATATATTCAAAGATAATAATATGACATGATCTCGACTTATAGGCCTGTAGATTTATTTAGCTTGAAGACTGTTTGATACTCTTTCCTGGAGACTTGTCTTAAACTCTGGATTGAAAATACTCTGGGATATCTATTCTTGGGTGAGGGTTATGGTTTTCTTTTTGGCGGGCCCTCCCCAAGTTGTTTGTAATTTTGGTTGTTTATAAATAGAAATATAGAGCTACTTTAAGATATTACAATCATTTGACATAGTAAAATATGGACAAACTTTAATAGGATGAAAACTCTTGGATCTTGACTTCTAGTTGTTTGTTGTCAACAATGATTGTGATTGAAGGCTCATTTGAACAAAAACACTAATTGAGTTCCTAATTTGAGGTCCAACACTTGTCTCACTATGATTGGAATTGTTGGGTATGTGTTATATTCTTTGCATATGTGTGTGTGGGTGCATCAGATTCGACAACTGCGTGGTTTTTTCTATTTTAGCGGATTTTTCTATTTTTAGCAGTTTTCTAAATTAATCCCGGATTAAGGGATTAGGGTTTTGGTATCTACGAAATACCTAAAAACATTGTATATATTGTATGGTGAATGGTGAAATTAATACAATAAAGAGTTGCAAGGTGTGACACCAAGCAAGGTTGGTTTTCTCTCGGTTAAGGGTTTCCGGTGTAAATCTCTGTGTACTATGTGTATGAGCCATTGGTTAATTTATGTTTTGCTTAAGAATCTATATGCATTTCTTTAATTCACAAGTTTAAAACTTACAGGAATGCTAGACATGCATCTGCCCTTCTTATGTGAATCAACATGTTTTTCTCTATAATTTCTCCTTTCTTCTCTGAATCTACCACAACCCACTGTCCCTTCCTTTATTCGATATTTAATGTTTTATACAGCCTGAGTGGGCCTAATGGTTAAGAACATGTGTTTCCTCCTAAGAGGTCACAAGTTATCCAGAGGGAGGTAGGGTATAGGGTATGTATATCTCCGTAGACCCTACTAGTCAAATCACTGGTTGGAAGCCTCAATAATATATATTAAAAAAATATAAAAAATATTTTAGATTACAATGTGTCAAGATAATGATACATTTTAAATCTTATTTTAATGAAACTCATTCTCAAACTCTCATTTCCTTAAAACTCCCAAATTTTTAAAACACTTCCATACAACCATATATATAATTTTGTTTCCATATTTGTTGACTCCATCATCGATTCCTTAGTCAAACCTTAAGCTACTCTCCTTGTAGTAGCCATGATAAAAGTTCTTCGAACCTTAAGCTACTCTCCTTGTAGTAGCCATGATAAAAGTTGTTCCTTGATATGAATCAACTCTCCTTGTAGTAGCCATGATAAAAGTTGTTCCTTGATATGAATCATTTTCATATTAAGTAACCGTGATTTTTTAACATTACATGAACCTAAACCGTCTAGTATAAAATATTTGCCCCTTTAAATTTTATACTAGCCACTTGAGGCACATTTGATAATGTATTAACAAATCGTAGCAACTTTCACTAAATTTCAAACTTGGGAGTCTCTCATGTCCATGGGTAGTCTTGGTAAGTGATACAAGTAGCCTACTTTAATATGGTAAGGGATGTATTGAAATTGCTTTTTTGGTAGTGGATGTATTGAAATTGCTTTTGGTAAGGGATGTATTGAAACTACTTTTTTGTTATGTGATGTGATAAATTCTTTGAAATATTTTAAACTTAAAATAATTTTAATTTTAATTTTTTTTAATTTAGGTATTAGAATATATATGAAATTTCAATGGTTAAGTCAATATGTATGATTTTTTTTCATGTATTTATTTGTTAAGTTGTGTGGATATGTAGATGAATGGATTTTCAAATTCAAAACTTAATTGGATGAACCCTGGATTCACCTTTCAAAATATTCATCCTCTTGGAAGTCACAAAGATGGTAGAGACCACTTAGGTTAATGAGGAACCACTAAAGGGTGGATGAACCTAATGTATAGATTTCAAACTCCAAGACTCAACTTTCCATGTTACAAAGTAATTTGCACATAGTTAAAATTAGTGTGAAATGTCCAATTTATTTATTATTTTAAGTTCCATCAAAACCAAGGAGAAAGAAGATAGTAAGATAAAGTGGGAAATGTATAGATTTCAAACTCCAAGACTCAACTTTTCCATGTTACAAAGTAATTTGCACATAGTTAAAATTAGTGTGAAATGTCCAATTTATTTATTATTTTAAGTTCCATCAAAACCAAGGAGAAAGAAGATAGTAAGATAAAGTGGGAAGATGGTAAGATCAATTTTCAAATCCAAACTTTATTGTTTCATGTCATTCTAATTTGACTAAATTTTTTATAAAACTTTTAATAATTTAAGGAGTGAATGAAAAAAAACAGTTAATAATAAATAATAAATATTCATGATAAATAATTAATAATAAAAAATTATTATGTTCTAGTACATTCAAAACAACCCCATGTCAGGAAATCATATCACGTAGGTCCGAATCGCGCCAGACAGGTTATTGGAGAGAGAATGTGCGTGATATTTTAGGGAAATGAAAATGTGGTTGGAGTCATTCATCCTACCACGGAATTGCTATTAATGTCAATGGCGACAAAGATGAACGGCTCATAAATCTCAGAAGAGTCCGCGTCAGGTCGGTGGCCTGATCATATACCATTTTCGGTGAAAATGACCGGAGGGCCGTTGTTTTATGTAAATGGATTTTACCGTTTTCAGTGAAAATGACCGGAGGGCCGTTGTTTTATGTAAATGCTTTTTACCGTTTTCAGTGAAAATGACCGGAGGGCAAACCATAATGAGGACTCGTGGACTCCATATAAATGTCAATTTCATGTCGTGTAAGGATTTTGAATTTTGTGTTTTGGTCGCTTACTTTCTCTTCCATTCTTGATGGAGGTAGGAACCGAAAATGATATAGTTAGGACTTTCATTTTCATGAATTACAGAAAAGAAAACTAGTATACATTCCCGTTAAACTAGGTTCTAATCACCATTAGAACCATAGGATATTTGATATATTAATCTTAAACCACAATTATATAACGTGAATAATAAATCATAAAATAGCTGAATTATCTAATTATTTATTTTCCCAAGGGAAGCTCTTCACAACTCTGACATGGGAGCTCTTCACCGTCTGTACATAATTGCATGCACATGGACGCCCGTTTGAAAGTTACGCAAATGATGTGATGTGTTTTGACTTTGCGGTGCTGTCTATGGCTAGCAATATCCAGAGCCTGTTAAGTAGGTATTGAATACATGAAAGTTTGTGTGGATCCATCATAGACAGCGTGGAAGTTTGTGTGGATAAGTAGTATGGTAGGAATTTAAAAAAAGAGTAGGTTAAATATGTATCAAACAGACGTAACGTAAAATAATGGACCTGAATCTAGTTGTTAGATTTTTAGAGGTAGTTTGAGTTTTGCGATCAAAATTTCATTTATTTCATAATTTTATTTTAAAAGTTTTGTTTTATTTTAAACTAACTTAGATATTCAGAAAATCAACTAAAATTTTAGATTGACCAAAAATTACCAAAAACACACCAATGAAAAATTACTCCATAACTAACCTACTCCATTTCAAAAAATACTCCATTTATTTTAACAAATAAAATGAATTTTTAACAGAGAATTTGCGTATCTTCAAGTACAGGTCCCAGATGAGGCTTAGTGGTGGTCCATGTAAAGCAAGGGAAATAATGACCATTGTTCGGCGCCTCTCATCACCTCTATTACTTTTTTTTTTTGCTTTTTTGCAATATGCAAACTTTATAAAGTCATGATCTTGAGCATAATTTGCTTTGGTGTAAATCACTTTTCAGCCTTATGTGATGTGATGTATCGATGGACGCCATTGTGACTTAAGGATGATTCCATGTGTTGGAATGGTAACCTCCATGAGTTGTGTGGGGTAGTTGGTCAAGGATGGAAATTACTTCAGTGTACTTAAGATACTTAAGTAGTAGGCCTTCATATTTGGAATAGTGGTATTTCGATTATTGATTTTTTTCTGAAATACCTAGTATGTTTAAATATTAAGATTATATATTTGATTGAGTGATTGTTTAAGTGTTAAGTACCTATTTTATGTGTTGGTTATTTTATTGTTTCATGGATGGTTAAGAGAGTTTCAAGTGATATATAGAAATTTGAAAGGAGTAAGTTAATTAGTGTATATAATCAATTTTTTTTTTAAATTATTTCTCAAATTTTATAGGAATTTTGTTGGAATTTATAGTTCCACGTGACTAATGGGAACTTTGACCATGCAACTTTGCTTTATTGGAAAAAATAAACTCACTGAAATGGTTGAGTGTGTCACTTATTAACTCACTCCAACTTAAAATGCATGATGTATGATGAAGTCTTCAAGAAATATATTTTTAGAAGTGCTTAGATTATGTTCCTCACCATGGTTTCATGGAGTTTTAGGATTGTTGTTGGTGGTAGATATGGAAGGACAATTTACTTGGTGTATTTGAGTTGAGAAAATTATGGCTTACTTGGTGTGTAGTTGAATGATGGATGGATTTCTTGTTATTTCCAAGATGAAAAACAAATATCCCCCTTGGACATGGGAATATGCATCCCCCTTCTTGGGAACATAAATCAAACTAGCCTTTTGATTTTCTTGGGCATGAGGGCCATATATGAACATCTAGTGGGCATAGTTGTGTTGAGTCATAAGAGTGAGCACTCACTATATTAACCAATGGTTGGTTGGCTATCATTATGGTTCGTCACATAATGAAGGTTGCATATAAAGGCATATGGTTGTAAGACCTATTTAGGTCTGTGTGCCCTTGGTTTGGTTGTGTTTCTTTAAGCTCAATTGGTCCAAGATTCAACAATGACTATGTGTGTAGGAGGACAAGTCTATGA
This sequence comes from Picea engelmannii, assembly GCA_009831015.1. Taxonomy (NCBI): domain Eukaryota; kingdom Viridiplantae; phylum Streptophyta; class Pinopsida; order Pinales; family Pinaceae; genus Picea; species Picea engelmannii. The sequence goes on along the minus strand of ML806370.1, from coordinate 100,537 downwards.
CCAGTGGGTGGGTGCACGAAGTTGGTTCCCAAAATCATTACAACAAGAATACACTTGTTGTGAATATTAAGTGAAGGTGTGTGTACTTTAAGAATGTGTATGCACTCCTATTTAGATAGCTTTGGTTATTGTCAAACCTCCATGCACTTAGTTCTTGTGTGGATATGTTAAATCTACATAGGATTTTCATGTGAAAAAAAGGGTAACACATGCATTTTCTTGTATGTAACAAAATAAATAAAAAACCACAACCCTTTTCTCAATTCATTTTTCCTACCCCATTGTCTTTTCCCCCTTGTTTTCCTTCAACCCAAGCACATGGTTTGTTGTTGATTAAGCCTAGACTTGACAAGGTCAAACAAGAGGTAGGTTGGCATCACCAACACTTAATGTTTTTGATAGAGGCTTTCTCATTTCCAACTAGATTTTATCGGAATCCAATTTTTGTATTTTAAATCATCAAATTTACATAGTTTGTAAATTTATTTATTTTTATTGTTTAAATGCACATGTTACTCAAGTATGATGGAGAAAATCCCTTGTTCAAACCTAAACCCTAACCCCCAACTAGGATATTTTTTAGGAGTGAAATTTCATGAGTTGGATATTTTTTTGCCATTTTTTGAAAAGATATATTCACAAATTGGTTAAAAAATCACCTATGTTTTTTTACATAAATGATTAAATTGATAATATTCGCCAAAATGTAGAAGTTTTAATAGTAACTTATATGCTTCTTATTGAATATTTTCCTACATATCTATATATATGATTTTTCAAACTGAAATATTCACCTGGCATACTATACATCAGTATAATACTTGAACCCTTAAAATATACCCTGCCCCCAACCACCCTAAGAGACCCATGCACACAAATTAATCAATGTTTAGATGAAATTAAAAACCTAATTGGTGAGCTTAGAAATACTAGAGATTGATTTCATCTTATCTTGGCCACTTCATTAGACACCAGTGTTGCTTCCATTGGCCATGCTCATGGCCAATTATCTAATATATATGAATATAGGGCCAGGATGAGACCATACTAGTCAATTGACATGTGTAAGGAAGAGGTGAAGGATATGCATATAACAAAGAGATAATTGTCTAATTGTTTATTGACTCTAGAACTAACCGAACCCCAAATCTGCTAACGATGTGTCTTTTCATGGATTGGTGCACATAATTCCAACCATGGAAAGACAACTATATGAATATGTGGATTACGGTATTTGATAAACATCCCTAGAATAACATGTAGGTTCCACAATAGTTTCTTCATAAATCATGGGCCGAGTTTATTATGGGGTTCCATATCAATTATTTTGACATCGGTGAATTCCATGGTTGGTCTTGGATCTACTCAAGATCAAGAAAGCAACAGGCATCACCCATTAAGAGGGACTCCCCTTCTTAGGCATATGCCTAACCCCCCCAACAACCTCAAATTTGATAAAATATTCATGACACCAACACTATGATATCCACCATGACATGTAGTGTACTTCAACATAGCATATTTATTGCAACATCTTTTGAAGATCCATCTATAGAGGGTGTTAGAATTCCTAAGGTAGGGAGTTCATACCATGCTAATTTTGGATAGGCCACGACATCTGGTCAAGGTGGCCATTCTAGTTGTAGATTAGTTGATACTCTTCAATGTTATCATTATGGACATACTTTCTATGGGCCTATAGAGATTAATGTGTAGGATAAATTCTTAGATGAGGATAGTATAAGGTATTTTTTATATTTTTCGTTGATTATGTATAAATTTTACAATTGAAAATCATTTGGTAAACATAAATGCAAAGCATTTGTAATTGTTTAATTTTTTGGCATGTAAAAATCCTTCATGATGATACTCCTTTGTGTAGGAGGCAAGATATGTATTCTATTGCAATTGATGTAATAGTTGTAACACATGTTCCAATGGGTCACCTTGCACACAGGTATTGAGATAAGTTTATGATTTTTTTTCCAAAAATATAAACTCAATTTATAAGTTAGAAATGTATATAATTGTAACCATAAATAACTTACAATAATTTCCCACCCTTTGAAATAATAACATTAGTTTAATATTGTATCTCTCATCCAAGTTGTTTGGCACCATTTTTCCAAAAATAACCTTTGTTATAACTATTATAAAATTTTGATTCATCTCTTAAACACCTATACTTTCCTCTCATGCTCATCTTGGCTTCGACCTTGTATGCTCAACATGAGGACCACTTCATTTTACCACTTAAGGAGAGTACATTTAATGCTAAGAAGTCCAAATACTTTGACTAGTCTAAGATCAAATACATAAGATATGGCATCTCATAACACTTCATTCCCCTGATGGTTGAGCTTGGGAGGAAGCTTCTTCATCTTAAATTCACAAGATAACTCATTTTTCAACCAATGAATCAAAATCATAATCATTATTAGGTAGAATGAGTTCATGCACATATAAAATGTTCATTAACCACAATGCTATATTTAGTAGAAAAAAATATAAATAATCATTACTAAGTAGAATGAGTTCATCCACATATAAAATGTTCATCAACCACAATGCTATATTCATTAGAAAAAATATAAATGAGCATTAACATAGAACTCTCTATGTGTTTTCCACACAAGAACTCATTAATTTGAGTGCTCCATTCAAGATAAGTGTACTTGAGACCATAAAGGGACTTTTTTTAATATATACATAAGATCCTCCATAACATCAACATTAAAATAAAAAAACTTGTAGGTGTTACATATAAATTGAATTTATAAAACATCCTTAAAAAAATAGAGTTCACTTCATTTGGTGAATTGTTCAACCATAATAATAATCTAAGGAAAAAAAGTCTATGATGGTTACTAGTATATCTAACAATTGTACCTGTTATCACCTATTTTGTTCTGTTAAGTATTATCTCTCATTTCTTAGTTTTTACATTTCAAAATTTTTGTATAAGCTATAAATCTTAATCATTAGTTTGATTAAGGGTTCAAAATCTTATTAGGGGGTCAAATTAGTATTGTGTTGAGAGAAATGAGGGATACTTAGCCTTGTAAAAAGGGGATAGAGAAAATTATACACATGTTTGTATGATTGTTTGATGACATCATTATATTTAAATCTTTTCATTTGAGCTATATGTCATATCATGATTACCCATGTTAGTAAGTTGTTGATTCAAGAAAACATGGTAAAAGGGATAAGAAAGGCCCAAACCCTGCGATCAGATTTGAAGGAGATAAGCCCACGAGAATGAAAACTCATTCTCAATCCCATCAGACTAGAAGGAATGGTTTGGATTTGTTGGCAGAAGCAGTTACATCAATTTTTCAAGGAGATCTTTCAGCTTAAGAATTCCACCTCTAATGAAAATCCTAAACTATGAATGAAAATGATGGATAATTTTTTTTTTTTGTTTTGTTTCTTGTATCTAAGGTGTCATTCCTCTTTTTGTTATGATCATCTATAACCTGGGTAAGGAAAAATGCTAAAAATGTTCAAAACTGGTTTTTTGTATGTCGCTACAGGAAGTTCCCTCAACCCTCCACATAGAAAATAGGGGGTTTTCTGAAAATGACTGTTTTTGTAGTCAATTTCAAACTTAGTGATCTGAAATGATATTTTAAAGACTTGGTTAAGTTTTAAGCATGAGTTCATTTACCAATTAGGAATTGATGAAATTAGAAGAAATTAATGAGATATTATAACAACCATAATAAGAAATGTAGATAAGAATGTAATCATAAATAACAACAAACCATAACATCAAAGTTGTTAATGGAGTTCGACAAGTTTGCCTACGTCCCCGGGCCTTTATCTCAATGGGTGAGGATTTCTTATTTATCTTAAATGCTTCAAACGTACATCAGAAAAGTGTCAAAAGGATTACAAACTAGTTTGGCTGTGTTTTGGTCGACCTCCAGAATCCAACACAACTGACGACAATGAAAAAGGTTGAGCGTAGCTTTCGAAATTGGCCCGCAAAGTTCCCCTCCTCAATGACTTTCCTGCATAAAAATGGCTTTGGATTTCAAATTCCTCATCATTTGTCCTATTTTGAACCTCTCTTAATGTTGATAAGAACCCCTAGTTTATATATATTTGGATTTGGTATCAATCTCCCAAATTCCTCCCAATATCTGGCCTCAAATTGGGCTCCAGATCTCCCAATAATGGCTAAAATCCATTTAAATCAGCTGAAATAACAAAAAATAACATAATATAAGGTGAAAACCCCACAAATTGGCAACATGTGCATGATATCCCCTTGTCTTCGGGATCCGGGTCACATGGAAGGCACCATATGTCCTCGGGTTGGCGCACCCCTGGTATTTAGCCCCTGGTCTTCGACCCTTGGTTGTTGGCATGGCCATATGGCCTAACCCTTATGCTCCCATGCACCTCTACTTGCTAACTTAGCCCCTGGTCTACGATGTTGGTCACGCGCCTTGGTTGGAGGGGCTAGCCCTGCCTACTGGGCACTATCCCCACAAATCCACCAACTATTAAGTTTTATATATTTTTTTCCACATGGTTAACAAGTCCCACCATTCGCCCATCTAGATAGCTCAGGAGGTTAGTCCGTTGGCGCCCACGGAGGTCGTTGGTTCAACACTTGCGGGTAACAAATATTTGACCTAGCCAACATTAGCTAAATCTAGAGTGGCACCTGAAGCCATCTGATTGGGACATGTGTCGCCCCATGATTCATCCGTACCCCACAATCATCATCCAGTCAACATGCACAATCAACTTCCACATCACTACCATACATGCTAGTCACCTGTCTAGTCAGCTGCCATGTCAGTGTCTGTACAACCTAGTCACCCTTCCATGTCACCATCCATATGACCCAGTCATCCTTCCATGTAATCTTTTGTACAATGAAACTATCATTCGTGCTTCCACATGTCATCCTTTCATTGGGCCATGTCATGTACGGACTACCATGTGTCATATGTACAATGCCACATGTCAAATTCGTACTAGTGCCAAATCATCTCAAAAACGTGAAATTTGAGTAACAAGTGTCACCTCTTGGTGATGCCACATAAGCATGATGACATCATCCTTACTTCACCTGTCATGTTGCTGATGTTAGCAGTACGACTTGTTGACTTTGACTAGTTGACATTTTGCCCATTTAGGAAATCGATCAGAATGCGATATCTTTCGCATACGCCATCCATTTGAAAAACCAATTATATGGATGGAATCAACGCTACGAGCCTGACAAAATGGCACTAGTTTCGTCTGATTCCAAGAACTTTGTTTTTTATGCCTTCCTAGATCTATTTTGGATCATGCCTCCCCACTAAGACCTTTTGGTCCTGCAAAAGAGTATTAACCAGTCCTCAAGTGTGGGATAGGCCACCCCACTTGTTCTTTGTCTTTAAACTTTGTCCTACACACCTGTCTCATCTAGATCAATTGCAAAAAAACCATGACAAATGACAACATATTGTTAGCCACTTGTACTCTTTCACATCTTACTAAAGACACTACCATTCATGTTGAAAACATTAACAATGATAACATAATAAATATGACTGCAAATGAGCTAATATGTTTGTAGTACTTGCACGACATTAGATTATCTTGAAGCAAAGTATGATTGAACTTCCATTCTACAACCATGTCATGTTGATGCTTAAGATCAATTGCTTGAGTTGATACAATTATAGGTGTGTTTCTTGCATAAGTTGCCTTCCTTAATTGTTCTATTTTTTGTAGAGATTGATTTGTTTTTAAGTGATG
>ML806370.1:33147-50395 GCA_009831015.1 Picea engelmannii | reverse complement strand
CCATCGCATTGGACCTCCTCCGCTCCAGACCACTTACTGCTTACCATCCTTCCCACTTACCATTCATCATTTCCTGACATACCCCGTCACCTCATGACAACATCCTCCATTTTCTTGCCACCCATCCATGCATAAACCAAGCTTAGGGTAAAAAGAATAATAGATTAAATAAGGGTTAACAATAAAATTAGTGTAGTTAAACTAAGCTAAACTAGTTAATACTTAATTAATTAATCAATTAATTAATTAATAATTAGGTTAGTTTAGTAACTGGGTTAGTCTTATTAATTAATGTTAAATAAAACAATATTAAAATAAAAACATTAAAAAAACCAAACATTAAAAAAAATTAAAACAAAACATAAAAACAATATAAAAACATTTAAATACAAACTTAAACAAACAAAAAAATATAATATAAAATATAATGTGAAACAATTAAAACATAATATAAAACATAAAATATAAAATACATAATATAATAAAACAAAACTATATTAAAATAAAACCAAACGTAAACAAAACATAACAAAACAAATTTAAAAAACAAAATATAAAAAATATAACATAATAAAACAAAAAACAAACAATAAAACAAAAACTAAATAAAGAAATAATAAAATGTATAATTTAAAACACAAAGTAAAAGATGCATGACCCTAAGTTTACCCCTGTACATACATCATATCCCAAACGAATTTAATCAATGAATGAGAAATTTTCTGGACCCCCCCCTCACCATCCGAACTTTAACAAGAGGGGGAGTCTGGAATAATGGTTTTCCAATACCACACCCCATCCACATGTCGCCTCCCTATTCCAGCGGACTCCCCCCCCCCCTAAAACCGCATACCACCTTAGGGGGGGTCCGGAATACCGCTTTCTCGAAAACAAAACCACCTTTTTCATATTTTTTGCCTATTTTCGCTTGTTCAGCATGTCTTCGTCCGAGGCCATTTTTGGGAAAATGGAAATGAATTTTTAAAAACCGAGAGAGGTTTCTCTCTATAACGGGATGAAGAACAAAAACCTCTCTCATTTTTTTCACAGGTGCCACGATAAGGGATAATCGAAGCCATCTTCGAGGCCCTTTTTTCCAGATTTTCACTTTTTCGTTACAGTTCGGATTTTGCGGGAGCTGTTACGGCCAGATGGGGACGAATTTGGCGAAAACGAATGATTTTTTTGTTGAAAACATGCCCATATCCAATAACCTCCTTCAAGTTTTTCCTAGGTGTCATCGTTGAATAGAAACACACGTCTATTCGGACCCCTTTTTCGCAGAAAACCGGTCTGTCTTTCATGGCAGACAGTTCCAAATTTTGTGGGATTTGTGGCTATTTTTGGCCGAGGCGGTTGAAACCGACTCTCGAAACTTGTTGGGGGATATTGCCTATTTATTTAGAGATTATTTTTAATGCAAAGGTTGTTGATATCACGCCCAGGCAGGTTGGGAGCACTGTAACTTCTATCAGAGATTTTCCAGAAATATAAAGAAATGTTTCACAGGATTCCTGTATGTTAGCTATTGGTGAAGTTTTTTCCCTGATCGTTGAATGTGTATCTGCCTTTTTTATCATTGTGTTGTCTTTATGAAATTTTAAAAGGAGTTAAATTTACAGGATTTATTTGTGCATACCCTGTTTTCTGACTTTTAAAAAATTTAAATGTTTGTCTTCTGATGTTGTGGTGAAGAAATTATTAAATGCATCTTTACTGTGATTGATAATCTCACATTTTCTGCTAATCCATCACTTATTCCCAAAGAATCCAATAGTTTCATTATCTCTCCCTGTGAAAAGGATTCTTATAAATTGTTATTTGATCTCTATCTTTGTGAACAGACCCCATAGCCCAATGGTCTTCTTTTGTTGTCTCAACTAGAAAACCCCAAGAACATAACCCTATTTTGCATAGCTAGCCTAATATTCTTTTCAAACAAAGCTATATCAGACAGAGATATCCCTCTCTGAGTCTTGGAGGGATAGATCCAAGACTCGAGGTGGTTTTGATTTTTCCTCTGTGACTACCTCACAGCCTTGGGCAAATTACAAAGTGCTAACAGGGACGTTAGTCGTCTGATTCAAGTTAAAGTGCACAAGTTTTAACGTTTGTGTGCATGGGAGGGTTGATTGGCCAAGGTCTCAAAGTCCCGAAGTAAATTGGGATTGTTCATCGCCAAGAGGGACAAGTGGCACAATATCTACAACTCTTGAGTGAAAGCTTGTGGTCAAGGAGAGAGCAGAATCGCCGAAGACCTAAAGTAGATCCTGACCATTGATCGCCAGGAGACATGTGTCAGTAGATCAATAACTTTGGAGAAATCACTTCGAGAGTTTCAATCGAGAGTTGAAACTCCTAAAGCCCAAAGATCCGAAGTTAATCTCAACTGTCAGATCAAAAGGGACACATGGTAGAGATTCATTGTCCTTGGGTGAAAGAAACCTGAAGACCTGAAGAGAATCTGAACCATCAGATCCAGAGGACACGTGGGGATCGATCATGAAATCTGGGTGAAAAGACTCCGGGAGAACACGATGGATAAGAGTTTGAAATCGCTGAAGCAGCTGGGAGACGTTGATCTGAAGGAGGATACATGTCATCAGATCGTGAACTCTGGATAGAACGTTCCAAAGGGAATGAAGCAAGGAGGATTTGAAGTTTGAGATGTCTGAAGGCCGAAGTCTCGAAGCGGACGAAAGACATCAATTTAAGGTGGATGCATGGCACCAAATCTAGCACTCCGAGTACGAAATACTCTGGAGGAAAGTAGAGGGTGAGAGCATTGGAGTCCCGAAGTGGAATATTAACCATTGATCGAGAAGGGGGTTGAAGGTCGTTGATCCAGTCTTGGTTGAAAATTGCTAAAGACCTGAAGTAGATCCTTACCATTGATCGCCAAGAGGGGTGCATGTCGATAGATCGATGTCTCCAGGTGAATCGTATTGGGGTTTTAGTTGAGAATTGAGACTGTCGAACTCTGAAGACCTGAAGTGAATCTAGACCATTTGATCCAGAACAAACGTGGCATAAATATATGGACTCTGGGTAAAGTCTCGACTAAGTCATAGCCACCAGATTAAGGGGGATGTGGCATGAATATGTGGATTTCAGGTAAAGACCCGAAGTAAGCCTCGATTGTCTGATTCAAGTGGACACATGGAAAAAATCTGCATACTTCGAGGGGAATTAAAAGTTGAGACTTGAGACTCCCGAAGTATGGAATCATGAAGTGATCAATGCCATTGATTAAAGAGGACGTGTGGTAGGAGATCTATCACTATGGGAGAAGGTAAGGGTTGAGAGTTGAAACTCCTGAAACCTGAATCATGAAATAAATCACAGTCGTTGATTTAGAAAGCTCAGATATGATTTGTAGATTCAGAAAGGATATATCTGAGCCATCAAGTTTAGAAGCACTATCAAGGTCTTGAGATCGATGGTCTCGTCGCATTGCAAAGACTGAAGGTGTGAAAATTTAGAAATTTGAGGGCGAGCTGCAATTTAGACCACGGTTCTGGAGAAAGGACACATGGAGGTTCAAGGTGAATTGTGGGGTGAAAAGTAGTTTGGTTTCATGCCACCCTTGGCCGCGCCCGCAATCATGTGGTTACTTAAGGCCATTGCCCAATGTCATATCAAGGAAGGGGATTATTATAAAAGGAGCCAGCGCCCAGACTCTGAGATTTCGCAGGCACGAAGAGAAGGGTCATCGGTACCTTTAGACCTACACCTGGAAGTCAAAAGGGTCAGCGTCTAATTACAAAACGATACCATCAAGGTCTTAAAGATTCATTTGGCTCCAGAATCAAAGATCCTTAACCGATAGGTAGAACTGGTTCCTCAACCTTCCAAATTAGAAACCATGGATGGAGAATCTGTCCTTTAAGAAAAGAGAAAATTTTTATGCCTCGTCGTGGGTGTGTTACAAATTAGTATCAGAGCATGGTTAAAACACTTGGCCTACTTGGGCTCATGTACGAGTCACGTAAGGAGGTATTGTTATCTTCATTTAGTCCTTGAGGAGAAGGACTGCAAATTGAACCTGTGATTTTGGGAATTCTTGTTGGATTTCAGCAGAATAATTTCTTTAGCCCTTTTTCAAAGTGAAAAATACTTTTACCAGAGTAGGGATATGCTAATTAACATGTATAATAATACTTGAATGTGGATATCTGAAGGTGGCATGGTTCTGTCAAGAGAAGTTGAAGCCCAAAGGACGAATGACCTGGTGTTCATAAGACTGCTTCTAAGCATGGGCAGTTGGAACTTCAGGCACTAATGATGGTGGATTATATAATGGTTAATACCTTTGTGGGCTTAAAGGAATATGATAGGATCATGTAGGATCCTTGGAAGTTATAGTTACTGCTTTAAATTAAAATCAGAGTATATAACTCCTCATGACCAGATAAAAGTGAGATGGGTAAAATCCTATGGACGTTGAGGCAAGAAGGTTTTCTTGCCAGACGTTGTTGCATAAAGAGGAAAGTGACCCTGGCTGGTTATTTCCTTGGGAGAAGGAAACATCAGTATGAGATATGATTGTGATATTAGTCTTGTAAGTGACTGAAATCTCAAACTAAAGGACACTAATGATGAAATTAAACTATCAAGTGAATGCATGAGTTAAAAAGGTGCAAGATATGCATCTACTTATACATGAATGTGTATACATGATCATAAGGATAATTGTAAGATCCTTGGGAAAAGGATATATAAGCCAGATATGTCCATGTGTGTGAACGACATGGAAAAAGTGCAAGAAATAAGCTAGTATGATGAATACTTATCCGTGTTTAATTATGCTTGAGTGCATGGATTTAATGCATTGTGGAGCTTCCTAATATGAAGCCTGATATTAATACTAGTTAGGTATGAATGATATTAAATGTGCAAGTGATGCACATGTATGATGTAAGAGTATAGTTATAGGTTTAATATGGTTTCCCTAATGAGTGAAATATAAAGAAAGAATTTCCCTTGTCCAGAATATGTATGGATACATAATTTGGGTACATGACAACGATGCTTGTTTATATTCCTTGTGGGATATTTGGTGAATTGTTAAAGCTAACTCAAGGTTGAGTCCATCACAAATAGTGATGGATATGCAATAAGGAAGTTGCATGCTGAAGGAGTTCCCTGTGGAGGAACTGTGTGAAGACTCTGTTAGGAAAACAAAGTCACAACCTTAATGACTGTTGTGAATTAAGAAATGAGCCACAAGCTTATGTATATATATTTATATACATAAGCCTGTGGCTCACTGCTTAATTCACAGTAGTCATTAAGGTTGTTACTTTGTTTTCCTAACAGAGTCTTCACACAGTTCCTCCACAGGGAACTCCTTCAGCATGCAACTTCCTTATTGCATATCCATCACTATTTGTGATGGACTCAACCTTGAGTTAGCTTTAGCAATTCACCAAATATCCCACAAGGAATATAAGCAAGCAKCTTTGTCATGTACCCAAATTATGTATCCATACATATTCTRGACAAGGGMAATTMTTTCTTTATATTTCACTCATTAGGGCAACCATATTGTACCTATAACTATACTCTTACATCATACATGTGCATCACTTGCACGTTTAATATCATTCATACCTAACTGGTGTGTGTATATATATATATATATACACACAYACACTAGAATCCTGGATTACATTTTGAAAAACATCATGTAATGAATAGAAGACTAATAAATGAATATTGACCAYTCTGATAACTGAATGGTAATGTGCATGATGCACAGGTTCATGATCCATTATGAACAAAAAAGTTTGTTATTAAAGCATGTTGATGTATTCCCAAAAGGGTTAGGGTGAGGCCTAACCAAGGATGCTCAAGGAAAAGAGAAGGAAGATCCCAACAGGGAGTAAATTGTAAAAGTAGAGAAAAGACAATGAGGCCTTAAAAATAACTCAGCTGGGTTGAAAATTCCTATGGGATGTAGAAAGAATTTGAAGAAGGGGAGAGCCCTTAATTCTTTTCTTGTTGTGTATTATGTTTTTCTCTAGAATGAGAAAGATAGTATGTTGATGAAAGTAAATGTTTTGACACCATAGTGATGATCGTTGTATTACTGTATAAACGATTGAGAACTGTTGTGTTGCACTCATGAAAACATTAAGGATAATGTGATGAAGTGCATACAGATATTCTAAGACATGTCTGAAAATGTTTTATTAATTTAAATGCTATGGTACTTGCATTTTTAAATTTCATGATGACTAATGTGTGTATGATGTATGTCATGTGTAGAAATAAATAGATTGGAACTGTTGAGAAAGACAGTTGCCAATAATGAACAAACTCAATCAGAGGATGGCTATGAGAAGTTTCTTGTTGAAATATTGTTGAAGGTACTTTAAAGGTCCCCATGGAGCACCAGTGATGGAATAATATCAGAGGGGGTGCTAACGACCAAAACAGGTATAAAAATGTTCATGCCTATGTGGAACAAGGTATGAAGGGATTGGGTAAGAATCCCTTCTGAAATGTTTTACAATCTTAATGTTATGTATGAAACGTTGAAAGGAAGTTGTATGCCTTGGATACCCAAGTAGGGTATGATTCAGGAAGGAGAACCTGAAGAATGGAGGTGTGAAACTATGGTAGTAAAGACTAATTGTGATAGTTAGAAGAATTCATGAACTGATATGTCATGAATACATGGACAAATCAAGGAATGATTGGAAACAAAAGTGCTCATATATAGCACGTTGCATGGAATTGCTTCAAGGAAATGCATGTTTACATAAAGGACATACAATGAATTTCCCATTGAGGAAGGAGGACCTTCCAACATTTCTACTTACATTGTATAGGTGTTAGAGAAAACCAAATTTGGATGGCCATGAGTGTTGACACCCTATTTTGGCACAGGGGCAGACCCAGGGTTCAACGCTACAACAACGCACCAACAAAACCTTAAATACTGACCCTTTCGACAACACCTGCGAAGCAGATGAAGTCTCACCTGAGGTAGAGGCAGGGGTGGTTGCAAGACTCCAGTGTCTACAACCTTAGCTGGGACAGAGATATGTGATTGCAACACCTTAACAAGTACTTAGAAGTTATAGTTCATTAATATGCAGCCTTAGTTTGGAGCGCAACTAAACCCTAACAACAAATCAACGCAGTATTTATACAGATCAAATAGATTCAAGTACTAAGAATACCAACATAGATCAGATCTAGCATTTATTCACATTATTCAGCACTGAGCTACCATATTAGATCTTTCTAAGCATACATCAGTGCACTAAGCATTCAATCACATAGACAAGAAATCAACCATAAAGCACATAGAAACCGCAATGCAAGATATACGTGGTTCACCCCCACCCTCGGAATACGTCCACCAACCCTTCTTATTTGTTTCTTTCTGTCAATCTTCTACATGCACAGAGCCATGATATCTTACTCCGCAAAGGATAGGAGATCTGCACACCTCACTAGATCCTCCTTCCTTGAAGTACAACACAAATCCTTCCACAGTCTCTTAAAATCACTTACACTTAGCTCTGCAAGTTTCACACAGTATGCACAAAGCAATTACAATTACCACTTGCACATAGAAATTAGCACTTAGCACACACTACCGCCCCTTCTTACATCTCCTATATATTTATTTATACTTTACAAAATGGACCTAAACATGGGTAAACCCATGGTTTGACATCCCCATTCCCATTACATAAGCCCAAAACCCAAAAAATCCCTAAAAAGGGGACGAGATCCCGTGATCTCAACTTCGACTTGCGCTCCATCTTCGACAGCCTATCGAAGTCCCAAAAGTAGGTCAAACATGACCAAGGATCCTCCAAACTTGGTCAAGGGCCAATAGACCCCCAACATTTACTTCTGACTTGTCCCGAGTCACTCTGGTCTGGGTAGCTATGCTTCAAAAGCCTAAAGATTGGCTCGAGCTGCTTAAACCTATTGTTGCGCCAGGGCCTCCTTCTCGGCAAACTCTTGGATGACTGCTTCGTTAATAGGTCCCTATAATTGTTGTTCGACTACAGTGCCTACTTGTTCCAACTCTATGCCTCGACCTTCAATCTCTTCAAACAGTTGGCAAGCTTCATCCTGGACTGGTTGGAGCCTTTGGGTCACTTCCATGACTTTACTCTGAATGGTGTGGACTTGCTATTGAGCGGTACGTTTTTCTTGGGATCGCTTCATCCTTTCAACTGTTGACAGGAGCTTCAACTGTGCCTATACTGTTGCTATTGCTTCTTTTCCTCCTAGAGTTGTGACTCCAGTACCTTCAACTGAGTATCTTCAGTGAGTCGCTCATAATTATTTGTGTTATGAGAACTTAATTGTTTTCATTCCATAGAGAATGCTCTGATCCTATCGACGACACTCTGGGCAGTGGCTTCTCTTTGATCTTTCATGTCCTGTGGGGTACTTGGCACTCTTCATAGCTTGAGGTCTGTGATTATCTGTTGAAGCTGTTGGATAGCTTCTGCAAGCTACTCTACTTGGTGTTCCATTGGGTCTTCCTCCTTTTTCTCTAAGCCTGTCATAGAGCGAAGTGCTCTGCTGACTGCTTCTTTTACTCCCACCTGCTCGGTGAGCAACTGCTCTTTCTCTTGTTGGATCTGCGCTTTCTCTTATTCAAAATTATCTTGGAGGGAAACCTTCTCTTGCTGCGCAACTCGACGTTTCTCTATGACTACTCTTTTTACTTGCTTTAGGGCCTTTGTGGCCTTCTCAGTTTCTTCCTGTGCATGACGAAGGCAAGCTTCGATTGCATCAACTAGTCTATGGAGTTGGGCAGGCTCATCTCCCAAATCAGGTGCTTTTGATGGTGGGGGAACAATGGATACTGCGCAGATGGATTGAAGGGCCTACTGTACCCCTCTGAGTTCAACCTCGATTCTATCATACATCTCCTCCTACTTGACTTCATTTTTTTGCAAGATTTCCTATGAGGCATCTACTACAACTACGATGATGAAGTCGAATTCATCCACAGTGAGCACAATCTGTATCTTAGTCAAGGTGACTCTAGATTTCTTTTGGGAAGTGGGTTTTTTGGGAGAAACCTTCCTTTTCTTCAAGGGATCAACCTCATCAGCAGGGTCCCTCACTGGTGTTACTTCGCCTTTCTTCTATTGGTCCTCTTTGCCATTTGTCTCTTCTACTTCATCATCACCCCCTCGTCTAGGTGATACTAAAGAAGTTCCTTCTGATGCACTGCTCAAGTTTTGGACCTCTTTGGTATTCTTCCTTCTGCTAGGTCCAGGGCGATGCTTTGCTTCATGAGTGGTCTCAGGGCTACCGATTAATTCAGGGTCTAACATATCTACGGGGTCTACGGGAATGAGGAGTTCTACAAACCAGTCCTTGGTGATCTCTTCAAGTTCCTCTTTTGTGAGCTTATAGTACGATTGAAGCTCTTCTTTGCACTCATCTACGCATGGGGTGATATAAATGAAGTGTCGAACTGCTTGAAACTTCATGAGGAGTGGGAACTGATGTAGGGTGTTCGACGTCATGTGAGGGACAACTTCGATAGCCCTCTTTAGTTGGAGATAATAGGTATGAAAAACCACATTCAAAGGCCACTGCTTTCCCATATCACTCGAGTACCAAAGCATGGTGAAATTTGCAGCGAGCAGTTCGAATGGATCAATGTCCAGGAAGGTCACACCTTTCTACATTTCCCAAGCAGTAAATGTGATGAAGATCAGGAGCTAGCTAAAGTGGAACTCATAACCCGATCTTGAGCTTCGCGACAGTCTAATTCCAGTTGGTTGACCAAGTACTTCACCCAGTTCATCTGGAGTCCTTCTACACATTTCCTGTCTAGGTCAACAACGAACCCTGTGACTTGAGTAGGTTGGTTCTTCCTCACTAGCTTCCCTACGATCAGCTGGCAGGCCAAGCACACTATGCCATTCTGGATGGAAGCCACTTTATAGCCTCGCGTTTCCTTTTCTACATCACCATAAGTGTCCTTAATTCTCTGTGCCAGGGCGTGGTCATAAGCCTTCCTTGGGTAGAAGTCTTGTGGGTTAGGTCCTTGCATTCTCAATCTAGTGATCCTATGGATCAACATCGGATTGACTGTGATGCGTCTATCTAGCCATAGGTATCTGCCATGGTAACATGAGAGAAGGATATTAACACATGCAATAACCTCTTGGTGCCTTCTAAAGTGTGTGATCTTCATGAAATTCAAGAGGGTGGACTGCGCGAGGTTCATAGTCCATGGATGGGGGATTATTTTCGAGTTCTTCCCCTTCGTCCTGGTCAAATACTTGTAAGGATCAAGCATTCCAGTCACCTAGGTTTAAGTCATTGAACTTCAATGTCGCGATCTTATATTGTTGCATTCTGACTGCACATATCCCTTTCGGGAGGTACACAGTAACGATGGTGTAATCAAAGTCCCTTGGGACACTGTCATGGCTCACCGTGCCGACCAGAGGTGAGATGTAGTCGGGTAATATGGTCAAGATTAACTTCATGTTTGATAGATCATATTTGTTCTTGGTTCTCTTCTCTGCTGCTGGTCGGGATGGTCCGAATCCGCGAGTAGTCGATGGAGAGGCTTGCACTGCTCGCGTTGATGAAGCTTGAATTCCTGTGGACATCACTCTTTCGACCATCATATCATTTAAAACTTCCTCGATGGAATTCTCCACAACATTGATCTCGTCCAACATGCACGCTCTCGATTGGAAAATTCAGGTGGATGGATGAGTGCCCAAAGAAATAGAATTGGTGTTGATCTTACTAAGCACAATTCGGTAGCAATGGGTTCTCTTTTTAGCTCTGATACAATTCACAAAAGTGTTCTCAGTGCAACAGTCGATGGACTAAGTAGACACGATATAACAGATCTCTCCAACAGATAAGAAGCTTTCCATCAATGCAGTTCTTTCCATTGCGGTGCAGTACCAATGGTTTGATGGCGAGCTTTCTGGTCATAATTGTTGTTCTAACCATTCTGGAACATTGGTCCAATGGTTATAATGCTTCCAACGATCATATCACTTTTCCATGGTGAATTGCAATGGGGTGCTATTCCGATATCCCGATGAAGTTCTAATTTTGCAAATATTCCTTTCACAAATTTCCCTCTGGTCCCTTTTGTGACTTTTCGACCTTTTCTCTCTTCTTACTGAGTTTTCTAGCCTTCTTCCTGGTGATCTTTGTCTCAGTATTCCTTTTTTCATTCTAATTCTTGTCTTCTTTTGGCATAGTAGCTTCACGTTGTTGGGATTCTTTCATAGTATTAGAGAGTAATACTGCTTATTTATCTGGGGTAGATTCTCTACTCGGCTGTGAATCTTCTTGTATTCTTTCAACTTCGTGATCCAAGTTTCTGGTTCTAAGTAGCTTCAATCTTTCCTCTTGTTCTCCAATCAAGTGTTCTATCCTCCTAGTCATGAAATCTTTTAATTCCCACTTTTTTATGTTCTAGGACCTCCTCTTCTTTTCTTCTGGTCTGATCTTTCTCGATCCAGGTTTTTCCTAATAACATAGTAAATGGAGCGTTGTTCTCAATTAATCTAACAACCTCAAAATATTCCTCTGTTGAAGCTCTATGAGCACTCATAGATACTTGGCTGAGTCTTCCACATAGGGTTATCAACATTCCCCTGAATAATCCTATTCCTCTCTATGAAGGAGTCATATCAGGATTTCCTAAATCTTCCCAAGTTCTTTCTGTCATGATGTTTACCTGTGTTTCCTCATCCAGAACACAGTCTATGTTGAAGTATCCTATTCTTGATTCTATGCATTCTTTTTCTTTGAATATCTCTGATAAGTTGGTATCTCTGTGATTATTTAGGGTTTCTTTCATTTGCAGTAGTACAATCTTTGATTCTATCTGAGGTTCTGCCATGGTCTCAGTTTCTTGATCTTCCTCAGGGTTTTCTTGTCTCATATTCATTCTATCAAGCTTAACAATCATTCTAGGGAAATCTAAAACTTCATGGTCCATGGCTTTACAACAAAGAAAACTAGGTCTTCTTCCATGGAATTCCTTAGCAATATGTCCTAGTCTTCTACAATTGTAACAAAGGGTTAATCCTCTTTTTTTCTTAAATGATCCCCATCCTTTCCTGTATTGCACACTAGGATCATAGTAGCTAACTTGCAAACAATTCTTTCTAGGATCCTGCATCCATTTGTTATCCCAAACATTCTTTCTATGCATAGGAACAACATATCTTTCATCATATCATGAAACCTTCTTTCATCTAACTATACCCTAGTTTTTAGACTATGATAACATTTATCAAACATACCTAGATTCATACTCTTGAAACAAAAATTTCCACTGATCTTACTTTCAGCAGAGCACAAAGCTTCTGGATCTAAAACTTTTCACTATTCTTTCCTTTATTAGAGCACAAAGCTTCGAGATCTTACCTCTTTTCTTTGGAGCCGTCTTCTCTTCTTAGCACAGAACTTTACAATTCAAGTATAATACTGCGCACTAAGGCAACATATCTACGCACATAGCTTTCTTTCTTTCCTTCAATTCCCAGCAATCACAGTTTCAGATCCTGACGATGGAACCATTTGTTGGCATAGGGGCAGACCCATGGTTCAACACTACAACAACGCACCAACAAAATCCTAACTACCGACCCTTTAGATAACACTTGTGAAGAAGATGAAGTCTCACCCGAGGTAGAGGTAGGGGTGGTTGCAGGACTCCATTGTTTGCAACCTTAGCTGGGACACAAATATGTGATTACAACACTTTAACAAGCACTTAACAATTATAGTTCGTTAATATTCAGCCTTAGTTTTTAGCGCAGCTAAACACTAACAAAAGATCAACGTAGTATTTATACAAATCAAATAGATTCAAGTACTAAGCATACCAACATAGATCAGATCTAACATTTATTCACATTATTCAACACTAAGCTCCCATATTAGATCCTTCTAGGCATACATCAGTGCACTAAGCATTCAATCACATAGAGAAGAAAGAAACCATAAAGCACATAGCAACCACAATGCAGGATATACGTGGTTCACCCCTACCCTGGGGCTACGTCCACCAAATATTTTTCTTTATTTCTTTCAATCAATCTTCTACATGCACAGAGCCATGATATCTTACTCTGTAGAGGATAGGAGATCTGAACACCTCACTAGATCCTCCTTCCTTGAAGTACAACACAAAGATTTCCACAGTCTCTTACAATCACTTGCACTTAGCTCTGTAAGTTTAACACAATATGCACAAAGCAATTAAAATTACCACTTGCACGTATAAATTATCACTTAGCACACACTACCATCCCTTATTACATCACCTAGCTATATACTTATACATTACAAAATGGGCCTAAACATGGGTAAACCCATGGGTTGACATCCCCATTATAGTTACATAAGCCCAAAACCCAAAAAATCCCTAAAAAGGGGCCGAGATCCTGCGATCTCAGCTTCGAATTGTGCTTCATCTTCGACAGCCTATTGAAGTCCCAAAAGTAGGTCAAACATGACCAAGGATCCTCCAAACTTGGTCAAGGGCCAACACCCTGGTTATTAATGAAGGAGGAATGCTTAAAGGAGTTCATGTGAAACTTGTAGTGTCATATGTACTGATTTGGGATCATGATCATCCTGTAGCCACCAACATAGTCCTGCTACAACAATGAATGAGAATAAATAAGCCATATGGTGAAAATCTTGGCTAAGCTCCAACACACCATGGAAAAGAACCTGTCATAAAGTGTGACAAACTTGAAATCAATGCAAGAGTGCATTGGGTATGAATGTGGCCATCAATATTGGCATATTTGTTAAAGCCTTTGAAATGATGAATTATGTTTTGAAAGGTTTGGTATGTTGAAATGAGGCATAGGCAAGGAATGGGACTCCATTTTCATGTTTATATATATGTGATGAACTATTAGTATGCATGGTTTTGAATATATATATATATATATATACATACATGGATGCATGGAAACTAACAATTTGTTTGGCTGAAGAATGTTCAAATTGCAAGAGGAAATGGGTCTTGGATATGACAGTATTGTAAGCCCATAAGGAAGACCAATTGCCTACTGAGCCAAACTGCAAGAAATTTTGAAAGTGCAGGAAGCAAAGGGGTCTTGGATATGGCAGCGTTGTAATCCCATAAGGAAGACTAATTGCTTGTTGAGCCACACCGCTATGGGAAGGAAAGTCCCATAATTATGAATCGGGTTCCTATACGAAACATATATGAGAACATAATGTGGAATCTGGAAATCTGCGAATGACAGATTTACAAGAAAATTTTTGAATTTAAATTTTTATGATGTCTCATGAATTTTTGTATACCTGTGATACAGGTGAAAGGGAACAATCTGTAAATATTGCAGAGATGAGAGAGTGAGCTCTCGGGTTCAAGGGATAGTTGTGAGAAAGTGTATAATCTGATCGCATGAAATAGAGACTGACTCAGGAGAAGGAGAGTAACCTTCATCCCTATCTATGATTGAGTTGGGAGAAGGAGAGTAACCTTCGTCCCTAACTATTTTTGTGCTAGGAGAAGGAGAGTAACCTTTTCCCCTAACTTTAGCCGAGTCAGAAGGCTATCAAGCTGTAAAAGCATGAAAAATGGCTACTGTTGAGACATGAGAACCTCATGGTAATCCATTATTTCCTAGAATATGTTGTGTTGAGGTGATTCAATCTAGAGGGATGCCTTGGCAGAGAAATTCTGAGGGACACCTCATCTGTAAGAATCGATAGAGTCTTTGAAATTATTTTTGTGTGAGAAAACCTTGCCAAGGAAAGATGGATCACCTGAGGGACTATATAACAGAGAAGGGGATGCCTAAGTCTGGGCCTGGAAGGTGAGTGACTGCAAGGAAGAGGAGACCTTAATAGTTCTTGTAAACTATTGATTGGGATCATGAACATGATGGGTAGTTCTTCCTGTGTAAGAAAACCTTGGCAAGGCAAGATGGATCACCCGAGGGACTGTATAATAGAGAAGGGGATGCCTGAGCCTAGGCCTGGAAGGTGAGTGACCACAAGGAAGAGGAGACCTTAATAGTTATTGTAAACTATTGATTGGGATCATGCACCCAATGGGTATGTCAAGGAAAAACAATGAGCCTGGATAACAAGACAACCATGTGGATACAAATCCACGAATTGCACAGATAATTATTGTGCTAAGATTATGAGATTTTCCTAGAAATGTTTGTATAATGTTTTTGCATAAGACTATGATTAACGTTCTTGTTGTTCAATAATTGTTGAAAGCAGGTGACCAAGATTAAGGGTCTGAAAAAGGACCTGACCGAGAAAGGCATGACAAGTGTTTTTGAGAAAGGCATGACAGGTGTTTTTGAGAAAGAACACTGAGGATGGTGTTCGTTTAAGGGGGAGGGAATTGTAACACCCCTGTTTCCCCCAGCTTGTAATTAATCATAAAATAGGATTACCATGCTAAGGAATGTGGACAATGTAAATGTATTATTATTAAACTACCCATAACTAATTGTTGGGGGGTGAAGCCTTGAAGTATGAGCCATGATATCTCTAGAGGAAAGAAATCAATTAATGAAGAAAGGACCAGTGGTTGAATTATCAACCACCCCCATGAATGGAAGAATGGTCTAACTGCAGGATGTCAGCTCGAAGTACCATAGAGACCTACATAACCAAGATTCCTTCTGACAGAAGGAATATGACAAGTCGGAAACCTTCTAGAGGAGGGAAGGTAAGATACATACAGAGAAAAAACAAGAGAGGAGACATGGGGACGAGAGCACAAGATTGTAAGGGAGATGTGTGAACCCAAAGGAAGTGTTGAAAACATGGCCTGAATGAACCGAACACAATCTTTATGCTAAGGAAGTATCTGATAAAGCTGACAGGGTCACTGTGATAGAGAGAGTTTCTTTGAGAGATGGAATAAATTCCATAGTGATATCATGGCTTGGAACGGGGGTGGCCAAAGTGATATGAATGAATGCCTCTGAGCCTATGGTTGGTTGGAAAGGTACACACCCACAGTCAGTTGGTTGGATGCAACTTGTAATAGATAAGTATTCTCATACCCTGTGAAATCAAGCTATAATTATGTAATGAAAAGGGATATACTGTGAAGGACCCAGGGATGTGTATGTTTTCTTAATGGTTATACTGTATCTCTTTATTCTCATTTAAATTTTGTATTTAAGCAAGTATGGATTGGACATGTTTTGTATTTGTAAATGATTGAGCCATGTGGTGGCTTAAGCTAGATCCATGAACTGTGAGTTTGTCGACCTTGGGCACAATTTCATGTATGCATGTCGACACTCCTAGTTATTCTGAGTCCCTTGGAGGAGGGAGTCTGTTAAATATCAGGAGAGATAGTGCACATATGCACAAGCTGTCTATGAGGTAAGTAGAGACCGAGAACCGCTTAAGTTCTAGAGTTGAAGAATGAGCGTAAGGGGTGCATGGAAGGATTATTCCAACTGTTAAGTTCAAGAGAAAGAGCACAAATATCTTAAGCCTTTCAGAGCTAACAAAGCTGAGGAACAACAACGAGGTTGAAGTATCGAAATGGAAGGTCCCTCGTTTGGAAGACGAATGGAAATAATCTTTTCAGAAGGAGCTACGGTCTGTTGTGACTGTTGGGTATGGGAAAGAGCGTGGGATTTAACCTTGGAGTCATTCGGACTTCACGAGTTCATCATAAGGGAGGTAAAATCCCTGAAGTCATGAATTTAACTCTAATCCTTAGATCTAAGGATTCCCGGGAACCATCCCGACCATTAGATGTAGGAGGTAGATGATAGTCAAGTTACCAGAACTACCCATGACTTAAGAATCCAATAGTGGAGATGGATGCGAGATGTCTAACGGAAGGAGAGGCCATCCTGGTCGTCATATCGACTCAAATACTCACTGGAGTTATTGAATCAAACATCAACCACTTGAAATAATTGACGGTTGGGAATCATTGCGGATTGTGTAGGTGAATTTAGCAGACCTGCTAATTCATGGCCCACAATCAACCCACGTCGTTGATCTCATTGGGGATGGAAGATCAACGACTAGGAATAGACTAAAGTCAAGTGAGCACTTCTCAGATTGTTGAGGTGGGACCCCTCAATCACTGTGAACCTTTGAGCTTGTTGGGGTTTGATAATCATAGGTAACTTGATTCTTCGGCTGCTTATTTGGCATTACTCCCGTGATGAAGACATCTGGCTTACTGGGCTCGGTTGATTCCACTTCCCCCTCCATCCATTTC
>ML806370.1:0-27220 GCA_009831015.1 Picea engelmannii | reverse complement strand
ACCAAATAAAAACATAAATGAAAATAGTAAAAAATAAAATATAATAAATAAATAAAACAAAAACAAAGCAAATAAATACGTAAACAAATAAAACATAAAATAAAAAATAAAAATAAAAACCCAAAACTTAAACTATCCTAAGCTTCCCCTCCTTACCTTTCTCGTACAACTTAGACCCCCCCTCACGTCCCATCAACACCAAGGGGGTCCGAGTTGGTGGTATTGAGAGGGACAAGTGTCACCTCCTAGTGAACTCAGACCCCCCCTCCCAATACCACTTACCACCTTATGGGGTCCGAGCAAACTGCTCAGCCCTCCAAAACTGTGCTCTCGAAAAACTCAAAACCGCTTGTTTTCGCCATTTTGACCAGTTGTCTTACAAAGTGGATTCTGAGAAAATGGAAACAAAATTTAAAAAACCAAGAGAGGGTTTTGTTCATAATGAGATGAAGAACAAAAACCCCTTCCATATGTTGCACAGGTGCCACCAGTTGGGATAATCGAAGCCATATTTTAGCCTCATTTTTCAGATTTTCGGTTTTTTCTGTTTCGGTCCTGATTTTGTGAGAGTTGTTTCTGCGAGCTGGAGACAAAATTGGAGAAACCGAAGGAGGTGTTTTCTCCAGAAAAACTCATATACAATAAAATCATTCAGTTTTTACATAGGTATCACCGTCGAAGAGAAACATATGTCTGAGTGGACCCCTTTTTTGCAGTAGTTCGACCCATCTTTCATGGTGGACAGTTCCAGATTTTTGGGGATTTGTTGCTATTTTTGGCCGAGGTTGTTGAATTCGACCTCCTGAGCCTGGGGAGAGTTATCTCCATATATTGTAATAAGTCAAATTCAAAATGGTTGATTGTGGAGCTCTTGATTCATGCCCCATAGGGGATACTTTGTAATTTTCCAAATGATCTTCCAGAAATAAAAAAGGTTGTATCAACAGGATTATTTTGTTAGACTCCCTGGTGATGTTTTTCCTCTCTGGTTAACTGTATTCTTACTCTATAAATTCATTTCATGTTTTCTCTGATCTAATCATTAAAAGAAAGATTAAGAACAAAACTTGTTTCTTGCACTATGTTTCTGGTCTTTTAATGACCTGCATGTTTTCATCTGAAGTTGAGCATAGGAATTATTAGTTGCTCCTCTGCTTTATGGAATTTCCCTTATTTTCCTCCCCTCCACTTTCATTTGATTCAATTTGATCCAAAAGTATTTCTATCCTGCCTTGTGGATACAACCTTATATGTTTGAGATAGATCCATTTTCATAAGGTAGATCCCATAGCCTAATGTAAATACACGTTTTCAATCTCCCCAACATACCAAATCCAGAAACAAAGCCATGTATAGTATAGCTAGCTTAATATCCAATATAAACAAAGTTAAATCATATAGAGAGATCCCTCTTTGAGTCTTGGAGGGCTAATCCTTGACTCCAAGTGGTTTTGTGGTTACCCCTACCGATCTCCTCCTCATCCTGGGAAATTATAGGGTGATAAAAGATCTATGAATGGAGATCGAGGGTGGGGAACCATTGCAGAGCGTGAGGGAGAAAGTAGTAGATGTGCTAGTTTGCGGCCCACAATTCACCATCGATGTTGATCTTGTTAGGCTGTAATATCAACAAATCCGGTTCAACCAGGTTGGGCAAGTACTTCCAGATTGCAGAGGTTGAACTCTCTGATAAAGAGCACACATGTTGGGACCCCGCAATTGCTATGAACCGTCGATCGACGGACACCTCGGTATCGGTCAGATCATGACCGCCATACCTTGAATGGTTTCGGGATGGGTGGTCGTGAGTCCTTTTGGAAATTTGTGGAGTAACGAAATCCCCCGGTACTGTCGTTCTGAGAGAATCAAAAATCTCAGAAGGGATAACGTTTTCAAGAGATAATATGGGACCCAAGATAACCAGACTCCCAGGAGGAATGAAGGATGAGGTCTTTGAACATCTACCAAACTCTTCCAAGTCAGAAGAAGTCAAAAGATCAGAAGGAGGAGAGACAAGAGCTGTCAAATCGGTTGTGGGGAGAAGCCTGTATCATTATATCAACATCCAAGGAAGCAAAGGAGAAGTGTTGGGAAGGAACAGATCCTAACCATCGGATTTGAGCGCAAAGGGACGACATTAGTCATCCAATCTAAGGTAAAGTGCATGAGTTTTAACGTTTGTGTGCATGGGAGGGTTGACTGGCTAGAGTCTCAAAGTCTTGAAGTAAATTGTGACTGTTCATAGCCAAGAGAGACAAGTGGCACAAGATCTACAACTCCTGAGCGAGAGCTTGTGGTCAAGGAGAGAGAAGAATTGTCGAAGACTTGAAGTAGATCCTGACCATTCATTATCAGGAGACACATGTCAGCAGATCAATAACTCTGGAGAAATCACTTCGAGAGTTCCAGTCGAGAATTGAAACTCCTGAATCCCGGAGAGCTGGAGAGACAAAGTGAATCTCAACCGTCAGATTGAAAGGGACATGTGCTAGAGATCCATTGTCCTCAGGTGAAAGCAACCCGAAGACCCAAAGAAAATTTAGATCGTCAGATCTTGAGGGCATGTGGTGACCGATCACGAACTCTGGGAGAATGCAATGGATAAGAGTTTGAAATCTCTGAAGCCTAAACAACCGAAGTAGCTGGGAGCTATCGATATGAAGGAGGACACATATCATCAGATCGTGAACTCCGGATAGAGCATTCCAAAGGAAACGAAGCAAGGAGGATTTAAAGTTTGAGATGTATGAAGGCCGAAGTCCCGAAGCAAACGAAAGTCATCGAGTTAAGGTGGCTACGTGGCACTAGATCTAGCACTCCAGGTATGAAATACTCCAAAGGAAAGTAGAGGGTGAGATCGTCGGAGTCCCGAAGTGGAATCTCAACAGTTAATCAAGAAGGAGGTTGAAGGCCATTGATCTAGTCTTGGTTGAAAAGTGATAAAGACCTTAAGTAGATCCTGTTCGTTGATCGCCATGAGGGGTACGTGTCAATAGATCGGTGTATTTGGGTGAATTTCATTGGGGTTTCAGTTGAGAATTGAGACTACCGAACTCTGAAGACCCGAAGTCAATCTAGACCGTCTGATCTATAAGAGTTGTGGCGTAAATCTATGGACTCTGGGTAAAGTCCTGAAGTAATTCATAGCCACCAGATTCAGGGGGACATGGCATGAATCTATGGATTTTGGGTAAAGAATCGAAGTAAGCCTCGATCATCTGATTCAAGTGGAAATGCAATAGAAATCCACATACTTTGAGGGGAATTAAAAGTTGATACTTGAGACTCTTGAAGTCCAGAATTGTGAAGCGATCAATGTTGTTTATTAAAGAGGATGTGTTTTAGGAGATATGTCACTACATGAGAAGGTAAGGGTTGAGAGTTGAAACTCCCAAAACCTGAATCACGAAATAAATCACAGTCGTTGATTTAGAAAGGTTAGATATGATTCATAGATTTGGAAAGGATAGATTTGAGCTGTCAAGTTCAGAAGCACCATCAAGGTTTTGAGATAGATAGTCCCCTCGTATTGCAAGGACTGAAGGTGCACTAACTTTTAAAAGTTGAAGGCAAGCCACAATACAGACCACAGTTCTGGAGAAAGGACACATGGAGGTTCAAGGTGAATTGTGGGGCGAAAAGTAGTTTGGTTTCAAACCACCCTTGGCCACGCTCACAATCACGTGGTTATGTAAAGCCATCACCCAAGGTAATATCAAGGAAGGGGATTAGTAGAAAACGAGCTAGTGCCCAAACTCTATGATTTCGCAGGCACGAACAGGAGGGTCGCGGGTACCTTTAGACCTGCACCAGGAAGTCAAAATGTTTTGCGTCTAATTACAGAACGAGACCATCAAGGTCTCTGAGAGTCGTTTGGCTCCAGAATCAAATATCCTTGACTAGGAGGTCGAACATGGTTCCTCGAACTTCCAAATTAGAAACCATTGATGGAGAATCTGTCCTTTAAGAAAAGTGAAATTTTTTATGCCCCTTCATGGGTGTGTTACACCCCTGGTCTCCGGCCCTTGGTCATTGGCATGGCCATATGGATTGAACCTTATTCTCCCACGTGCCTCCACTTGCTAGCTTAGCCCCTGGTCTACAATGTTGGTCACGCGCCTCAGTTGGCGGGGCTAGCCCTGTCGACTCGGATTTATCCCCAAAAATCCTCCATTTATCAAGTTTTACATATGTATTTCCACATGATTAACAAGTTCCACCATTTTCCCATCCGGTTATCCAAGGAGGTTAGTCCGTTGGCACCCATGGAGGTCGAGGGTTTGAAACTTGTGAGTAATCTTTTTTACCCAACCAACATTGGTAAATCTGGGGTGCCACGTGGCACCCTCTGATTGGGCCATGTGTTACCCTGTGATTCATCTGTACCACACAGTCAGTGTCCAGTCAACACATAGTCAGCATGCACAGTCAGCTGCCATGTCACCATTGTACAACCCAGTCACTTGTCTAGTCAACTGCCACATCAACATCCATACAACCCAGTCATCCTACCATGTTAATATTCGTACAACCCAATCACCCTGCCACATCATCTTCCATACAACCCAACTATTGTCCGTACTGCAACGTCTCAGCGTGTCATTGGGCCATGTCATGTGCAGACTGCCATGTGTCATCCATATAATGCCATGTGTAAAATCCATACTTGTGTCAACTCAGCCCGAAAATTCCAAATTTGAGTGACATGTGTCACCTCCTAGTGATGCCACGTCAGCATGATGACATCATGTTGACGTCACCTGTCCTACTACTGACGTCAATAGTACGACCTGTTGACTTTGACCAGTTGAATTTTTTTCTGTTTGGGGAATCATTCAGAACACTATATTTTGCATACGGTGTCCATTTGTAAGAAACTTATATGGTCGGAATCAATGCGATGAGACGAACGCAATGGCCTTGGTTTTGTCCGATTTTGAGAACTGATTTTTAGGCCTTCCTGGATCCATTTTGGATCACTCAAAATAAGACCATATGGAGAGGTATTTTGAAAAACTGAAAGTGATTTTTCTCAAGCATGAACTCATCTCAAAAAACCCCCCTCGGGTTTTACACAGGCGTCATGATTTTGGAGATACAAGCAAATCTTCACAACTCATTTTTTAGATTTAAAAATACATGAATTTTCATGTTTTAGTCATCATCTTTGGGAACATATTAAGAGGATATGGGGATGTATTTTGAAAAAATAAAAGAGACTTTTCTCAAGAACGAGCTAATATAAAAAAACCTCTCTCAGATTTCACAGAGGTATTATGGTTTGGGAGATATGAAGTGATTTTGAAGCCCTATTTTTCATAAATTCACCATATGCTATGAAATGGGACAATCAACCCCTAGTTCGATTCCACACGTGCCATGAGGGGGTGTCAAGTCAAGACATCACATGGATGTTCAAGGAGAATAGTTCTTCTAAAGATCCTCAAATATTTTATTTTATTTGAATGTATTTAATGCTTTAAATGTCAAACCCTAGATTTTAGGTATGGGACTGATTTTTCATATATTTTGTAATCTTGTTGATATGACTAAGTAAAAATTCGACCCTAGGAGGTGTCATCTATGTTTATTTTGAGTATATTAGATCCGAACTTTGAGGATCTAGTTGCTATCTCATAGATCTATGAATCTCATGGAAAATCGTATGTAAAAGGGGGGATTCAGTCCAAGGGACCGAGAGAGAGTTGCAAAGAGGTTTGATCTCTATAATTGGAATTTCATGTACTATTTTGAAAAACTTTTTGTCCACCAGACTTATATGCAAGGATTTCAACTGATAATAAAGTGTATGGTCAGTTTGTTCTCTTATTTATGTGTAACTCATTTTATTTTTCATCTACTGGAATATGCTATGCTACTATAGGATACATGTATGCATTTACTCTGTCGAGAGATGCAGTGTAGGGTATGTTGTAGTATTTTCCACAGACTTATTCGAGTCTTTAATTCAGATTTAGAAAGAGTTTATGAATACTGATTTATTCCTCCATTGTTAGATATATTAAAGATCGGGGTGTTCTTTGACTGTCTTACAATTTTGTTTCCTCACATTGTCTCATTTCACTTCTTTATAAAATTATCACTGATCTAAGATTTATTAGCCTGATTTGTTGCACATAGAAAGTTGGCACAAAGAGCCAAATTCTGAACCTTATTGAAGCCAATTGTTGATCCTACCACTCTCAAAGTTTTCCCAAACCTTTTCCTAAAGCCAATTAAATCAATACGTGCTAGGCTTGAATCAATAATAGTTTTAAGTCTACTTCTAGTGCTAATACATTTTAGCATTGTTGTTGAGGAACATAAATAACGAAGTAATCTTCCCTAGGAGAACGCCATTGATCAAATTCTCTTCTTGATGGTGAACAAAAAGTGAACACATATATCAAACTTCATATCATTCACCATGGAGACTCCACTCCATGAAGGAAGAACTTGTTGGTGACTTCACTGATACGGGAAAACAATGGCCATCAAAGTTGTCTTGGCTTAGAGGTTTACACCTCTCAATTTTTCAGTTGTTCCTGGTTTTCCTAATCCTGCACCTTCTTTCTCAGAATGCGTAGAATTTATTCCTATTTTTAGCGAAAAATATGAGGATAATCTTTCACATCATGTAATCAAGTTTCATCAATACATGGATCAGTTGAATATACACCACGAGGATCTATGGATGAAAATGTTCATGTATTCATTGGACAAATATGCAAGGCAATGGTACACAACTCTTCATGCTTCTAGTATTTCCTCTTTGGAGGACTTTCACGATGCTTTTTATTCATATTGCAAGAGAATTTGCCCAGTCGATAGACTTTTTGAGCATTTTTGTGAGGGATATGCATTATACACTCAAACTTTTGTAGACTATTCTTCTAACAGTGTAGATGAAAGGGATTATAATGTTGAGGAAGAAGAAGAAGATTCACTATCAGCTATATCTTCTTCTAATTTTGTTTCACAACAGAAGGATTTTCAACAGTCAGATATTGAAGTTGATAACAATGATACTTTAGATGCATTTGACATCAATCAAAATGTTTCTAATAGTAGTGATTATGATACAAAATCTATTCCAAATCCGTTTAAAGATCATATTGCTAATGATTATATACATAAATATTCATATTTGTCATTATAATTTTACCATGCTACTCCAATTTATGATGAATATAGTGATGATGAGAAAGGATTAAATGTTTATGAAACATATGGAGGCTCATTAACTAACATAACCTTATCTAGTTTTGATTTTCAGCAAACATATGATCAACCATATATTCATGTTACAACTGATGATAGTTATGACTTGGTTGTTCAAAATACCAATGAATATCTCTTTGTTTTTTATAAATCTTACACAAATATCATTGTTGAGAAGGTTTACCAACAAATTTCTCATGATATATCTTTCAAAACTCATCCTTCGTTTGATCACTATGAAGAGAACGATGTTAAAGATCAAGAACAAATTGCTTCTTTTCTTTCAAAAGTCTTCAGATGTAATGGGCCAACATATGACAGTTATTGATCTGAATCACAGGGATATAGTAAAGGCGATCAGGAAGAAATAAATGAGCAGTTGATAGTGCTTTCTTCTTTGTCAATTGTTGAGAAACAATAAGTTTTCTATAAGTTTCAAGATCCAGTTGTTGTTTATATGGAGATGTTTTGTAGTGACAAAGTTTCAACTGTTGTCATCATAAAGGTTGAATTCTTGGGTTGTAAGTATGATCTCCAAGATTTCTATTTACACTCTGCAGTTCTTGATTTCATGACCTTGCAAAAAATTGACAAAGTTCAATTTGTTATCCTATTGCTTACTTGGTTCCATTGGAAGTATGAGTACACATGATCATATGCTTCTTGTTGATTAGAAGTAGGTAGACAGATCAGCTCGTCCTTGAGTATTTACTGTTGGTTTTCAAGAGTATGTTGTTTTCAACAGAGTATTTTAGAATTTTAAAAGTTCTAGAGGTTTGGAAGGTGGAAAATAACTCCATAGCCCAATGAGTAAGGCACAAGTCTCCAAGTTAAAGGAGTTCCACAGGGAGAACTATATCCCCCATGGAGCCATTGTTATCACCTATTTTGTTCTATTAAGTCTCATCTCTCATTTCTTAGTTTCTACATTTCAAATTTTTTGTATAAGCTATAAATCATAATCATTAGTTTGATTAAGGGTTCAAAATATCATTAGGGGGTCAAATTAATATTATGTTGAGAGAAATGAGGGAAACTTAGCCTTGTAAAAAGGGGATAGAGGAAATTATACACATTCTTGTATGATTGTTCGATGACATCATTAACTTTAAATATTTTCATTTGAGCTATATGTCATATCATTATTTATGCTTCATGATTAGCCAAGTTAGTAAGATGTTGATTCAATTCAAATCCATCTAAGAATTTAAAAGGACAAATCTTGTTGAGTGCTATAGGAACTTCCACATGTCCGTAAGTGTGATTATTTCAAGCACCATTGGGAGACTTGGAAGTCATGGATTGTCCTACAAGGATAAATGAAGATTAAAAATAGTTAGTAAGTACCCAATAGACAGTCACATCATGCGAAGGTGGGGTATTTTAACATGTACGTGTTTGTTGTCCAAGATGTCACATGGATGAGGTTTTTTCAAATCGGTTCCTTTAAAATCCGTCTCATTATTTGTTACTACTGCAGTTGGTCAATTTTAATTTTCATATATACACAGAGACAAAAAATACCCTATCTTTCTCATTGCACAACAAACATATCCTTTTTCTACTAAAAAGAGTCTAGATTTCTGGTTGTGATAGTTAAGAAGGGAGGTCCGACAGTAAATAAAAATACTCCTACAAGAAAAGACAAAGTTTCTACAAGAAATCAGGGTAAAAAGGATAAGAAAGGCCCAAACACTGCGATCAGATATGAAAGAGATCAGACCATGAGAATGCAAACTTATTCTCAATCCCAACAGACTAGAAGGAATAGTTTGGATTTATTGGTAGAAGTAGTTAGATCAATTTTTCAAGGAGATCTTTCAGCTTAAGAATTCCACCTCCAATGCAAATCCTAAACTATGACTGAAAATGATGGATAACGGAAAAACCATTTTTTTGTTTCTTGTATCTACGGTGTCATTCCTCTTTTTGTTATGATTGTTTGTAACCGAGGAAAGGAAAGGTGTTAAAAATGTTCAAAACTAGTTTTTTGTATGTCGCTACAGGAAGTTCCCACAACTCTCCACACAGAAAACAAGGGATTTTCTGGAAATTATTATTTTTTTAGTCAATTTCAAACTCAGACTTTGACCATATGGAGAGGTATTTTGAAAGAATAAAAGAGGTTTTTCTTAAGAAAAAAATCATCCCAAAAAACCTCCCTTAGGTTTTACACAGGTGTTATGGTTTGGGATCTAAAAGCATATCTTCATAGTTCATTTTTTAGATTTGAAAATACAAGAATTTTCCTGTTTTAATCATCATCTTTTTTTCAAAGATGATGATAGAGGATATGGAGAGGTATTTTGAAAAAAATGAAAGAGGATTTTTTCAAGCATGAGATAATGTAAAAAATATCTCTCAAGTTTTACACAGGTATTATGGTTTGGGAGATATGAAGTGATTTTCAACCCTATTTTTCATAAATTCACCATATGTTGTGAAATGGGACAACCAACCCTTAGATTGATTCCACACATTCCATGAGGAGGTGTCAAGTCAGGAAGACACATGGATGTTCAAGGAGGATATTTTTTCTAAATATCCTCAAATATTTTATTTTATTTGAATGTATTTAATGCTTTAAATGTCAAACCCTAGATTTTAGGTATGGGATTGATTTTCCATATTTTTTGTAATCTTGTTGATATGACTAAGTGAAAATTCGACCCTAGGAGGTGTCATCTATATATATTTTGAGTATATCATATCCAAACTTTGAGGATCTAGTTGCTATCTCATAGATCTATAAATCTCATGGAAAATCATATGTAAAAGGGGGGGATTCAATCCAAGGGACTGAGAGAGAGATGCAGAGAGGTTCGACCTCTATAATTGGAATTTCATGTACTATTTTGAAAACATTTTTGTCCACCATAATTCTATGTAAGGATTTCAACTGATAATAAAGTGTATGGTCAGTTTGTTCTCTTATTTCTATGTAAATCATTTTATTTTTCTTCTATTGGAATATGTTATGCTACTATAGGATATATGTATGCATGTTTTGTGCTATTGATGCAGGAGCATCGCTAGAAAGAACACGTGGTAGGAGCAATCAATGCCTTTGAATCATTTCAGAATCTTGAACGTTGGCTTTTCCTGCAAATATTTTGGAGCTGATTGAAAAACTAAAGAAGATCAAACTCTTGGGAGCTGAATGATCATGAGTGATCTGGGAGTTTCACTCCTAGTATTGAATGTAATAGAACCTAGGTAGAGGTTATTCTTTGTTTTCGAGTAGACGAGTAGTCGGGGGGAACCCTTGGAACCCTCTGAGATAAAGATAGGATTTGTACACCCGAATGAGGCTGCTGCAAGTTAGTAAGAGTTTGTTGTGATTTAGTTGTTGCTAAATTTTGTTGTTTTTTTTATCATTACTGTAGCCATTTAATTTTGAATGAATATATCAGAGGAAAATTGATCCAATGTATGGTGTTTCTACTGTTTACAATCCCCTTTTATTTTGTTTTCACGAATGAATGAGTTGTGTTGTTGAGTATATGAAACTGTGAAATGTTTAGATAAGTTTCATTTTCTCTCTTCATTGAGTTCATGCAAGGTGTGCATATAGTCTGCAAGGAGTGCAAAGAGACTGTTGCAAGGTGTGCACAACAGTCCCAAGAATTTAAGTCTTGTGTGAGAACCTGTTGCAAGGAGTGCACATATTCAAAAATCAATTAAGTGTTGAAGAACAAGACTGGGAGGAGAAAGGAGTGCATAATGAGATTTCTTTGAAGAAATCACTAAGTCCGTATTTTGTCAGAGTTTCTGAGTTCGCAAGGAGTGCGTCAAAATCAAGCTCAGGAGAGACAATGACCAAGAATTAAAAGAAAGGAGGGAGTCTGTTGAAAGTTGCGAAGTGATGGCTGAGATCCATTTAGAGGAAGTGAGATCATCCCAGACCCTCAGATCTGGGAAGAGTTATGCGGTTGTTAATCAAGATTTCTTTCAGGACTTCACGGATCGAAGAATTCGAAGTATCGAGGAGACAAAAACCTGAAACCCAAAGTAAATCTAGACCATCAGATCTAGAGGGACGCATGGCAACAGATTATGAGCTTTAGATAAAAGCTTGTGGTTTTCAATTGAGATTTGAGATTCCTGAAACCCGAAGTAAATATGGACCATGAGATCTAGAGGGATGCATGGCGACAGATCACGAGCTTCAGATAAAATATTGTGGGTTTCAGTTGATATTTGAAAATCCCGAATCCTGAAGCCCGAAGTGAATCTAGATTGTAAGATATAGGGGGGATGCATGGTAGAAATCCGTGCACTTAGAAAGAAAGTAAAATTTGAGAGATGAGATTTTCGAAGCCCGAAGACCTGAAAGAATCACGACCGTCGATCTACGGGGACACGCGTCATTGGATTGCGATCTTCGAATAAAATCCATTGGGGAAAGGAGAAGTTTGAGATTGAGATTTTCGAAGTCTGAAATCTCGAAATGGTTAGAGCCATTGATTTGAGGAGGACACATGGAAAGAGATCCGTCATTGCAAAGAAAGTGACGTTTGAGAGTTGAAAACTCCGAAACCTGAATCGTGAAGTAAATCACGACTATTGATTTAAAGGGAGCATATATGAACCGTCGATCGAGAGGCCCCACCTAAGATCGTAAGATCAACGATCACGTTGAATTGCGGTGCCGAAAAATGACCTAGTTTTAAAAATTTGAGAGTGGGCCACAATTGAAACCATGGTATTTGAAAAGGGAGACATGGTAGCTCGAGGTGAATTACGTGGATAAAAGCGATGTGGCCTCAAAACACTTTAAGTTGTGCCCAAAATTGTGTGTTTATGTGAGGAAATAGCCCGTTGTCACATACGGGAAGGGGCTAATAGAAGAGGAGCTAGTGCCTAGAATTGACAGTTTAGCATCATGAAAGGATAGGTTGTAGGTGCCAGAGAACCTGCACCAGAATACTGGAAGGGTTTGTGCTATTCACCAGTGAGACCAATAAGTTTTTAGAGAGCCAATTCACCTATGAGAATCGAAGATCCTTGACCGAGAGGTCGAGCATCCCGAGAAGAGAAGGGGGGTATGCATCAAGTGGTATTAGAGTTTGATTTCATCCATAGATTTTAGGCGAAGGCGACAAAGGAGATAGTCTGATACCATAAAGTGGTATCAGAACCTGATTTTTTTTTCTTCAGAAAATGAAGAAGAGCTTGAAGGTGTATGATGTGTGTGAGTGACAGCTAGCAAAATTCCACCAAGGAGACATGTAGAGCCACCTTTATCCAATCACGCTATGGAAAGAGAAATGAGAGAGATTCATGCAAGATTAGAGGCTATGGAGGCAGTGCATAGGAGAGCACCTGATGCTGGGGACATCAGTGATGCAGAGAGTGAAGAAGTAGAATTTGAATAAGATGTAGGGGAAAATGTTGTCGAGGAACGCTTTCTCAGAGAGGATGTTAAATTGGGAGCTAGCACCAAAGCAGACATCCCAATGTATGAAGGAAATTTGGATGCTGAAGAATTGCTAGCTTGGATACGATCCATGGAAAAATATTTCGACTATGAAGATGTTGATGAGGAGAAAAATGTGAGACATATGTTCACCAGACTAAAAGGACATGCAACATTGTGGTGGGATGAGCTGCAGGTTGAGAGGAGAAGCAAAGGAAAACATAAGATAAAGAATTGGGACAGAATGGTAGCCAAGATGAAGGTTAAGTTCATTATCAGATAAATCTGTTCAGGAAGTTGCAGAACCTAAGATAGAAGGGTATGGAAGTGAAAGAGCACACAAAGGAGTTGTACAAGATGAATATCATGACTAGAAAGTGGGAGAAAGACGAGGAAAAAGTTGCCAAGTATATAAATGGCCCAAGGTATGAAATCCAGGATGAGATCAGCATGATGTCAGCGAGGACAGTAGAGGATGCTTATCATAGTTCTCTGAAGGCAGAAGAGAATTTAGCGAGGAAATAGAGTCAATGAAACAGGGGCAGAATCCCAAGCAAAGGCAAGGGAGTTTCCAATGATAATGCACAAAAACTCAAAGATGGGACTGAGAAACCACACAGTCACTCAGAAAGAGGAGGAAGTTATCGAGGAAAGCAAGGTGGTGGAAGAAGTGCTTCTAGAGGAAGAGGAAGAAGAAGAGGAGGATAAGTAAGGTGTTATGCCTGTGGAAAGATAGGACACATGTCTTGGGAATGCCCTGAGAGAAAGAAAGAAGGAGGAGGTGAAGCTCACATTTCTAAAGCACAAAAAAGGAATATTGAAGTAGAAGGTGCAGAGGATGGAATATCCATGACGTTGAGGAAGCTTCTGTTAAAACTAGAGTCAAAAATTGATAATCCAGTGCAGAGAAATAGTCTATTTAGGACAACTTGCAAGACTAAAGACAAAGTATGCAAGGTGATAATTGACAATGGGAGAACGAACAATCTAGTATCCACAGATATGGTGGAGAAATTGGAGTTGGAGAAAACTGCACATCCAAAACCATATAAAGTCTCATGGTTGTAGAAAGGACACTAGGTAATGGTCACTGAACAATGCCTCATTGAATTTAGGATAGGAGGATATAAAGATGAAATTATATGTGATGTGATTCCCATGGATGTATGTCATGTTTTGTTGGGAAGACCATGGAAATTTGACAAAAATGTCATTCATGACTGGAGAAAGAACACTTACACTTTGGAGAAAAATGGTAGGACACACATTTTTCTACCAATAGAGGAGAAGAAACTAAGATAATAATCCAGCACAAGCATAGTTCTCATGAGTGGGAAGGAACTCCTGAAAGAAGTCAAGAAGGAACAAGAGATGCAGATTGTTGTAGTGAGGAAACCCAGAGTTGTCCTTACAAGTACTTCAATGGATTATTTGTCTGAATAAGTTCGGGAATTATTGGAGAATTTTGTTGACATAGTAGTGGATGAGTTACCTAACTCATTGCCACCAATCATAAGTATCAGCCATCATATTGATTTGATACTAGGAGAAATCATGCCAAACAAAGCAACATATAGATTGACACATCAAGAGAATGAGGAGGTAAACAAACAAGTACAAGATTTGTTGGACAAGGGTTTGGTCAGAGAAATCTTGAGTCCATGTGCAGTACCAACTATGTTGAGTCCAAAGAAGGATGGAGGATGGAGAATGTGTACAGACTCGAGATCCATAAACAAGATCACCATCATGTATAGATTTCCTTTGCCAATAATGGATGACTTAATGGATTGTTTAAGTCTAGCAAATTTCTTTTCTAAGATAGATTTGAAAAGTGGATATCACCAGATAAGGATGAGAGAAGGTGATGAGTGGAAAACAACTTTTAAGACAAATGAAGGGTTGTATGAGTGGATTGTTATGCCATTTGGCTTAACAAATGCCCCAAGTAATTTTATGAGATTAATGAATGAAATACTGAAAGATTTCATTGGCAAGTTTGTGGTTGTATATCTGGATGATATACTGGTCTTTAGCAAGACTAAAGAGGAGAATTTGAGACATCTAACATTAGTGATGAGGAGACTACAACAAGAGAAGTTGTTGATAAATTTGAAGAAGTCCTCTTTTATGAATACACAACTCATTTACTTGGGTTTTTTGATCTCCTCAAATGAATTGAAGATGGATCCAAAGAAGGTGAAAGCAGTCAAAGAATTGCCATCACCAAGGAGTATGTTTGAAGTGAGAAGCTTCCATGGATTAGCAAGTTTCTATAGGAAATTCATCAGAGATTTCAGTGGAATCTATGCACCAATGATGGATACAGTGAAGATGATGCACAAGTATTTTAAATGGACATAGGAGGCCGAGAGGAGCTTCAATATACCGAAGGAGAAGATAACAGAATGACCAATTCTGGTCTTACCAAATTTTGGAAAGACATTTAGGGTGATATGTGATGAAAGTGGATTTGCAATTGGAGAAGTCTTGAGCTAGGATAATAAACCGGTTGCATATTTTAGTGAAAAGTTGAATGAGACAAAGAGGAAGTACTCCACATATGACAAAGAGTTTTATGCCATAATTAAAGACTTGAAGAAATGGAGGCACTACTTGGTTCCAAAGAATTTTTTCTTATACAACGATAACCAAGATTTACAATTCAAAACCAGACAAGAAAAATTGAATCAAAGACATGCAAAGTGGATTGAGTTTATGCAAAATTTTACTTTTTTCATAAAACATATTGCTGGAAGTGCTAACAAAGTTGTTGATGCATTGAGCATGAGATGTTTGATTCTGTAGGAATTTTGGGTGAAGACCTTGGGGTTTGAACACCTTAAGGAAATGTATGGTGATGATCCAGATTTCAAGGAATCATATGAAGAATGTGAAAATCCAGTGCTAAGAGACATGAGGCAGTGGACAGAGTATATGATTTAAGAGGGATTGTTGTTCAATGGAAATCAGTTGTGCATTCCAAAATTCTCAATGAGGGATAAAATTTTGAAGGAAAAGCATAATGGAGGATTGGCTGGACATTTCGGCCATGATAAAACATTTTCACAATTGAGAAGTGAATATTACTAGCCAGGTATGAGAACAAAACTGATAAAATTTGTGAATAGATTTAGAATATTCCAAGATGCAAAAGGAAAAAGACAAAACACCGGATTGTATCAACCATTGCCAATACCAGAGAGTCTGTGGGATGCAATAAGCATGGATTTTGTGTTGGGACTTTCGAGAACACAAAGAGGACATGACTCCATATTTGTAGTGGTGGATAGATTTTCAAAAATGGCACACTTTATCCCTTGCCAAAAGACTAGTGATGCAACACATGTTGAAAATTTATTTTTCAAGGAAGTTGTTCGAATTCATAGATTACCCAAAAGTATTGTCTTAGACAGAGATACCAAATTCGTTGGTCATTTATGGAGAAAACTATGGAAGAATTTGGGGACATATTTGTCCTTCAGCTCATCTTATCACCCTTAGATAGATGGATAGACTGAGGTGGTGAACATAAGTTTGGGAAAATTATTGAGGAGTCTGGTCACTAAGCATCATAATCAGTGGGATCATATTCTGCCACAAGTACAGTTTGCATACAATGACTCATCAAACATGAGCACTGGAAAGAGCCCATTTCAAATACTGTGTGGAATGCATCCAAGAGGAGTAGTTGAGTTGAGAGATTTGGAACATAGTGAGAACAGAAGCACTGGAGCGAAATATTTTGCTGCAAAAATGTAGAATCTCCATAGCCCCAGATAGAAGTTGCAGAACTCTAGCCAAGAGTACAAGCACAAATTTGATCAACATCACAAAGAGATTCAATTTGAATTAGGAGATCAGGTTCTGGCACATCTCAAGAAATAAAGGTTTCCTAGGGGAACATATAACAAGTTGAAGGTGAAGAAGATAGGGGCATGTAAGATCTTAAGGAAGTTTTATGCAAATTCCTATGAGATTGATCTTCTAGACGGTGTGGGCATATCACCCATATTCAACATATTAGACCTATATCTTTACAGGGAAAATGACACAGAAAGATCCGAAGATCAAGAGAAGATTCAATGGGAGAAATAAATGCCTATAGAAGAAAAACCATAGATGGAGAAGATTGTTGATCAAAGGATTGGCAAGAATACTAGGAGGAAGAAATATTTTGAATATTTGGTCAAGTGGAAGGGACACCCGATAGAAGATGTCAGTTGGGAAAATGAAGCTCATATCCAGAAGCATGGGAAGTCAGTGTAGGAGATCATGGATGGGAGTCCATGAATTTTTTTCTAGGGGAGTATGATGCAGGAGCATTGCCAACAAGCACACGTGGCAGGACAATTCGGTGCCTTTGAATCATTTCAGAATCTTGAACGTTGGCATTTACTACAAATTTTTTGGAGCTTATTGAAAAATTGAAGAAGATCAAACACTTGGGAGTTGAATGATCATGAGTGATATGCGATTTTCACTCCTAGTCTTCAATGTAATGGAACTTAGGTAGAGGTTAGGCTTTGTTTTCGAGTAGACGAGTAGTCAGGGGGAACCCTAGGAACCCTCTAAGATAAATAGAGGTTTTGTACACCCGAATTAGGCTGCTGCAAGTTAGTAGGAGTTTGTTGTGATTTAGTTGTTGCTGAATTTTGTTGTTGTTTTATCATAGCTGTAGCCATTTACTTTTGAATGAATATAACAGAGGAAAATTGATCCAATACATGGTGTTGCTACTATTTACAATCCCCTATTATTTCATTTTTATGAATGAATAAGTATATGAAACTATGAAATATTTAGATAAGTTTCATTTGTTCTCTTCGTTGAGCTCATGCAAGGTGTGCATACAATCTGCGAGGAGTGCATGGACAAAGTCTATTTTGACTTCGAATCTCATAAGAGATAAAAACAAACTTCCCTTTGCAAGGAGTGAAAAGAGACTGTTGCAAGGTGTGTAGAGTCGCCGCAAGAATTTAAGTCTTGTGTGAGAACCTGTTGCAAGGAGTGCACAAATTCAAAAATTGACTAAGTGTCGAAGAACAGGACTGCGAGGCACAAGGAGTGCGTAAATGTAAGTTTTAAACCTACGAAGTAAAGAAATGCATATAGATTCTACATAAATTAATCAATGGCTTATACACAGAGTACACAGAGATTTTATACCGGAAACCCTAAACCGGGAAAACCTTTCTTATTTTCATTATATCGAATTTCACCATTCGCCATACAATATATACAATTTTTTTAGGTATTCCGTAGATACCAAAACCCTAATCCCTTGATCCGGGATTAATTTACAAATCCGCTAAAAATAGAAAAATCCACTAAAAATAGCAAAAACCTCTAGACGCAGATGCAGTTGTTGTATTTGACGCACCCACACACACACACATGCAAATAATATAACACATACCCAACAGTAAAGAGATTTCTCTTGAAGAAATCACTAATTCTAGATTTTGTCAGAGATTCTGATTTCATAGGGAGTGCGTCGGAATCAAGATTAGGAGATACAACGACCGAGAATCAACAGAGAGGAGGGAGTCTGTTGAAAGTTGTGAAGTGATGACTGAGATCCATTTAGAGGAAGTGAGATCGTCCCAGACCATCATATCTGGGAAGACTTACGCAGTTGTTAATAGAGGGATCTTTTGGGACTTCGTGGATCGAGGAATTCAAAGTATCGAGGAGACAAAAACCCCTAAACCCAAAGTAAATCTGGACCATCAGGTCTAGAGGGATGCATGGTGACATATTATGATCTTTAGATAAAATATTGTGGGTTTTAGTTGAGATTTTAGATCCCCGAAACCCGAATTCCGAAGTAAATATGGACCGTCGGATCCATAGGAATGCATGGTGACAGATCATGAGCTTTGAATAGAATATTGTGGGTTTCAGTTGAGATTTGAAATTCCCAAAACCTGAAGTCTGAAGTGAATTTGGATCGTCATATTCCTGGGGGACGCGTGGCAGAAATCCACACACTTTGAAAGAATGTGAAAGTTGAGAGTTGAGATTTCTGAAGCCCGAAGACCTGAAAGAATCATAGACGTCTATCTATGGGGACACGCATCGATGGATCATGAGATTTAGATAAAATCCATTGGGGAAAAGAGAAGTTTGATATTAATATTTCTGAATTATGAAATCCTGAAATGGTTAGAGCCGTCGATTTGAGGATGACACATGTCAAGAGATCTGTCATTGCAGAGAAAGTGAGGTTTGATATTTGAAAACTCTGAAACCCGAATCATGAAGTAAATCACGGTCATTTATTTAATGGGAGAAGATATGAACCGTCGATCGAGAGGACCCACCTAATATCACAAGATCAACAATCACGTTGAATTGTAGGGCTGGAAAGTGCTCAAGTTTTAAAAATCTGAGAGCGGTTCGCAATTGAAACCACAGTATTTGAAAAGGGAGACATGGCAGTTGGAGGTGAATAGTGGGGAGAAAATCGGTGTGGCCTCAAACCACTTTAGGCCATGCCTAAAATCACCTATTTATGTGAGGACACAACCTGAGGTCACATACGAGAAGGGGCTAACGGAAGAGGAGCTAACGCCTGGAACTGATAGTTCAACAACACGAAAGGAGAGGTTGTAGGTGCCATAGAACCTGCACTAGGATACTATAAGGACCTATGCTAAATCACCAGTGAGACCATTAAGGTTTCAAAGAGCCAATTCGGCTCTAAGAATCGAAGATCCTTGACCGGGAGGTCAAGCAACCTAGGGAGAGAAGGGGGGTCTGCATCAAATATGAGGAATGCAATGTAGGGTATGTTGTAGTGTTTGCCAAAGACTTTTTTGCGTCTTTAATTCATAATTAAAGATGGTTTCTAAATACTGAGTTATTCCTCCACTATTAAATATATTAAAGATCAGGGTGTTCTTTGATTGTCTTACAATTTTGTTTCCTCACATTGCCTCATTTCACTTCTTGGTAACATTATCACTAGTCTAAGCTTTATGAGCATGATCTACTGCACATAGAAATTTGGCACAAAGATCCGAATTCTAAACCTTATTGAAGCCAATTGTTGATCCTACCACTCTCAATTTTTTCCCAAACCTTTTCCTAAAACCAATAAAATCAAGATGTGCTAGGCTTGACTCAATAGTATTGTTGACTCGACTTCTAGCATTAAAAGTACCAAAGATACCATCTTAGTTAATATCCATTATTTTTAAGCTAACATCATTCACTAGACATATTGATTTATACTTTTCAATGGAATCATTAGAAATCCATCTCTTACTAATCACCTTATTCCCTTAGTAATAAAGACAAAATCCCACACATCATTTTTCACGGTGTTTCATATTCTTCTTACATGGCTTTAACACATTGTATAGAACATGGGACTTCATATATAATATTAGGCTTACAATAAACCTTTCTACTCATCAAATCAATAGTAGATTGATCTAGGATCTTTCCATCGATGACATTACATAAATTGCATTAAGAGTATGAATCAAATATTATGTGCAACATTAATTAAAGAAGGAAGAAATATGGAGAAAATAAGATAAATGAGACAATAACACAATAACTTGATAACGAAGTCCATCCAACATGGATTACGTCTATGGGCCTGCTTCAAAGTGGAGAGGATTTATATTATTCTCAACAATAAAATGGGTATAAATACACTATTATACCTCAAGTATGAAAATGGCCTTCAAATATGTTTCCCAGATGCAAAAACAGACATCACCGGTGGACTCGTGGTGAGAAAACGTGCATAAATGACTGTTAAATCATGAAATTATGACACTTCTCATCCCAAGCACCTCTTGAGCTCTTAACCTCATAAAGCATGCCACTGGCCTGCA
Organism: Picea engelmannii; assembly: GCA_009831015.1. Lineage (NCBI taxonomy): Eukaryota > Viridiplantae > Streptophyta > Pinopsida > Pinales > Pinaceae > Picea > Picea engelmannii. Next base: position 6,727 of record ML806370.1, on the reverse strand, counting down.
ATAAATGATCCTTCTCTGCATAAAAATATGTATGGTATTGTGATGGGTTCGGATCCCTGATCTTTGAAAAAGGTTGGGTTTAAATAATTAAACATGAGAAGAGTTACCAAATCCCACCCGTGGTTCGTTGGCAACTCATACTATGTGAAGAGTTTGGTTGGGGGGAAGTCCCAGGGTCAAATCTATAGACCCCACCATTTTAAACATTGGTTATAAAAAAAATTATAATATAGTTAGTACTATTTATTAATAGTATGTTTATACTATTTAATAATATTATTTTAATACTATTTAATAATAGTATTTTTATACTATTTAATAATATTATTTTAATATTATTTAATAATAGTATTAACCACCAAACTTCCACCATATTTGGATTCCTACCAACCTTGCGCTAACTCTTGATGTGATGGCAACACGGATCTCCCACATTTAATTTGTCAGGATACGTGAGCCACCATAATATGGGGGACACACTGGATTATATGGGCCATTGGTCGGGTCGACCGAATGATGAACTTTTATATTTTTTATGAATTTCATTGCCCAATCCTTTGTAGTATTATAGATATTAAATAGTATGCAGAACATAAATAATTAGCTAGAAATGGTAGATAAACAATGATATAATAAGAACAATACCATAATAATACCAAAATAATATCGGAATAACACTAGAAAGAGCACTTTGATTACTGATAGCAATGTTCACTTGCCTCTTCGAGGGGGAAACCTCTAGCAGAGCAGAGCTCTATTACAATAATATCCAAGAAAATATTTATCATACCCTCTACTTCTATTTATACTAAATCTATCTATCCAAAAGAACAATCTAGAGAAAGATCCTTCTAGAAGTGGAAGCTTCTATTAGTTCTTCTTAGGTTTGATTTATTCTTCCTTATTTCTAGGCCTTATTGATATTGTCCTTTATTACATGGAATTATATTATTCTACCTACGTGAAGGGTTAGGTCCCTAACATGCCCTCCCCTTTGAAGAACAACCTTCTCTTCAAGGATTTCGATGAGGGAATTGTTGTAGAATGGTGGATGACTCCCAGGTGGCATCTTCTGGGGGGTATCTTTCCATTGGACTAACACTTCATGGATGGTGCGCTAATGGAGACGACGTTTTATCTGGAACAAGACTGCCTGCAGATTCAACCATATGGAACCTTCTTCATCCAACCTAGGGAGACTAGTTTGAGTTTGGCACTTAGTTCCAATCACCTTCTTTAAGAAGAAAACATGAAAAACAGGATGGAGCTTCGATTGACTGGGTAGAGATAACTTATAGGCCACCAATCTCACCCACTTGAGCACTGTATAAGGACCATAAAATTTGGGTGCCAATTTCTGACAATGGTGAGATTTGAGTGACATATTCTTATAAGGTTGTAGTCGAAGAAATACTCGGTCCCCTTCAATAAAATGGAATTCAGAACAACCTTGATCTTCTTGTTTCTTCATGCAATTTTGAGCAATGACCAAATTGTCTTTGAGGGCATGAAGAATAGCCTCATGGACTGTAAGATTTGTGTCAACCTATTGAACCTTCGAGACCCCTAGAATATAGGAGAGAATTGATGGAGTCTTTTGGCTATACAATGCTCCAAAAGGAGTCATACGAGTAGCTATATGGTAAGAGGTGTTGTACCACCATTCATCTAGGGGTAACCATTGAGCCCACTTATTTTACGAATCAGATGTCAAACAACTCAAATATATTTCCAAACAATGGTTGAAAACTTCAGTCTGGCCATCTGTCTGGGGGTGATAGGAAATGATGAGATGCAATTATGTGCCTTGTAGCTTGAAAAATTATGCCAAAAATTGCTGGTAAAAGTGGGGTCTCTGTCAGAGACAATATAATTAGGCATGCCATGAAGCTTGAAGATATTATCCATGAATATTTGAGCCACTATGGCAGCTGTGAGTGGGTGTTGAAGAGCAGAAAAATGAGAATATTTGGAGAGACGATCAACCACCACCATGATGATTGAGTTATTGCCCAATTTAGGTAAGCCTACAATGAATTCCATAGAAATTTCTCACCTAATAACATGGGGAATGGGAAGTAGTTGGAGTGTTCCCAGAGCTTTGAAATTTTCTCCCTTTTTGCATTGAAAGAACTCACATTCAGCTACAAAGTTGCGAATGTCCTATTTCATTCCCTCCCATAAAAAGGAATAATTGACCCGTTCATAGGTTTTGGTAAATCTTGAATGCCCAACTGTGGGTGAGGCATGAAGTTCAGAAAGCACTGTGGATTTAAGTTGGGATTGTTTGCATAAGTACAAATGACCTTTGTAGTGAATCTCTTCATTATGCCAAGAGTACCTTGGAGAAATTGAAGAATTGTGTTACAATTGGTGGAGAAGGATAGAAATGTTTGGGTCTTGCAACCATTCCTGATGAACAACTTGGAGCCAATCTGGTACAATGAAGGAGAGGGAGAAAAGGGACCCTTCGTCTTCATATTTCTGGGAAAGAGCATCAACCACTACATTTTCCTTTCCCTTCATTTAAATGATCTCATAATCATAGTGAAATATCTTAGTCACCCATTTTTGTTGTGCCGGGGATGAAATTCGTTGTTCCAGGAAATACTTGAGACTCTGATGATCAGTTTTGATTTGGAATCGTTGACCCAGTAAATAATGGTGCCAGAGATCCACAACATGAAAAATAGCTAAAATTTCATTTTCATAAGTGGATTGGCCCAAATGTCACTTTGAAAGTTGTTTGCTAGTGAAGGCCAAGGGCCTACCATCTTGCATGAGGACGGCCCCAATTCCTTTCCTGGAAGCATCACATTCCAATACGAATTTATTTGTGAAGTTTGGGAGTGCAAGGACAGGTGTCAAGCACATAACATATTTTAAGGTTTGGAAGGCATGATCCGCAGATGAAATCCAAGTGAAGGCATTATTTTTAAGGAGGTAAGTGAGAGGAGCTGCAATCTTTCCATAATTCTGAACAAAATTCTATAATAGCACATTAAACCCATAAAACTATACAAGATCTTAAGATTTTTAGGGCAAGGGCAATCTTGCATAGATTCAATTTTCTTAGGATCTACTCGAACACCATCCTTGCTGAAAATATGGCCTAGGTATTGCACTTCTGAGGCACCAAAGGAACATTTAGATTGTTTAAGGAGAACTTGATTCACATGGAAGAGATGGGATGAAAAAGTTTTACTATAGATGTGAATATCATCAAAGAAAACTAAGACAAAATAAGAAAAGGACGGAAGACAATATTCATAAGACTTTGGAAAGTGGAAGGAGTATTACACAATCAAAAGGGAATTACCAAGAATTCATAATGACCCTCATGAGTACGAAATGTAGTCTTGGGAATGTCTTCTTCTTTTAGACAGATCTGGTGGTAGCCAAAACATAGATCCAATTTGGTGAAGTATTGAGCATCACTCAATTCATCCAAGAGGTCATCAATGACAAGAATGGGGAATTTGTCTTTGATTGTGAGTTTGTTGAGGACACATAAATAATGGCACATGCACCAAGTACCTTCGTTCTTAAGTACCGTGACCACAGGGGAAGAATAGGGGATAGTAATGGGACGTATAACACCAACTTATAGTAATTCATGAACAATTTTCTCAATTTCATTCTTCTGGGAAAAGGGATGATGATAAGGATGAACATTGGGAGGAAGAATACACTGGATGAGAGGGATGGAATGATCATGGATTCAACAGGAATAGGGAAGTGTTTTAGGGGTGGTAAAAACAAATTGGTGGTAGGAGAGGATAGATTGGAGTTCGGGATGCAGAGAAGGTGTCTCAACGACATGAATGGAGTGGAGTTTGGATATAATTCTCGAATGACCTTTTTTGAGGAAATTTTCTATGCGATGGGAACTAATGATCTCTAGGGAGCCTGTTGCGATGCCTTAGAACTTATATTGTTGTCCCTCTTGTTGAAATTCCATGGTTAAGTCCTTAAAATCCATTAGAATGGGGCCTATAGTGTATAACCATTTGAAACCAAGAAATATGTCACAACCACCCATGTCTATAACAAACATATGGGATTTGTTGGCCTTTGACCAAGTTTTGAGGAAACATTGGTCATGTTTGACCACCTTTTTGGACTTCGACAAGATGGTCGAAGATGGAGTGCCCAGGTGAAGATGAGAGCACAGGATCTCACTTGTTTTGTGGGATTTGTGGACCCAACATGGGGTTCTTAGGGTTTTTTAACGGGTATGGGATGTTGGCCCATGGGGTTACCCATGATTAGGACTTTTTGTAAGAAAGTGTAAAAGTATAAATAAGTAAAGATTGTAAGGTAGAAGTAGATAAGTAAGGGTGTCACTAGCTAAGTGCAAGAGGCAAGTAGTTCTGAGTTTCTTTGTGCAACAGACTATGTAAGTAAGGCTCTGTGATTGTTAGAGGATTTGGCTCTGTGCCTTGACCTCATTTTGGGAAGGTGAATCTGTCGGTTAGTGTGCAGATCGCATGTCCAGTGTGAAGCATGGCTCTATGTCTTAGTGCATAGGAGAAAAAGAATGTAAGAGATTGAAGCCTAATAAAGAAGAAGAAGCAGTTGGTGGACGTAGCCCACACTGGGGTCAACCACGTATATCATGTGTTGATGGTTTGATTTGTGTTATGATGTTTATGATCTGGATCTACTTAGTGCATTGATTGTTATGCGTAATAGATAGATCTATGAACGCTTGATGCTTTACTTATGTTGAATGTGTTAGATCTAATTTATGTTTCTAAGTGCGATGTATATTTTATTATTGTTACTGCGTCGATTTGTACTTAGGGTTTGATCTGCGATGTGAATAAAGTTAATGAATTAATATATGTTGTTCCTAAGTACCCCGCAAAGTGTTGTAATCACATATCTATGTCCCAGCTTGGTTACAAACACCTGAATCCTATAACCCCCCCTGCCTATACCTTGGGTGGGACTTTGCCTGCTTCACAGGTGTTTTCGAAAGGGCAGGTAGTTAGGGTTCTGTTGGTGCATTTTTGAAGTGTTGAACCCTGGGCTGCCCCTATGCCAACAAATGGTTACGTTTCCATGACTTGAAACTGTGATTGCTAGGAACTGAAGTAAAGAAAAGAGAGGCTCTATGTATAGATTTATTGTTGTAGTGTGCAATATTCTACTTGACTTGCAAATATTTGTGCTAAGAAAGAAACCCAATCTGAAGAAAAAGAGGTAAGATCTTGAAAGAAGTAAAGATTTTTTCTTTGATAGATTAAGATAAGTGAAAATTTTTGTTTCAAAATCATGAATCTAGGTATGTTTGATAGATTATGTCCTAGTCTGAAAGCTAGGGTACAGTTAGAGGAAAGAGTTGATCTGAATAAATTTGATAGAAATAGATAAATATATGTTATTCCTATGCATAGACATAATTTTTGGACTAATAAGTGGATGCAGGAACCTAGAAACTAAATGGATTGCCAAAAAGCATAGTTTCGGACAGAGACACAAAATTCATAAGGCATCTCTGGAGGACATTATGGAAGAAACTAGGAACCAATTTGATGTTTAGTTCTTCTTATCATCCTCAGATGGATGGACAAACAGAAGTGGTCAACAGAAGTCTGGGAGACTTGTTAAGGAGCTTGGTGACAAAGCACCATAGTAGCTGGGATAGCATATTGCCGCAAGCAGAGTTCGCATACAATGATTCAGTGAACAAAAGCACAGACCGAAGTCAATTTTATATTGTATATGGAATGTAGCCGAGAGGAGTTTCTGAATTGAGGGATTCAAAACAGACTGTGACTAGCAGCACTAGTGCAGAAGAATTCGCTGAAGCGATGAAAGAACTTCACACCAGGGTGAAGGAGCGGTTGTTGAAATCAAGCCAGGAGTACAAGCGCAGAGAAGATCAGCATAGAAGACAACTTCAGTTTGAAGTTGGTGATCTAGTTCTGGTGCATTTGAGGAAAGAAAGGTTCTCGAGGGGAACATATAATAAATTAAAAATGAAGAAAATCGGACAATGTAAGATCTTGAAGAAGATGGGAGAAAATGCTTATGAGATCGAGTTATCGGATGGAATCGGAATATCTCCGATATTCAACATCGTGGATTTATACCCATATAGAGCTGGAGAGAGAGAGACTGCAAGTAATGGATAGCCAAAGGTTCAGTGGCAGAAGTAGATGCCAGTTGCAGAGAAGCCACAAATGGAACAGATACTGAATAAACGAGTGGGTAAGAAAACCAGAAGGAAAGAATATTTTGAATATTTGGTCAAGTGGAAGGGCCATCCAGTTGAATATGCCAGCTGGGAGACTAAAGTATAGATACGAAAGCATGGACATACCATGCAGGAGCTCATGGACAGGAGCCCATGCAAATTTTCAAGTGAGGGAGTATGATGCAGGAGCATCTCCTGAGATAAGCGAGCCAGCACAGAAGACAAAGGATAGTTGGGCACACGCCAACACCAATTTTTAAATTTTCCCTTGAAGTTGATGCTCTAAACATAAATGAGGTCATTTAATTAAGGCACCTTGGTAAAATGTAATTAGACCTTGAGCGCCTCACTCTCGTCTGAGATAGACAAAGGCATTTATAGTAGTAAATGTAAGTAGGTAGAATTGAATATTAGATTAGACAGTTCTAGGAGAAAGAGGGAGAACGGATATAGACACCCTCATTGTGCATTGTAACATAGTTCAGGAATATTTAGAAGAATCCAGAGCATAGGAGAGAAGCA
>ML806369.1:111009-124427 GCA_009831015.1 Picea engelmannii | reverse complement strand
CCAACTATCAATGTTACCCCTAAGTGCATGCACCTCTCATAATCAAGTTTTTCAATGATGTTTCTATGCGCGTGCCTACCAACCTTCAAGTCATTGAGTACAAACACCACCCCTTGAGTTCCTAGAGATCCTTGAACTCCTAAGAGTCCAATTGAGGCATGATACAATTGAGGCATGATAGTAAAATGGAGTAAAACATGATAGAAAATCAAAATGATAGTAAAACATGTAGCATGTTGACAACGACATGACTAAAATATGTGTGAAGCTTCCTAGGTAATTGCTTACCTTTACCTTTAATATGACAGGAGCCATGACTTGGTGAATATATTCATGTTATTAGAGATTTAGAAATTAATGAATCTTGATTATTTATATTTTGAAAAGTATTACTATCTACTCTACAAACTTGTCTTAAAGGCAAGTTAAATATTGTACTTAAATGGTATTTTGATAAATTTTCAATATATTAATAATAATAAGCCTTATAGTTTATGGCTAGTTTAAGTTTATAATTTGATTTTAAATGTTCATTAGATTATGGATTTTTAAGTGTTTTAAGTTTACATTCCAGTTTTGGTTGCTTAAATGCTTATGATTTAGTGTCAAATTTCAGGTTAAGATTTAGATAATTTAGATGTTTATTATTGGTTATTAGTTTTTTTTTAATATATTTTATTATAAAAATTGGTAGAATTTATATTATATAAAAGGTTATAGTCTCAAGGTTAAATAGTAGAATCACAAAATTTTGTTAGCCATAATTTTTGAACAAAAATGGCAACTCCTTATTTTCCACATATATAGATTCTTGAGTCTTTAAGAACTACATCCTAGTTGTTCTTACTAATATATTTTATCAAATAGACTCTTGGAATACTATGCAATACATAACATTTAATGAAAGACATGATAACTATTTGCCTCTTCCAACCTCAGATAGACTCTTGGAATACTATGCAATACATAACATTTAATGAAAGACATGATAACTATTTGCCTCGTCCAACCTCAGATTGGTTGGATTTGAGTTTTGATTTCCAATGTTCATGTATTCAAGCATTGGATGCATAATGTCCTCCTCCTTAATCTCCAAATGGATATAATTGGTAGAAATATTGAAATTTGAGACTTATGAGCGAGAAATTTTGCTCAAATCAAGAACCAAATTTATGAGAATCTTACACTACTCACTACTCTTCCAGAGAATCAATTTCATGTTTTTTCTTTCTTTCTAAAGTTGTCATAATTAGGGGATTTTGAGTTGACCACCAATGTTCATTCTCATGAACTTTGAAGTAAGTAAAAAATTGAATTCATAGTACATTGGATGGATTCTTTGTCCCTACGAAGGGCCCTTAGGATGTCTTGGGCCTTCCTATATCCATGAAGAATGAACATGGATGCCAGTTTTTCTTTGAAAAGGAAATGAAGAAAAACACCAAATATTCCTTGCTACTTGCCCAATCAACCAAGGATAAATCCAAACCAATGAACCCAATGAAGAATAAAGTGAAATCATCAAAACCCCCCAAAAAGCAAGTTCCAATTACAAACATAAACAAATTCATCTCCACTTTGGATAGCACAAGACAAGACTAAACCTTCAATCTCAGAGATGCAACCAATATTCAAGCAACCAAAGAGTTCATCCCACAAAACCCAATGTCCAATAACCATAATATGAAATCCTAATCCAGTCCTTTAAACATAAATTCTAAAGGATAATCCACATAGAGGAGTGAATTATTACCAAAAAAAGTTGTTACTCTCTCCTCCATATTGCAGTACATCGATAGTTAATGCCATTATCCCACCACCATTACAAAAAAACACAACATTCAAATGAAATATCAAAGTTAAAAATATGCATGCAAGGACATGATACACAAGTCATATCGAATCCCTTCATTTCATATGTGATCCATCGAACTTTACTATGCACCATGTGGTTCATTAATGAGAGGGAACGTTCCATGATTTGATGATTGTAACATACTCAACCACCCAGAGGCCAGGATACACCACTTAAATAGGTTTCAACATACCCAACCACCCGCAGGCTAGGCACGTTGCAGTCCCAAGACTCAGTTCTCTGATCTCTAATTCGAAGGCAAAGGGTTTATCAACAATGTTAGGAGCATGCACACCACAATCATAAGACAAGATCCATGCCACAACATAAAAGAAATAAACAACGTGCCATGTACAACAAATAACTAGTAGACAGACAGGCACATTAGAATACATATCCCAGAGATAATTAAATACACAATGAAATACATTAAACATAAAACATAGAGAGCACTTATCTTTGCAAGTAAACGTTCACCAACTGGCTGTAGACCAAGAACGTTCCTCCCAACCATAGACGTTGTTGTTCATTTACTCTCAACAACAGGTCACCCCTAAGCCAGGGCTATGAATCCACAAGGACGGGTCCTAGGCCAAGTATAAATACACAGTAGTTGGCTAAGTAGCTCTCAGGTTTCCCAACCTCACAACAATCCTAATTTCTAGCTCTCTTTCCCCCTCAGCCTGCAAAACCCCAAGAAATGAACACCTTTCTCTGTCACGCAATCCCTAAGGTTGTTCCATTTCTCTCCAGGGCTCCAGTGCTACTGGTCAGGAAATCTCCCTACTGGAAATTCCAAGGACTCTCAGCTGTGGATAGTTCCATCCGAAATGCGATCAAGTTCATGCACATAGGCATCCATTCCCTTCTGGAATGATCAGTAAATCATTACATCCATTCAACGATGGATCTCCTCTTCCTTCCATTCGTTTCCATGCTCAGCCCAAGAGCACATGAACTCGCAGTAGTGAGTGAAGAGGAAGAAGAACACATGAACCAATGAGAAGAGGATGAACCAAGGGAAGAATGACCCCAAAACAACCCCCAAGGGATGTTTAAATAATTACATGAAGACAAGAGCCACATGGCCTCCCTCCCAAGAAGCTCATGTAACCCCTTCTTCTCCATAAAATCAATTATGGGTAAATAAAATAATAATAACAAGAATTAGCCCCTCAAGCCCCCTCTCTTGTGGAATCATAGCCCCATATCTCTTTTTTCCTTGTCGGTCTTGCAACCAACGATGTATTTTATTAATGTATAGGAAGTGTTACATTTCCTAAGCACTTTGGCCCCTTTTCAACTTTACCGGCTCACCAGCCTGAGCTATATTTACATAATACATTATAGTTTATAAGGGTTAGAACTGAGATGTTACATCCCCCTCTCCTTATTTTGGCACTATCCTTAGTGCACAACACCATTCCAATGTTATTAAAATTACAATTCCAGACCCTCTAGCCTTAATTCACATAGACAATCCATCCCAATCTTATATACATAGGCACTCTGGCCTAAAACATGTATGCATAGGCATTCCGACCCAAAACAAGTATGATGATCTTCAAAATTTATATTTCTAGTAGTAGTTCCAACCAACAAGATATCCTTCCCTATCAGCCCTGCACAACCCAAAGAAATGAACCCCTTTCTTTGCCATGCAGTCCCTCAGGTTGTTCCACTTCTCCCCGGCTTCAGTGCACTCGGCCAGAAAGTTTCAAAGTTGTGGGTTCCAAAACTCCAGTTGTAGCAAGTCCATTGGACTTTCTTCCTTCCATGCCTTTGTCATTTAGTTGCTCCAACATCACCTTCTTTTCTATCATAGTCTGGTACTTTTCTAGATATTCAACATTCATTGTTTTCCTATAATATTTCAAATTAGCGAGTATGTCAGTTCAAAATTTGTGCATAAAATTCTCATTCTTTCTCATATTGTAAGAGTAAATTTTCATAATTCAATACAATACTTATCTGTGTGGTTCATGGATCTACATCCATATGGTTGTCTCGTTAACTTGGCTCACTATTTTCCCTGACATACCCATTGTTTTCATGGCCCCAATAAAGAGCTATCAAAGTCTCCTCTTCCTTGTGGTCACTCACCTTCTAGGCCCAGGCTCAAGCATCCTCTTCTTTGCTATGCAGTCCCTCAGATGATCTATCTTGCCTGACCAAGGTTCTCTTGCACAAGAGTATTTCTAGGGACACAGGGTTCTCATGTCACAATAATAGACTTTTCCATGCTTTCCAGCTTGCATATCCAACATATCATCTGTATTATACACATACAGTCATCATGAGATATCATTATAACCATTTCAAACATAAATGTCAAATCTGTTTTATACAGGAAAATAAAATTTTCCAAGAATGATCTTTCTGCTCATAATGGTTGGCTCTACAACTGTAGATATCAGTCTTCCTTATGGGCTTACATCCCTACCATATCCAAGACCATTCTACCTGCAATTTCTTCAATTTACATTTGGCCAAAACAATTTGTCAGTAATTATCAAATCATAATTCCCAAAACTATTTTATATAGGAAAAATAAAACTTGACATGAGCTTCTGCTCATAACAATTTGACTCTTGCAACAATAGGAATTGGTCTTCTTTATGGGTTTACAACACTGCCATATCCAAGACCCCTTTCCTCCTGCAATTTCAACGTTCCTCAGCCAAACAAATTGTCACTATCTCATGTACAAGACATATATTCTCATGGAAATGATTCAAAACAAAATCACAAAGTGCTCTCAAAATTGTTTACAACTACAATTCAATTACTTCTATTAATCCAACTATCAATTGGAGTGAACTCATCATTACATACACATGTATTATCAGTCACACAAACTTTTCATAATGCCACAATTAATAAGATAACAATCAATGTGTCAATACCCATGGTCACATCTATACAATGCATCCATGAATTGACTACATAATACCACATAACTATGTCATGTATTCCACCATGATGAGTTGGAAGGTCTGGTCAACGATTCAACACATCATCCACACACTTCCTACTACCTGCCTAACTATTTGTTTACCTTCCTTTTCCACCTAAACACAACACCAAGATTATAATCCTTAAGTTCTCTTCAGTGTTAGCAAAGAGGTTGCAATCCAAACATCAGATATACAGTAGATACCATCGAGCACTCACATAGCGCTATAGCCCTTCCATATCCAACCATATTATGGTCTCACACATGACTAGCTCTATGGGTATTCATTGTTATATAAGGAATATGTCTCCTGAACTAACCTGGTTATGATCCCATAACCAATCATAGCATAATATGAAACTGACATTTTATCTAAGTGCATTCTAGCATCAACAACACTTACACACTCTATGCCTTCATCCATTACATATCAATTTAAATACTGAAAATTAATTGAGGTAATCCTTACCTCGTTCCCCTTCAACATGTATGCATCAACAGAAACTAAATGCATACCTGCCTAGTTGTTACCAACCTACTTGTTGTTGTCTGACCAACTAATATTTTTAGAAGCTTGCATACTTCTCCCTTCATCATTTTGATCACCATTCCTGCCATCCTCATGGGTCTTCATCTCGATGGAAATTATAAGCAACAACAAAATCCACATATTTAACCCTGCTGTATCATTTTTCATGAATACATAATCCATCCTTTAGTCATACTCAAACATTATTTTATAATAACAGACTATTCTAAGTTCACCGGCATGTTATATGCATATCCAAGCATGTACATATGAAAAATTACACATCCATATGCACCAAGAATTTACTATCAGGATGCCTACTAAAGCATATGCAATTTAACTTCATTGTATGATTCATGCACTCTAGTGCATTTCTGTTTCAATTCACTTATTTATTTATCTATTTCTGTTGTAGTTGGTTGTCCTTGAATTCATTTAGATCCTTGATGCCTTGTGTGCTCCCATTCTTCTCATTTTCACTATGGTTCCCTGGGTCTGAACACTTTTCCAGCCACGTTCCACCTGGCCATTCTTTCCTACTTAGTACCATTCCTCAATGGAAATCCATTTTCATTTAGTGCCACTTTTTAAGTGAGAGAGCATTCCAATTCCTATGCATTGGCATCTTGCTTCCATTGTGAACTCTGATTTAATCTTTTAGATAGTAGGTAAGTCATATATAACAAATCCTTCCCTGGAACTCCTATGCTTGACACATAGAGATTATTCACACACCACCTCTTAAGCTCTTTGTTTCCTTCCACATCAAGCTTGCAACTATCTACACATCTCTACCTTCAAGGCTATGGATCCTTACTTTTCCTTTCTATGCCCATAAATGACATTATTCACCTGCTAGATTCATGTCCCATGTGAGGATTCTTTCTTTTGTAGTACTTCATCCAACTTTTGCAAGCAAAGTCATGCCTCCATGACCCTAACATCTGATCTTGTTCTTGAATTGATCTGGTTATACATCTAATCCTGATAAACTTGCAAGTAGCCATCTTTTTAGAACTATACATATCATACAAAAATTGTCAATTAAATTTACAAGTACCTTTTCATTTAAATGATAATATTATTCTTTAATTAATATTATTTTTCCTTTTTATCCTTTATTCGTAATTCTCATAAATTAACTCTCTTTTAATCATGACTGTGTGTCGGTTATTTTGTCTTCATGAGTTGATCACAGACATGGATTGACTCATTATATCATACTCATGATTATGTTGTGTTCTCAGTTCACAAACAAATCATATTTTGATCCTTTATCAATTCTCTATATTATTCTATTGTTAACTCTCCGTCGAATTAAATCTTTATGAGGCGCTTCTTTCAAACCATTTACATATTACCATATGCGCAAAACCATGGGCTTATTGATTTGAGAGGAAATCATTTCCCTTTGTTTCTTTATTCCATACGACCACAGGTGGTGACCAGGCACTAAGATAAGAAGTGCTTGATCACTTATCAAAATCAATGGTCACGTCTTAATGCCACGACGAGCTGGATGGTTCTCATTTACTTCAAAACTTTGGCTATTCGTGGCTCTTGAATTTTGGAGTAGCAATTCTTCCGAAGTTATTACCCACCGAATGATTCATAAAGCGGTGGTGACCGCTTGTTTTCGGTTAACACCTCCACTTACGCTATCCTTCCACTTTACTTGATCATTGGTTGGGAAAGCTCCCGAAGTATATCAACGATTAACGTTGACTTTGGTCTTTGACGCTTCACAACTTTAGAACCTTCAACCATGAAAAGATCAACGACCCTCGTCCTCTTTCATGATCAATGATTGAGATCCACTTCAAAACTCCGGCCTTCGAAGGTCTTAAATTTCCCCGCTTGCTTCCCCCCAAAACGCTTTTACCTAGAGTTCACGATCTGTCGACGCGTGTCCTCCCGCAGATCAATGGCTGTGAATCGCTTCGACTCTTCGAGCTTCAGGAGTTTCAAACTCTACGCCTTCACTTTCTCCCGTAATTATTTCACCCAAATTCAATGATCCATTGACGCGTGTCCTCCCATAGATCAACGGTTGTGAATCGCTTCGGCTCTTTGGGCTTCAGGAGTTTCAAACTCTACGCCTTCACTTTCTCCAGGAGCGTCGATCCTCTGAACCGCTGTGAGATCTATTTCCGCATGTCTTCTAGGATCAATGATCAATATGTACTCTAGCCTTTGGGCCTTTGGGATTTTTCGACCCAACGCAACCTGTCACATCTTTCCCCTCTTGAGTGCCCAATCTCCGAACTGCACAATCTGTCACCACATGGAGAAATACTGGAAGCAGACATGTGGCCCAATCAGGCGGGTGACACGTGCCACATTCTAATCGACACCCCAATACTCCATATGCTCAAAACTTATTGACATGTGGCACACATCCCATGTGTCCATGTCATCCTAGGTGACCTCCGCAAGCCACCTCACTTCAGAATGTCGAACTTTGGAAATCTCGACCCTCAACTTTTTTCAAAATAATTTTATATGAATCTCACGATCTACTGATGCGTGTCTCCTGTATATCGATGACTATGATTTCTTAGTGTCTTCCAACTTCATAAACCTCAACTTTCAACCTTCACTTTCCCTCAAAGTGTGCGGATTTCTGCCACGTGTCCTCCTGGATCAGAGGACCAAGATTCACTTCGGGTCTTCACCTAGAGTCCATGGATTTTCACTATGTTTCCTCCTTAATTGAATGATTGAGATTCACTTTGGATCTCCAGGGTGCAAAAATATCAATTATAAAATTCTCCTCGTTTGCTTTTTCCTAGAGTATTTTATCAAGAGCACACGATCAATTGACGCGTGTCCTCCTATAGATTGATGGTCCCCAGCTACCTCGACTATTCAAAGTTTCGATGTTCGACCACTAGCATGTCACATCATTGCATGTCTTTCAATTTGTGGGTGCACACATCGATGGCTTGGAGTAACCCGCCTTTCTTCCCACAATTCTTCTGACGCTGACACGTAACCCTTCAATGAAACCATGGTTTGGATTACGGGACCGCCTTGGGGAGTTAAATCCCATGTAACTTGGTTCCTCGCAATGCCTCCTGGCCATTGATCTCTCTCCAAGAAATTTGATGGTTTTGACTTAACCTTTGCTTCACTTTCATTGAACTACCCTTGTTCACCTACCCTCCTATCCAACGATCTTGAATCTCTCTTGATCCCACAGTGTAGATCACTCCCGAATTTGAAGAGGATGGTCACGATCCTTCAAACCATTTTAAAGGCTCTATGACGTTCTAACTCCTGTGTAGATTTTGCAATGCCATTCCTCATGATATTTTCAACTTCACGGTCATAATTTGATCTCAACCATGAGACTCTGACCAACATACCCGACCCATACCAACCCGGTGTTTCAACCAAAATATCTGATACCAATCTGTAACATACCCGACCACCCAGAGGCTGGGCTACGCCACTTATGGAGTCCTCAATCAAAGTGGGTTTGTTGTATCTTATGAATCAAGGAAGTTGAAGGAGCATGAAAGGCTCTATGCCACTCACGATTTGGAGTTGGAATCCATAGTGCATTCTTTGAATAAGTGGAGGCACTACCTCATGGGAAGAAGTTTTAAGATGAGAATGAACCATAATGGTCTGAAGTATTTGTTTGATCAGCCAACTCTAAATGCCAGAAAAAGCAGATGGTTAGAGTTTCTCAGTGAATATGACTTTGATATAAATCATATCAAGGGGAAAGAGAACAAAGTCGTTGATGCACTCAGTAAAATAGTGCATGAGTTGCATACTAAAACCATTAGCATGTACCAATCAGATTTGAAATATAGAATTATGGAGGCTGCAAAATCAGATTTGCAATACATGGAATTGGTAACAAAATTGAAGCTAGGTAAAATGAAACAGAAACTTGAAGATTATGAGTTGGGAATTGATGGAATCCTCCTGTACATAAACAAATTTTATGTACCCAAATCTTCTGAATTGAGAGGTTTGATTTTAAAACAAATGCACAATGTACCTTATGCAGGACACCCAGGATATCAGAAAACAATTTATGCAATCAAAAGCCAATATTATTGGCCATTCATGAAGAGGGAGATTGTTGATTTTATTTCCAAATGTTTGGAATGTCAAAGGGTAAGGGATAAGCATAGACACCCAGCTGGTTTACTCCAGCCATTACCCATTCTTGAGTGGAAATGGGAAGTTGTAACAATGGATTTCATCATGGGATTTCCCAAAACAAGCAAGCAACATGATGCAATCATGGTGGTGGTGGACAAGATTACTAAAGCTATCCATTTCATTCCTATGAAGACTACTCATAAAGAAACTAATATTGCTGATATTTATATGAGGGAAGTAGCATGCTTGCATGGCATACCCAAGACAATTGTGTCTGACAAAGACCCAAAGTTTAAATCAAAGTTCTGGAAGGGGTTATTCAAAGGGTTCAGAACAAATCTGAACTTCATCACAGCATATCATCCTGAGTTGGATGGGAAATCAGAAAGGGTGAACCAAGTGATAGAGGGCATGCTAAGTATGTATGTGATGGACAAACCATCTAAATGGGAATATTATCTACACTTGGTAGAATTTGCCTACAATAATGGGTATCAAGCATCACTGAAGATGAGCCCGTTTGAAGCACTTTACGAAAGAAAGTGAAACACCCCAGTAAGTTGGGACAACCCAGTTGATAGGGCAGTGGTTGGGCCAGAGTTGCTCAAGGAAATGGAAGAGAAAATGATGAATATTAAACAGAATTTGAAGGTTGCCCAAGACAGGAAGAAAATTTATGTTGATAAGAACATGTTATCTCCTCAAATAAATTGGTCAAAATTATTTGAGGAGGAGATAGAGAGTCATTAGAAAAAACTCTACTAAATTTTTTAGGGCTCATTTTAATAAGTTCCAACTTGTAATTAAATTTTGAAAAGCATTTGATTTGTTCTTTCCTTCAAAAAAATCAAAAATCAGGGTTCGGTAGCTAATGAATTTTTCAAAAGGGCTTCTAAGCTACCGAAATCCTAGCTTTCAGGAGCTAAAACGCGAAACTCGGGGCTATTTTAGCTACCAAAAGCACAGAAATTCTGCGTTTTTACTAGGTTGAGTCATCATTTTAAAATGATGATTCTGAGCGACTGGAGAATCATTTTGAGAAACTGGAGGAGGTTTTTGTTCCTAACACATCAGAGAACAATAAAATCTCTCAGTTTTCCTACAGGTGTCACATATTGGGAGAATCGAATCCATCTCTGATCCCTAATTTTCGGATCTGAGATTTCCCTGTTTGACACATGTTTTTGAAATGTGGATCCCGGGCAAATTAAAATGAATCCTAAATAACTGAGAGAGGTTTTTTCTCAAAACAAACCTATCTACAAAAACCTCTCTTAGTTTTAAAAAATGTGTTTTTATTAGAGATATATGGGTGAATCTTTAAGCGACATATTTCCAGAAAAATTATGCACAGAACAGGGCAGAAAGCTATTATTTTTGCCCAGATCGTGTTTTCTTGATTCCAGGATGCGTGGGAACAATTATAAATGAAGGATAATAATTATCAGAAGCCATATCAGCTTCCTATTCAAGCTTTGAAGACATATGGTGAAAGAATGAAGCCAAATGGCATCTCTATTCTTGACAGAAATCGCCCAGCTGCCAAACAGAGATCTTGAGTTTCATGATATTCACCTACAGACTGTCAAATTTGAATTATGATGATAAGATTATATATTACTTGATTAGATCTAATTTGATTTTTCTTAGTTATAGTTATTCCAGATCCATTTTTATAGGATATTGAAACTTTGATGTAAAGTCTATAAAGCCAAGAGCTTTCGAAGGATTGAGAGAGGGGGAAATTCAGTCCTTGAGGCTGAAGGTTCAACTTTGAGTACTACACTTATTGTATATTGTGAAAAGACTCTTTCTATAATATATTCAGCCAGCGAGCTTCTTTCATTGATATTGTCAGATCTTCTTTTCCTTTTCAATTTTATGCTTATGAGTTGAACTATGTTCTTTATCCGCGTTTACATAGTCCATAGGTGACTGCCATCTCACCATTTGATTAGTGAACAAAGGATCATAAGTAACCTTACTAGTTTCTTGACCCATCATATGTATTGTTTTATATATGTATGTTCTAGTTAATTGATTAGTTTCTCATCTATTTGATACACTCATATCTGATAATAGCTCTTGAAGGCCTTGCACTGTTGAATAAGCTTAGACAATCTTGTGAGACAATCCATTAAGATAGTTATTCATCTTGATCCAACCTCACACCCATTATTGAGAAAATAGTTACAAAAAGGTTAAGTTACTAGGCATCTCTGAGATACAGCCTAGGAGAGTTTCCTGGAGTGATAACAGAACAGAACTCACAGAGAATTTAAAGTAGGGGAACTTGTATTCCTGAGAGTGAAGGCACACAAAAGCTCCCTGAAGTTGGTAAATTATTCAAAGTTGGCAGCTCGATATTGTGGGCCATTTGAAATCCTAGAGAGTATTGGTCTAGTAGCATATAGGCTTGCATTTCCTGGATGCATATCTATAAATAATGTATTTCATGTGTCATTTCTTAAGAAATACATACATGATGCTAATCATGTTATTTATTGGAATGTGATTCAGGTGGAGCAAGAAAGCGCTTTTCAGATGCATCCGATGCATATACTGGACCAAAAAAGAAAGAATCTCTAGAATCGAGCCATAGGGCCTGTAAAAGTTCAGTGGACCTGGTACGGTCCTGAGGATGAAACATGGGAGCATGAAGATGTTATGCTGGCAAAATACCTGCATCTTTTTTAAAATTTTGGAAATCTTGTTGTTGTTGTGTAAGTAAGTTGCACTGAGGATAGTGCAAAAATAAGGGGAGGGGATTGTAACACCCCAAGGCCGAGGCCCTACTGAATTGTAATTATGTTTATAGGATGTTCAGCCAAGTGTTTATAAGATGAAGACTGTAATGACCCTGCTTAAATAAATGTATAGGATTATTAAATTATAATTAATTTGATAATATGACTGTCCTAAAATGTTAGCTAAACTATAATTATTTCTTAAATAATATTAACTAATTAATTATTATTAATTACTTGTTCATATCTGTCAATGATTAATTAATTATTAATTGACCCATTAATAAATTAAGTAAAGAATTAAAGGGGTTAATAAGTTTAATTTGTTAAAGACTTACGTACATGGGAAGGGATAAGACATTGAATATAAGGATAAGATATTAATAAGAGATAAGATAAGATAATAAATAAATGGATAAGGAAAGTAATGAAAGGGGGGAGAGTCGGTGAAGGGGGAATATGACAGGGAGAGCCTTACGGTGGAAAGCATTCTTTTGGGAGGAGGATTTTTATTTTGGGGGAGGAAGAATTTTGGAGGGGGACGAGAGTATTGGTTTCTTGGCTTGGCTTTTCTGGTTCTGTGGTAGAGTTCTGCAGTCTTTGAGTATCATTGCAGGGGGCACCGGGTTGCTAGGGGTTTTGGGCACAGGGGCCAGGATTCCTTTCGGTTTCCTGGAGCTAGGGAGTCGGATAGGCTTCTCCTAGCTGGCTGGGAGGATAGTCGGTTTGGGCAGAGTTGGTCAGCGCATCAGCCAACAGCAAAGCAACAGGCTGGACAACCGGGTCAATAGAGAAATTAGCATCAGGAAGAGGTAAATTTGTATTATTCTGTTAAGTAATTCTTATTCTTTTATGCAATTGTTGTTCATTATTTAATTTAACATGCTTATACGCTGAATTAAAAGAAATTACTGAGTTTTCTGCGTAGAAGTAGAAGTTTACTGTTTCAATTTATGGATTTAATAGAATTGAGTTAATTAGGTCTTTACACATGGTATCAAAGCGCTGGTTCAAAATCTGGAACCAAGAGCCTACCCACCTACTTAGAATTAACCCAGAAATAAACCAGAAAACCCAAGAAACTGTTGTAAGTTTGAAGGAGGCCTGTTCACCTTCATACCTGTAAGAGGCCTAGCGTGTAAAAGTTTCAAACCTGTGAGAAGCCTCACCTGTACAGAGTGATATTTTTATATAATCAACCGCTAAAAA